>OY725330.1:55580527-56047895 GCA_963242795.1 Inga leiocalycina | reverse complement strand
CAAAAGTGGATGTAATTATTGTTGAATAAACACTTTTGAAGAATGTGTGATGGGAATTTGGATATTTTAATGATTCCAATGGATTCCTTGTGAAAATTTATGTGAGAATGATGTTTGGTATGAAAATGGAACCAATGGAAGCAAAGATGCAAAATCTAAAATTCTGTCCAGTGAAATTCTATTCTGGGCAGTCCGTTTGTGTGAACGTTTTTAATGACCAAATGGTATCTAAAAATTATGAAATTTTCCAGTCTTATAGTTCACATCTCAAGCTTCAAAATGGACATATAATTTGTTCCATTTCGTTTTGTGAACCAGGAGATATAACTGTCCAAAGTTTGGGATGGAAACTGAACTCTGTTTTGGGGCAGTGATGAGTTTTATGTAATTCTGGGATTGTGTGATGATTTTTATTAATGGCCAATATTTTTCCTATGAAGAGGACTTAAATATCTTTCATTTGGCTTTGGAATCACCTCATTTCGATTTTTCTAGAATTAGTTATGATTTTTCAAAGTTTGGGCAGAAAATCTGCCAGAAAATCCGAAAATGGGAATTATGACATCATCTCATTAAAAGATGATGTCAGCATGGATTATTAATCAAATTGCTCATCTTCTTCAGCCATTTCACGCCATTTCCAGCTGAAGATAGTGAGAGAAAGTTGAGAGCTCTTAGAGAGAGAAAGAGGAGAAATCTCGCAAGGTAAGCCGATTTCTCCAACGATTTAGCTTCTAACGCGTGTAACTCCGATCCTAAGCTACTCCTCTTTATTCTTTAAGGTTGTGAAGCTCAAAATTTGGTGTTTCAGAGAGGCTAGGGTTCAGCCAAATTTGGAAAAAGCCAGAGGGAGCTTGAGGTAACTTCCAAACTTTCGTATATTGCTTATTCTGGCTGCTGTGGGCAATTTAATCGGTGAAATTTCGCCGGATTGCCATTGGTTTTAAAGTTTGGAAATTGAGTTTCCTAGGGGTTATGCTGCCCAAATTGGGTCTTAATGTTAGTTGTAACCTAATGTAATGGTTAATAAAGTGGTTAGGAGTATAAAGGAACGCGTTTACGGAGCCGAAATCGTAAAACCCCGATTTTCCCTGGAGAAGACCATTATTTCGGCCAGCCCTAGAAATGGGTCTTAGAGTTGGATTTTCAATGATTTGATGGTTCCATTGAGTTCAGGGGCGAAAATTAGGTGGGGTTACAGTTGGGCACTTTTTCAAAAAAGGCCGAGAAAGCATAATTACGGAAACACCCCTAAAACCCTAAAAGTAGGGCTGCCAAGGGCAATTTTGTAATTTGATATTGAATTTGATAATTCTGAGTACGGAAATGGATTCCTTGGGCGGAAATATGTTAGGATAGCCCATATTAGAATTTCGAGAAAAGTGCAACCGGTCCGGGTATGGCGGGCCCAGGCCGGGTCCCCGGGGGTATTTTTGTAAATTTTCATTATAGACTCATATAACCCTAAGTAACACTATGGAAGTGTCTAAATAGTGCATTTGGAATTGTAGGATTCGATATTTGCCGCCCTCGTGAGCCAACTACGCCAGCGAACGTCAGAAAGGAAAGAGGTAGTGACTTTTCTTTTGTACCATATATGATGCATTGTATGTGTGTTATATCGTTGATTTGTAATGAATTCGTATGCTGCGACATCTGTGGATTTGTGTTAGCATTGTCATTCCAATAGTCCCTGAGTAGCTAACAACGGTTCGGGTTAGGGCGGTGTGCCTTCCCGGCGGAGAAAGGGGATGAGGATGAGGTGTGATATATGTGATTATGTGAGCCGAAAGGCTATTTGTGGAGGCCGACGGGCCATTTGTGAAAGCCGAATAGCTGTACGGGCTATAAGGCTATATGTATGCACTGCCACGCCAATAGTCCCTGAGTAGCTAACAACGGTTCGGGTTAGGCGGTGTGCCTTCCCGGCGGAGAAAGGGGATGAGGGTGGAGTGTGATTTGTGGTGCTGCTGCTGTATGATGATTTGCTTACATGTTGTGTGCTTATGTGTGGTATAAATGTTTTGTTACTACTGGGATTCTCTTGAATCTCATTCTTTCCTTTAACTAACCTTTCAGACAGGGCGAGTGGCTCTAAGGAGAAGCGTACGACCCAGAGCGGTTAGAATCCTGTAGGGGCATTTATTTTGGTTATGTTGGTTAAACCTGTTGGACAGGGTGTCTGTATATTATGTTGGTTGTAAAGAATAGTTGAACGTAGTTGTGTAGTCCCCTATATGGAGGTTGTAAACCCTTTTTGTGTATGAACGGAACCCGGGGGTTGCCGGGATTGCTATTAGATATTCTGATATGAATGAATGTGAATTAACTGCACAGGTGATTATATTCGATAATTGAACTTGAGACCGGAATAGGAAAGAAGTTTTGAAAATTTTATAAAGTCCCTACTTCACAGGGAGTTCTAAATGAGTTTTGAACTATTCGACGGTCTCTAAACCAATTTAATTACGTAATATCGAATTATAATTACGCTATTTAAGGCAGGGGGTTACAATGAGGATGAAGATTCAGGGTTTTCTTTATTATGCAAAATGTTTTTTTAATCTATGTACTGATGATACCTTTGATTGAGCAATGTAAAAAATATATTATTAATGAAAACAATATTTTTATTTCTAATCTTCATCTTGTTCAATCTTGATGTTGATTACATCTCTTTTATCTTTGGTCCACTGTTTTTGGGATATTTTTCATGTTAAATATATAATTTAATTATATTCAGACCGGCTGTAGTGGCACAAAGTATAAATATGTTAATCTGAACCATCACTTAACTCTTGACTGGTGTAAATATTGTTTATTTTTCTAACGTTCACTTTATAGTGGATAAGATGAGCATCCGATCTCCTAACTATTATTTAGTGATTAAACCATATTTTTATATGAATTTTCAATGATTAATTTGGGATTTTAATGTATTTCTTGGGACATTATTACATGATTAAGCACAAATTTCAATTAGGGCCAATTGTTTTGAATTAATTGTAAATAGGGTCAAAATAGTCATAAATTGTTTAATTATTCATACAAATGATCCCTTGAACTTTTGATGCTACAATTGTGCTTAATCTTACATTTCATGTATTTTGGAAGAAAATTGCAGATTTTGGAGGTCAAGATTAATATTTATATGATTGGAAAAAATCACAGAAAAGGCCCTATATTTTTGTGAAAATTACAAAATATGAAGAAAAAAGGACAGTGTAAAATTACAGATAAGGACCCAAAAATTTCAAAAATTATGCTTGGCCTTACCAAGGTTTCAAACATGTGTAATTTATTCCCTCCTCCAAAGTTTTCAGTCTTTCAAATAGGTCCCTAGTCAAAACGCAAGTTTTAACCAGGTTACTATTCATCATCTGTAACCGAGAAAGCTGAAAAAGGAGACCTAATAGGCTAAAAGAGCAAATCATCAAGGCCACTATGTTTGGGCTTCTGCATCTGGAATCTGGAGCAAAATGGCACACTGGACAGACCCAAGAGAGGAGATCAGCTGGGAGTTCAGCAGCAACGAGCCCAGACCTGATTAACACAGATGCTAGCTGAGGGAGAATAAAACCAGAGAATAATGCCACAACAGGGGGATTGAGAGCTTGAGAGGAAAAAGGGAGGGCCACCACTACCATCTCCTTCTTCTTCGTCAGCCCTCCCTCAACCATCATCATCTCTATCGCAGCGAGAGAGAGAGAGAGAGAGAGCAGAGATCACAGTGAGCTCAACGTTGTGAGGGAGGTAGCTAAGAGTGAGAGAGTGCCATGAGCTTCAACCTTCGGGAGTGGTTGAGATTGGACGAATGGGAAAGGAGAAGGAGAAGCTACCACCGTCAATTATATTACTCTCATTGCTGGAGATCACTACCATCACCGCCAGCCTTATTTCAGACCATCATCATTGCTACCTTCAACGTTCTCCTTTTCTTCTTCGTCATCACAGAGTCCTTCCTCTATTTACTCAAAGAGAGCCATCAGTTAGCTCTCTTTTTCTCCATTTCCAGATTGGTTGCTCATTCATTATTCATGGATTTTCAGTGTTGCAAGCAAATTGCTGCTGCAATTCAACTCATGAGTGGCTAATTCTTGCTTCTTGGTGATGAGAAGGTTGCTTGAGCTCAATAGAATGCACAGGGGAGTTTTGTTATCATTCCATTAGTCTAGAATTACATATTTAGATTGCCTAGTTTTAGGAATTTTTATATATGTGACTCTGGAACTGAGATTGATGTTAATTGTCTCTGTTGGTTTGATATTTGTAGTTGAGATTGGATTTTGTAATGTGAAAATTATATATGTTTGAATTTCTTTGTAGTTACAATGAGATTATGTTAATTAGTGTGTTATTGTCTAGTTAATGTGGTTGATTTGTATCTTTGAGGGGCTGTTTAGCACTCAAATTCAAGAAAACTCATGTTGCATTATTCCAATTTTAATTGCATATTAAGTGGTTTTAAACAATATCTCAAGAGGTAGTAGTTAGCTATGTTTGTAGGAACTACTATTAATTGAGAATATTGGACTCAAGTGTTATCTTGGGAGTGGCACTGGTATTGAACGACATCACCGATCATTTGGACTAGATGCAGCGAGTGTCCTAGAATGATGATGATCTTCTAAAGGCCTGGGATTCAGGAACCTCCATAATTGTGATAATATTTTGATGTAGTTGTTATTTTGTGGTTGATCATCATCATATATAATATTTTAATATAATTTTGATTTCATGCATGTATACTGCCGCCTTTAGGTGATGATTAATGAAAAAGTTTATGTCTTTTGATATTTCTTGTTGATGATTATACTCATCTATCTCATATTATTAATTTGTTGTTGATGAAAAAGTTTCAACCTTTAAGCAAAAATTTTTGTTTCTAAAATTTTATCTATTCCAAAAATTATATTTTTGATTGGATGATTTGAAAGATGGTGTCGTTATGAATTAAAAATATTTTTAACATATTGACACCAGTCTTTAATGAGAATTGGTGTAGAAAAGGTTGTATTAACGTTGGTCTTTATCAGAACCTGTCTAGAAAGGGTTGCCCTAAGTATATATACTTATTTTCGCACTCAATCTTCATCTCTAGCCTCTCTCCGTCGCCTTCGGCCACCATGATGGCTCTCTCTCCACCATTAAGATGGCTTGATATTCCTTTTCGTTGGGCTCTCCCTCTCTGCCGTTGCCATTTTGCTCTCGCATTAAGTAAAAATTGTTTCTTTTCATAAACCCTCAATAAGTGTTTTGCTGCTGCATTTTGTTACTGTTCTCTTTTATTGTCTTTACTTGCATAGAAGTTTTAATGGTTGTCTTTCACAAAACCTCGATACTCCTTTTCCTTTTTGGTTGAAACACTTATTAAAAGTTTATTTTTTTTCTTACATCTTGATCGATATTCTCTCTATTTGGTTGTGAAAAATATTTGTAATTTTAATGAAAGTTTGCATGTTTTCCTGCTGGTTGTATATTCTTTGTGGTTATTGTAGTTATAGAAACACTTATGCTCACTCTTTTTCTCTCTTTTGAAAAACAGTGTTGCTTACATCTTTTCATTCTAACACCTTTTTGTGGCTGGTTGTGAAAACTTTTTGCAATTTTACATGGCAGGGGACCTTGTGATATTTGTGGTGGTGTTGATTGGGGCATATACCCTAATCACTTGGTTGTAATTAATTCAAGCCTACCAACATCACCACATATATTACAAAGTGCAACCTGATATAGAAATATGCACTAGACTTGCATATATAGCACAGAGGCTGGATGAGCACCAAACAGACCATATACTCATAAGTTGAGAAGTGTCCAATATGTAATATATGTGGTTGTGTGGGTAGGTCAGTATATTCATGCTTACTTCAAGTTCAATGTAGCTCATTAACATATGGTCTGTACGTAATACATTGAATTTAAAGCAAGTAATGATAATTCTTTCTAATCAATATTGCCACACATAGCACAAATGGTATATGAGTGCCAAACATACCATATTTTCATTAGTGTGAAGAGTTCATAAGAGGCCAGTATTATTTCATTTGTTGCTTTAAGTTGAGTGTTTTTTTGTAGTTATCACTATTTTGAAACATGATCTAATATATAACTCCGTGCAATTGAAAACAAGGGATCGGATGAACACAATTGGAGGTTGCATATACATGCAAGCCCATCCTTCCACAGGTATAAATGATATTCCTTTTTTGCTTATTGTCTCTTATATGTTCTTTGTGTGATACATGAAATTTTATATTTTTTCTCTTGGCTGTATAATCTTTATGGTTGTTGTAGTTATTGTATACAATTTTTGTCCATGGAATTTGTCATGGTTGGGATTGCAAAACTTGTGATTATGAAAATGATGCGATTTCATTGATCATTCTCATAATGGCAAGTTTTGCAAATCCAATCTTTATGAATTTCATGGACAAAAGTTTGCATATACTTATGTTAATTGAATCTTGTTTGCCATGCCTTTGTTCTTTCCAAGTTTTTTTATTATTTGGATGCCCTCTCTTTGGAAGGGTTTAGATGCTTATTGAGTGTTAGGTGGCAATGTCGATTGTAATTTTAACCCTAACGTATGGGAGTTGTAGATGCATGGTTTGTATTGCAAGTCATCCTTATAGTTGATTACGGCAACCCTTGGATTTTGTGCTAAGTTTACTAATCTTAGGCATTTTGGTTCTTTTGAGACTTTAGATAGAATATAGCTTTGGCCTACCTCAGTTATAGGTGATAAAGGTGGAGTATCTTATTTAATGAAGCTCAGTACTAACATGGTTGATATACAATCCTGTTTTTGAACAAGGCTAGCTATGATATCAAGTGATATAGATCATATAGAAACTTGTCTAGAGACCCTAGACAATTCAAAGAGGGTTAGAGTAAAATGACATGAAAGTGCAAAATACTTGATTAGCTAAAACACTAAGAAGACTTATTTTTACATCCTTATCTAAGAAAAAGATGCACAACAAGTTGATAAACTCTTTGAAGAATTAGGCGTTGTCGGATTTTTGCCTTGGTAGCCTCTTCAAAATTTAACCAAGGATTACAATATAAGGTGCAATCTCATATCGTCTCTCGAAGAGCCTTTTATTAATTACCTAGAAACTAACTGTGATGATTGATATAAAACAAGTTAAAAATGATATTTCGCTTTTGAAATATCAAATAGGTTGCAAGAAAATGTAAATGCCTACCTACAATATTTTTGGTATTTTTGGATATAAAATTATAGGTGGAATGAAATGTGTAACCCCCTCACGGTAATCACATCCGGATTTCAAAATTTAAGTGAAATAGAGACCAATAAAATGAAATCAACAATTTATAATCCCTCAACTCGGGATGAGGTATTTAAAAATCAGTTCAAAACGTAATAATTCCGGGTCTCAAATTCATGTGCGGTTATAACTACTTGAGAAATCAATTCACATAAGAAATATCAGAGTGCGGAAACTAAAATCCCGGCAAACCCCCGGGTTACTCTATATATCGAATGGGTTTACTATTTTCCCAAATGGGGATTACAAGTCAAAAATTCACTATGAACAATTTATCTACAGTAATCCCAAATCTACAATAGATAACCAACAATCCCAAAATCCTGGTTGTCCCTAAGAGGTCCTAACCACTCCGGGTTGGTCGCTTCTCCTTCGAGCCACTTGCCCTGTCTGAAAAGGTTAGTCATATGGAAAGAGTGAGATTCTAAAGAATCCCAGTAGCAACAAGTCACTCATACAATATATAAACATAAAGCATGTATGTTCATCATGTTCAGAAGCTTCACAATGATCTCTGGCTCGCGCCATATACGACAGCACTCACGGCTATAATCACAATGCACTATGCCAGCTTTTGCTGTAATCACTATGCACAACGCCCGCTTCCGCGGTGAACACTATGTAACAACAACACGAAGCACAAAGCACCACAAAGCATCTCAAAGCACAATATATCACAAAACTCCACAAGGTATCTCAATGCACAGGGTATCACAAGGCAGTAGCAGCAGCATCCACACAATGAATGACAAGCAAACATACAATACATTTACACAAAGTATAAGAGAGGAGTTGCTACCTGTATCTTTCCTGACAATCTTTGGCACAGTGGGCTCACGCGTTCGGCAGATATCAAATCCTATACCAAATCAGGGACAATTGATCAATCTCTCTTCCAATTACTTATTTCCATAATACACTAAGTTGGTTATCATTTAGGACTCTTAAGAGGCCCCAAATGCCTCTAATAAAAGGCCAAAAAGGTTGGGAAATAATAGGTTGAAGGTCACTTTTCGTAAACACAAAGTGCTGGAACACAGGGGTTGGCCGCGACCCAAATATGGTCAGAAGGTCGTGGGCCGCGGCCAGCCACCCATGGGCCATGGCCAGAATCAGGCCAGAAAGGTTTGGGCCGCGGCCAGCCACTCATGGGCTACGGCCAAGCAATTTCCTGACTCTTGGCTGATCTTCGAAAAACCATAACTAATTGTAGAAAAATTGAAACGGAGTGATTCCAAAGCCAAATGAACGGTATATAAGTCCTCTTTCAAGGAAAAATATATCCTCTCACTGGAAATCACTACACAAATACAGAATCACCAAAAACTAAACACTACTCCAAAACAGAGTTCTGTTTCCATCCCAAACTTTGGACAAACATATCTCCTAGAATACTAAACCAAATGACACAAAATCTATGTCCATTTTGAAGCTTTGGATGTGAAATTTAAGAATAGAAAGTTTCATAATTTTCCTACACCATTTGGTCATTCAAAACGCTCGTCCAAAATGACAGCGAAAAACAGAGCTCAAACCAGACAACTTCCAAATTTTCCCAAGTGATCCAAATGAACCCAAAATCAACAACCAAGTTTATTCCCACACAAAATTACTCAAGGAATCCAATGGGAATGTCAAAATCACCAAAATCCTATTCCATTATCATGCTTTGGTTTTGGGTAACATTAAACACTAAACTTCCAAAATCTCCAAACTTAACAATTTCAAACCCAATCAAATCTATTTACCCAAAATGCATTACAACATACAATTTCCATACCAAACATATACCAAACTCTAAATGGCCCTCATTTTCGAAAATGGCCCAAGAATTCCAGAAAATCCAAGTTAATCCATTTGGCATAAAACATAGATAGATAGATAGGTCTCACTAACCTTATGAACTTTCTTAAAGGGAGTTCCTGATTCACCACTTCCCAAAATTTCGTGTGGCCACAAACCACAACCAAGGGACAAACTACAACCATAGAAATGTTGCTCTTAACTCAAGGATCAACCTTAATGAGGGGAGTTTTTCCATTAGAAGTCATTAAGAGGGTCAAAATGACAAGAACTTACCTTTGGCACTTCCTCTTTTTTTCTGCAGGAGGACCACCGAAAATGGAAGAGAGAAGGAGAGAGATGAGCTTGATGGAGAAGCAAAATGATCACACTCCCTCTAATCTTTCATGTCAGCCGAACAACAAGGGAAGAAGAGAGAGAAATGAAATAAAATAATGAAAGTTTGACTTCTCACACACTCTCTTGCTTCCTCTCAAATTGCCATGTGTAATAGTCTCATTGGTTCTCATAAAGCAACCACCTAATTAGTCACTTTAATCCTTCCATTAGCCATTTTAATCACACTTCTCATTTTTCTCATAGTTAGTAATTAATTTCTCCCTTAATTACCAACTCATGGCCAATAATTCCATTCTTCCAATTTTCAATAATTATGACATATTAATTAATATTGTCATAAAACACATAATAATTCAATTTAAATTCATAATTATCCACAATAATCATGATTTTCCCTTAATCAAAAATTGGGATATTACAAAATGGATAAAGTAAATCTCTTGAAAATGGCTTGCAAGGGCAATCATAGTTCATCTAATAATAATGGAAGTTCGATTTACTAGCTTAGTCAAAAATGCCCAAAAGACCCTTTGAGCTAGCTTGAGTTAGATTGATTAAACACTTTCACACCGGGCAAGGTTTAACCCCTCTAACCAAAACTCAATACAAAACACTAGCAATTGCAACCAAAGTCCCTCAAAATACCAAACCTCAAACACCATTGATTTTAGTGCATTAATTAATGATTATTCCTAAACCTAGAAAATAATCACTTCTTAAAACACTATTAAAAACCACTTTGTATGCAATTTATGAAATCACTAAGTTTTCTAAAATACCAAACCCCATCAATAGATGAGTCTAACACCAAAAGAAAGGAACCCCTACTCTAGAGATGCTATTAAGCACTCTTAGTGTGTGATTTAAATTAATTAATGCAATTTACTTAGTGTAACTCCAAAATCAACTCAATATCTCAACAATACCATGTAAGATAATATATAATCAAAACAAGTAATGTAGCACTCGAAATTTGGAAAACATAGAGCCACCACCAAAATTTTAGAAAAATGATAACTTTGGAAAACCTTTTTTTTAAACGGAAACTAATCTACAAAAACCATTTAGGGTTCGGGAGTCGATTGTGTATGGGGAAGGTGTTACGCACCCCACAACACCCATTCACAAGAATGGTTACCCTAAGTTAATTATTTAAAAATATTATAGCCTTTAGTTTTATTATAATTACCCAAATAAAAAAAAAGATAATATTTACCAAAATAAATGAAATGAAAACTAAAGAAGAAGAAAAAACGAACATTTACTTACAAAAAGAAAAAATATATTTATTTTAAAAAAGGGAACATTTATAAGAAAATATATATTTATTTACAAAATTGGACTTGACCTAGGATGAAAATCTAGGGCCTACGTACCCTTTAGAGGGATCAAAACCCACGTAGTTCGGGGGTATAAATGCTTGTGACTTTGCTTGTGTTTTTTAGAAAAAATGTTTATTTAATTTATTTGAGAAAAATAATTTTTTTATTTGGTTTGTATTTTTTATTATTTTTAAAATTTTTTTTATTTTCTTGTAAAAGAGAGTTTTTCCATTTTATTTTCATTTATCAAAATGTGTCAAAATATTTTTTTTCTTTTTTTGACTGAGGACCTAAGAAAGGGATTTAAAAAAAAAAGAAAAGTAGCACAAGTTAAACAAAAAGGAAGTCAAAGGTGAGGAGATTTATGCGTACCTTTTATCCTTTGAACCTGCTACAATAAGGGATAGGGTGATAGAACCACATAATAAATAGGAGGTAAGTACAATCACATTATCTATATTTATTAAGCATAACACCTAGTATCATAAGAAAACAAGATAGCACATACCTCTTGCCTATGTATGAGATAATTCAGTTGGACAATAAAACGCAAATCCACAAGACCACAATGAGGTAATCCACGTCCTAGTACAAAGTAAAGCAATGCAATACATATTGAATAAAGTCATAGTGCATGAATGATGAGGTGGCATGAGGCATGATGAGGTAAGCATGAACCAAGGTATATTAGATGAGGAAAAAAAAGACGAGATATCACAGTGAAATAAAAGAAAAGGATGAAAACTCAGCCATAGACCTTATCTCCTTACTCTCCCAAAATTCTTGTGTCCCTTGCTTCAACCCTTACACTCCTATTTATAATCTCAAGGTAGGGTTTTCTTCATAAATGCTCCTTCTTTTTTTGAATTTTCATTTTTGATTCTTTTTGTATTTTATGTTAAGAACTACCTAACTTGACCCAATCACCATCAATGGAGATTTGTTTTTTTTTAAATTTTCGTTCTTTTTTTTTTTGTATTTTCTATTGATACAACTTCCTAGCTTGACCTAATCACCATTAGTGAAGACTTTTTTCATTTTTAATTTAAATTTTTTTTATTATTCTCCCCACAAGTAATTCCCTGATTTAAACCTATCAACATAAATGAGATTTTTTTTTCATTTTTTATTTATTATTTTCCCTTAATGAATTACAATGCCAATCATCATCAATGGGGGGATTTATTTTAATTTTATTTTTAAATTTTTTTTACCTTTTCCCCACAAGTAATTTCCTAATTTAAACCTATCAACATAAATGATATTTTTCTATTTTTATTTTTTCATTTTTTTATTTATATTTTCCCTTAATGAATAACAATGCCAATCATCATCAATAAAGGGATTTATTTTAAATTAATTTTTTTATTTCTTTTTCCTTTTAATGATGATCGACAATTTAGGCACCGATCATCATCAATAGGAGGATTTTCTTATTTTTTTTCCTTCCAATGATGATTGCCAATTTTGACACCAATCATCATCAATTATTTTGGTACTTTTGAGTGGGGCCCGGACAAAATAGGGTGTTCACAGTTGCCCCTCTTTACTTGTTTCGTAGCTGAGAAAAGTAAAATTCTCGTATATGAAGCAATTAAAGATAAGAACATGTATTTTGTCCGGCTAAAGAACAGGGTGCCCCTTTGGAACCAAAGAGGGTTTGGACAAAATATAGTGCCCATGACCCTCTTTACTTGGTTCATAAGGGAGAATAACGCAGGTGGAGATAGAAGATTACTTGGAGTGGAAGTGAAGCGCCTCTTTGCATAGGACTTGGGTGGGGTATAAAAGAATTGTGCCAGCTGGTACTGGGCTTTGAGAGTGCCTGCTGATACAGGGCTTTGAAAGAATACTACCTACCGTTATAGGGCTTTAAAAGAATTATGCCAAATGTTACTGGGCTTTGAGGGAGCCTATTGGTACAAGGCTTTAAAAGAATAGTGCCTACCATTCTAAGGCTTTAAAAGAATTGTGCCAGCCATTACTGTGCTTTGAGGGTGCTTATCGGTACAGGGCTTTGAAAGGGTGCCAGCCGGTACTGGGCTTTAAGGGTGCCTGCAGGTGCAGGGCATTGAAAGGGTGCCAATCGTTACTAGGCTTTAAGGGTCCCTGCCGATATAGGGCTTTGAGGGGTGCCAGCCGTTACTAGGCTTTGAGGGTGCCTGCCGATACAGGGCTTTGAGGGGTACTAGCCGTTATTGGGCTTTAAGGGTGCCTACCGGTACAGGGCTTTGGAGGGGTGCCAGCCGTTACTGGGCTTTGAGGTTGCCTGCCGATACTGGGCTTTGGAGGGGTGCCAGCCATTACTGGGCTTTGAGGGTACCTGCTGGTACAGGGCTTTGAAAAGAGTGCTATAAACATGTGATGCCCCTTGGAGCAGTGCTTATGAAAATGATTACATTGATAATGATGACGACAGTGATGATAAAATCCCAATGAGGATGAAGAGGATGATAATGGCTATGAGGGGAATATCAAAATGGTGAATTCATGATAAAGGTGATGACACTAATAATGATGATGACAGTGATGATGGAATCATAATGACAATGATAATGATGATGATAGTAGTAATGATGATGATGTTAATGGTGATGTTGATAATGGAGGTAATGACATACTAATGAGTATGAGTGCAATAATGGGGGTGTTAAAGAATAGCCTGGCAGGTGATATTGCTCCTTCTTCATCCAGGTGCCTAACCAGTACCCCCTTACTCGTGCAGTCTTGTCAGATGTATGAAGATGTGTATAATGAGATTCACATATATGCCACAGCTTAGAACCCTTAGTTTAGATTGTGTCCCTTTGTTAACTGTTTGACCCCACAACAAAAATTCCAGTTTGGACCTTTGCTAATGATCCTGAAATTACACAAGTTAAATGGGAGCAGAGGACACCATGTATATCATTGTGAGTATTTATCCAGCCAAAAATTGTACTTTCGTTAAAAAGAGTTACCCTTATACAAATCATGACACAAAGTTTGACATGCGATTTAATGGAAGGGAAAGATATACTAAGGATGAAGATTCATTTAAAGGAAATGATCTTCCAATATTTAAGTGGATGAGTAATGATAAGCACATATTGGTGTAGATGTGATGCTATTAGGAGTTTCTTCGCTTTCAGTTCTATATAGTCCCCCTGATGGTGCCTTGCTTAATTGCCAGAGATATGCACTCTTCGACGAATGATTAAGGAGTCTTCCAAATAGACAAAGTAAAGAGAATCATGGGGCTAGGACTGATAACCTTCTTCGATATTTGTTTGACCCGCCCTTTCCTATTTTTTAACTCAACGAGCGTTTTTTTCCTGCTCTAACTTCTGCCTAAGTAGCCCTTTCGGGTTTTTAACTTAGCGAGCCTTTTTTTTTGCTCTAACTTTTGCCTAGGTTGCCCTTTCAGGTTTTCAACCTAGTGACCTATTATTTTTATCTCTTCTTTCTTTTCTTTCTTTCTTTTTTTTTTTTGCTCTAACTTCTACCTAAGCCGCCCTTTCAGATTTTCAACTTAGTAAGCCATTTTTTTCCTTTTTGCTCTAATTTTTACCTAAGCCGCCCTTTCGGGTTTTCAACTTAGCGAGCCCCTTTTTCTTGTTTTGCTCTAACTCTTGCCTAAGCTGCCCTTTCGGGTTTTCAACTTAGCGAGCTTCTTTTTTTTATGCATAGTATTTCTTTACAGCATCTGAATTGATTAGTCTTGGTAAATCTTGGCCATTCAGGTTTGTCAATATCAATGCCCCTCCAGAGAAAGCATGCTTAAAAACATATGGGCCTTCATAATTTAGATCCCATTTGCCTCTATCATCTTCTTGATTTGGTAGGATCTTCTTGAGGACTAGGTCTCCTACTTTAAACCCCCTGGGTCGTAGTTTCTTATTAAAGGTCCTTGCCACTCGTGACTGATATAACTGCCCATGACATATTGCTGTAAGCCTCTTTTCTTCAATCATATTTAGTTGTTCAAATCAAGAGTGTATCCATTCACTTTCATCAAGGTCTAATTTAGCCAAGATTCTCAAGGATGGTATTTCTACTTCAATTGAGTGACAGCCTCCATGCCATAAACTAAAGAGTAAGGGGTTGCCCCAGTTGAAGCACACATTGTGGTACGGTATTCGAGTAATGCATATAGAAGTATTTCATGCCAATCCTTATAGGTCACTGTCATTTTGCCGATGATCTTCTTAATGTTTTTATTGGCTGCCTCAACTGCACCATTCATCTGTGGCCTGTATGGTGCAGAATCATGATGTTTGATCTTGAACCCCGTTGAAGTTTGGTGCATTGTCAGTTATAATCCTCTCTGGTAACCCATATCTACAGATGATATTGGCCTTTAAGAATTTGATAAAGGCCTTCTGAGTAATACTAGCAAAAGAATTGGCTTCTACCCACTTAGTAAAGTAGTCGATGGCAACAAGGATAAAATGATAACCATTCGAAGCTTTTGGGTTAATCAGCCCAATGACATCAATTCCCCACATGGAAAAGGGCCATGGAGATATAAGACTATACATCATAGTTGGAGGAGCATTAGCTTTGTTGGCATATATCTGGCACTTATGACACTTTCTAACATAATTGATATAATCCTTCTCCATGGTTATCCAGTAGTAACCAGATCTTTAAGCTTGTTTAGTTAATGAGTAGCCATTTGCATGTATACCACATATGCCTTTATGAATCTCTGCCATAATCTTATGCGCCTCCCTCATGTCTACACAACGAAGCAATGTCCTATCAAAGCTCCTCTTGTACAAGACATTACTACTAATAAAAAAACCCATGGCCATTCGCCGGATGGTCTTCTTTTCATTGTGTGTTGCATCTGGAGGGTAAATACCATGCTCCATATACATCTTAATACTATGGTACCAAGGTTGCTTGTCGTGTTCTCTTCCAATATTGAAGCAAAATACTGGCGATCTTCTAGTCTTAATCTGTATTGGCTAAACCTGGACCCCACAATCGAGTTGGATCATAACTGCTAAAGTAGCTAACGCATTAGAGAAGCGATTCTTTTCTCTAGCCATGTGATGGAAATTGATTACTTCAAAAATTTTAATCAACTCTATCAAATACTCTTGATAAGGGATTAACTTTGGGTCTTTAGTACGCCATTCACCAGTCACCTGATAAATTATGAGAGCTTAGTCACCATAGACTTTTAGGTTTTTTATCCCAAGATCTATAGTAGCTTGGAGACCATTAATACAAGCTTCATATTCTGTCATGTTATTGGTGCAGTCAAATCCTAACTTTATAGCAATCAGAAATTGCTCTCCATCTGGGGATATGATTACTGCCCCTACATCATTGCCATGCATGTTTGCTACCCCATCAAAATACATTTCCCACGCCTTCAATTTGCTTTCCTCAATCGGATCCTCTGTAGCATATATGTCTTCATCTGGAAATTTGAAATCTAGTGGCTGGCATTCATCTATGGGGTTTTCTGCTAAGTGATCTGCTATTATACCACCCTTGACAGAATTTTGAGTGACGTATCTTATATCATATTCAGACAATATTACCTCCCACTTAGAGACTCTTCCAGCTATATGCGAGCTTTCAAAGATGTACTTGAGTGGGTCTACTCTAGAAATTAACCAAGTGGTGTAGTAAAGCATGTATTGCCTTAACCACACAACAAGTTCGATTGATCATCTGGTAATATGACTCATAATCATTAAACTTCTTCCTCAAGTAATAGATCGCTTGTTCTCTTCGCTTAGATGCATCTTGTCGCCCCAGTATAGCTCCCATGGGTTTGGTCATATTGTCAAATACAAAATTAAAGGTCGTCCTAGTACAGGAGGAACCAAAATTGGGGGATTTAGCAAATAATCCTTGATTCTATCAAATGCCTACTGGTAATCTTCATCCCACTTTCTTATGCAGTTCTTCTTTAAAAGCTTGAATATCGGCTCACAAGTTGCACTCAGGTTGGCAATGAATCATGCAATGTAATTCAACCGCCCCAAAAAGTTTTGAACTTCCCTTTCTGTTTGAGGAGGGGACATTTCCTGTATTGCTTTTACTTTGTCTGGATCTACTATAATCCCTTTTTGGCTTACAATGAAGCCCAACAATTTTCCAGATAAATCCCCAAAGACGCATTTGTTAGGATTTAGCCGTAGCTTATACTTGCGTAGCCTTTCAAACAGCTTTCTTAACACCACAACATGGCTTTCTCCCTCAGAAGATTTAGCTACCATATCATCCACGTATACTTCAAGTTCTTTATGCATCATATCATAGAAGAGTGATACCATAGCACACTGATAAGTTGCCTCAATATTCTTTAGCCTGAATGGCATGACGCGGTAACAATAAGTGCCCCATTATGTAATAAATATTATTTTTTTGTCCTATCCATCCATAGAGATTTGGTTATACCCTGATTACCTATCCATGAATGAGTACCTATGGCTACGGGCTGTATTATCAACCAGGACATCAATATGAGGCAATGAAAAATCATCTTTTGAGCTAGCTTTGTTTAGATCTGATAATCCACACACATTCGAATTCTGCCATCCTTCTTTGGGACAAGAACAACATTTGCTATCCATTATAGGTATTTAGCTATACTTCTAGGAAACCTACTTCTAATTGCTTCATCACCTCCTCTCGAACCACTAAGGACATATCGGAAGTGAGCCTCCTCAATTTCTACTTTTTAGCCTTAGTGTCTAGGAATAAGGGAATCTTGTGACAAGCAATCCCTGGATCACGGCCTGGCATGTCTTGATAAGACCATACGAACACATCTATGAATTCTTTGAAGAGTTTAACCATTTGCTCTCTTTTGGGGTTATCTACTATCTTTAGTTCTCTCTTTTCTTCCTCTGTACCCATATTTATTACTTCAATTACATCTTCATGTGGGCACATTCTATTGTCGTCAGATTCGAGGATTTTTTTGTATACTTGAATGATCTCCTTATCATCATACTCGTAATCATGCATATCAATAGCAACAAGCGAATCATCATTCAGGGACACAAAAACCTCTGCGTTGGATAAGAGTTCTGAGGAAATCGATTTCCTGGAGGGCGAAAAATGAACAACGAATGAATAGAAGGAAAAAAAAGAAAGAAAAAAAAGGAATGGATATAAATAAGTGAATTTTATTCTCATATCATTCTTTATTCATGGTTCATATAAGAGCTCACCTAAAGGCGCATACAAAACATAAAAGGAAAACTTTTAGCTAGGCATGTTACTCTAAAATAATAGAATTGAAGGTGTCCTCAAACTCCCAATTTTCCAGAGCCCTTCTAGAATCATCAGCTAAAATCCACGTGCAGGTCTTTTTCCTTATTGTTGAAACCAATGCAACAGTCAGCTTGTTTAGCACTTCAGAGGATGTTGGGAATGTCTTCCATATGTAGGGGATTTCAAAGTGCTCATCCTCCCTCCCTATCTTTAAGCTTGCTTGCTCTTTCAATTGTCTTTCCAATAGTGGTTCGTATCCTAACCCTTGGCGCTTGTGATTCTCTTACAAATTTATGGGGGATTTGATGCCTTGAAGGTGAGTGCCCAATCCTCCGCCATGCTTAAACCCATTCTTCTTCATTATCTTGGTTAATATGGAGTTGACATTATTATATCCCTTAGGTCCTTCGACTTTAAAGCCTTGGAAAACCATTCCTTCCTCGTGCTCGGCAGCCTCAATGTATAGAAGAGAGCTCGGCTTGGTCACTATGATTTCTTCTTAGCCCTTGATTATCACTATCTTCCTGCTATCAACTAACTTTACCTTTTGATGTAAGGTAGAAGGTACTGCCCCAGCTGAGTGTATCCATAGCCTCCCCAACAGCATAGAGTAGGATGGGTCAATGTTCATAAGCTGAAAGTCTACTGTGAATGAAGTTGGTCCAATCTGTAAAAGCAAACAGACCATTCATAACACACCTCTCTGAGGACCATTAAACCCTCTAACCACCATGTTACTCTTTTCAACCTCTGATGCCTCTACTGACAATTTCTCAAATATGGATAGCGGTAAAACATTTAACGCTGATCCTCCATCTATCAATACTTTGGCCACAATGAACCCTATGTACTTCAGGGAAATATAGAGGGCTTTATACAGATCAACGGCTGATTGAACAACTTCTTCTCCTAAAAATGAGATAGTAGAGAATGCCCTTGTCATATTCATAATGCTTGCAACCTTCTCCAAGGTCACACTAAACTGCATATATGCTTCATCTAGATCCTTTTATAGCACATGACGATGTAATTCAGAACTCAAGATCAAAGAGAGAATTGAGATATTGCCCTGAGTTTTGTTCAATTGGTCTACTATGCTATATTCATTTTCCTTCATGATTTGAAGGAATTCTTCATCTTTATTTTCCATACCTTTTAGACCAGAACTTGATGGAATATCAATATTGGCTTGTTTTCCTTTCTTCAACAATCCAACATTTTATAGCAGATAAGATTTCCCACTTCGTATTACTCCTGTTGGGTGAATCATTGTTTCGTTGTTGGCCTCAGCTTCCATTACTTGTCCTGAGGGATTCTTGATAATACCTTTATACCTCTATGGTATGGCACGATTACTCTGATATGAAAAAGGGGTCAGTACCTTAATAGTCACTGCAGGCTATTACAATAGAGTCAAGATGGTGAAAGAGACAACATGAGAATTTCTTTTTTCATATGGTTCCTTAACGATGAACTCGACCTGTCTTTTCTCTAACATGCCTACTTCTTTTTCTTCTCGAGGCGTATAACCTGCTGCTTTAAACAAGCATTGATATCTTCTCCTACTAGTAAAGGATTGTTAGAGAACTCAATTTCATCAACAACATTTACTTGGTTTTCATGGCTTGGAAGAGGATTGGCGTTGATAGTGGAGTTGTCGTTCCTCTTCAATTGAATGTGATTAGAATCAATTAAGTCTAATACATTCCTCTTGAATGTTGCACAGTCCTTTATTGAGTATCCCGGGGTGCCCATATGGTATTCACATCGGGCATTAGAGTCATACCAAGTGGAGAACTGTGGTTGAGGCTGTTTGTAAGTACGTGGCCTTAACAACTGGGATTCCAAAGTTGGTGATATAGCTTAGTATTTTTCATGCCAAAATCTGGCCATTGCCGACTATCTCGTTGCTGCCAATTCCTTCATCCTCCAGCTTGACCTTGCCTATTTTGTGTCAGATCATTCTTTGTTTGTCGAAACCCATCATTACTACCTTGATGTATTGCTAGGGGTTGTCTAATGGTCTGGATGAAGCTAACATTACCTTCCTCTTTCTTCCCATTGTTCCCCTTTTTGGTGATGCTCTCACTTTAAAGAATCCTACCGTTGCATATGTCAGCATGGATTCGCTCACCAATCTCGATCAAACTAGAAAAATAGGTGACATGCATCCCAACTATGTATCTGTAATAAGGTTCTTGTAAAGTACGGATGAAATAAGAACTGAGCTCAGATGGTATAAGGGGAGGTTGAACTTGTGCTACGACCGTCCTCCATCTTTGGGCATAATCTTTGAAAGCTTCAGTGGCTTTCTTGATCATTGACTTCAGTTGTTCCCTGGTGGGGGCAGTGTCAAGATTGAACCTGTATTGTTTCATGAATACATTAGTCAAATCTCTCCATTTCTTGATCTTTGTCTGATCAAGTTGCATGTACCTTTCCAGTACTAGTCCTTTCAAGCTCTCGTGGAAGAAGAGCAGCAAAAATTTTTTGTCTTGTGACCATACAAGCATCTTGGTGCAATAGGCCTTAAGATGGTATATCGGATTCCCTGGGCCATTGTACTTATCAAAGTCTAGCATCTTGAATTTCTTGGGAATTGAGACATGTGGTGCCAAGCATAAATCTTTTAAATCAAGTGAACCCCAAGTGTTTGGTCCTTGGAGGGCTTTTAGTTGGTCTTTTACTTCACCTAACTTTTCCTTCCACCCCTCCTTTTCAGTTGATAGGGAGGGAATGTTGAAAGTGTATGTTGAATCTTCACCTAGCTGTTCCTCCTTACTGCTCAGAATTTGAGGATTTTGTTTACTCTGAGGCTCTTCTGTCATTTTTTCTTTCTCGCCATTTTCTAGTATACTTATCTCAGCATTTTTCAATGGATCAAATGTTCCTGACTCTTTTTCTTTATTTTGGGCTTGAAGAGCTATAGTCAAGGTGGAAATAATTTCTTTCAAATATGCCATTTGTGCCTCCATATGAGACATCTGATGATTCAGATTAGATTCGACTTCACGGGGATTAGCTGCCATCTGACGACTACATGAGAACGTGTTGTATAAATGCGCAGGGGGTAGCTGGTTAGGACATTTAGACGGAGCAATATTGTATCACTTGCTTAGGAAGGAACAAAATATCATTAGTTTATTTAAACTTACAAATTTCAAGCAGGCATGGTGAGTTATCACAATGTATTGGCATAAAGGTCTTCTAGCACAAGTATCATCTAGCTTCCTTAGGGAATCTATTATTCCACAGGGAGAATCTAGAGTTGATCATTAAATAGGAGGGACCCTAAGTCCCATCCTAGCCAAGATCTTTTTATTTGGTGAGTGTTTAGTCAGCATATAGTTTTCTAGAACGAGTGTCCCCTAGCCTCCTCAGAGAATCCATTATTCTACAGGGAGAACTAGGGTTGATCATTAGATAGAGGGGACCTTGAATCCTACCCTAGCCCAAGATCTTGTTATTGATCGTAGCAATAAGCATAAAAAAATGGCAGTAAAAGAAGGAGATATGCTTTTATTCGATAATAACAAAATTTGGTTACAATTTTGAGTTCCTCTATTATTTGATTACATAAGTTGAAGAATTCAACAATCTCTACTGGCAGATTCAAAGGAATGATCATGCCTTCAGTACGCTTGAATGTGCTAGCAAATTCTGGGATCTTGGTGTTGACAAAGCTGATTAAGTTATCACACTTCTTTACCCATTCTTCTGTCACAACAACTTGTCTGTGGTAGAGGAGTTCCCAGTTGGCTAAAACTTTCCTTTCATGATTTAGCTTATCCACGAGGCTTTGCATGGTTTCAGCACTACTGGCCCTTACAACAACCAATTCACCATTCTTGTTTTCTAGAAGTTGAGTAAGAATATCAACTTCCCCTTACAATTTCTTAAGAGGGGCATTGTCTTGTAGTTTCTCTTCGAGCAACTCTTTTGCTGTAGTCATCTTCAATAGTCAAACTCTATTATTCTTTATTTTCCTGTCGTTCTCTTGCATAGCCCTTTCTAAGCTTTTGTTTTCTTCTTCCAGCTTTATGATCCTTGAGCGTTATTCTAATTCTCTTCTCTTTCTCTTTTATGTCAGCTTTTCTTGAAGGGATGCACATTTATCCTATAGCTGACTCATCTTTCTCTTATTTTGTGATTCCATCATAGACAACTCCTCCAGCTCCTTTTCTCTTGTTTCCAGGTGCCTTGCCAACTCTTTGTTTACTTCTTGGGCATCATTTCCTAACAAAGGATCTTAGGGAAAATAAGATGGATTGGCTCCTTTAATTCTGTCCTAGAGCCTGTCCTTATAGCTTGGAGTTGCACCTATTTCTTGATTCCCCAGCTTAGCCTTTCCCTTGTATGCTATCTTGCTCCAAGCTTCTTTGATTTCTTGCCATAAGTCCTTCCCATTATCTTCTCCATACAAGAATTGTATGGTTTGCACTTCTTCCCGAGAGGGAACGTTTTGCCAAAATGCTAATTGCCTTAATGCTAAAGAAGGGTTGTAGTTAATACATCATCTTGGTCCCATGAGAGGCACATTAGAAAAGTCCCCGCAGTAATGGATAGTCTCTTCATCCTCCCACCATTCTATTTTCCATAAGAGAGAATCTTCTGTTAACCGTGAGAACTCCTTCCTCTAATCATTGTTGTTTAATTGAAGATGATTGGAAGCCATAAGTGGATTAGTAAACTTGTCATGCCTTTCTCGGAAGTACTTCTTCTTTCCATATACGTGACTCAGCATCCATACCTCAAGCAATGTAATACAGCATTTTATTTGACCTTCCTTCTTTAGGTGGCATTGAAATAATGACAAGTAGGTCTCTGCTAAAATTGCAGGTACCGGGTTAATTTGGTAGTATTCAACTAATTGAAAGACACTGATAGCTCCCAAGTCGATTATTCCTGTTGATGAAGGAAATAGGATCATGCCATAAATAGCTAAGGCAAAAACCCTACAAAAACTCTTCTAATCTTTATTTTCTGCTAATCTTGCTAAGCGAGCTTCCATTGTAGTCCTTTTAATCCCCTTGACCTGTCCGGTGCCTACAATGTGTACTTCTTCCATGTGAACCCCTAACAGCTTCGCTATTCCTCCCTGAGAAGGTTGCCGGCCTGGATAATGGTAGATCTTATCACTCCTCTTAATTGGCATCCTAAGGATTTCCCTATATTCTCAAGGGCTGGGGCTAGTTGAAAATCAGATAAAGTGAAGCATCTTAAGAGGCATCCCAATACTGGCCTAACTTTATGATAGCCTCATTATGCACAAGCACGTGTAATAAATCAATGATATTTCCATACTTCTTCATGAAACCCAATTTGACTGAACCTTGAATGTAGCGACTTAATCGAATTATGCCTTCAAGTGGTTCTGCTCCAGCAGTCAGTCTGATGCCCTTCCCTCTATATACCTTTCCTGTAGGAACCTGATTTAAACTTGGTTTTTATGCAATTTAACCTTTATGCCAAATTTTCAATTGTTGGATAACTCGCTTGCCCTTCATTAAAGAAAAGAGAAGGAAGAGTCAGAAAGTATTTCCAAATGCATGCTATGCAGATGATTACATATGCTTTCTAGCCTTGATATAGGTGATAGACATTAAGGAAAAGAACTTCAACTCCTCAAGAGATCCAATACCCTATAGGGAGGATGAAGTGCCCATTAACCTGTGAACGGCCCAAGCTATTACGCAGCTAAAGGTTTGGTTAAATATTTATTATGTCTAAGGCCCATATCAAATGAAGGTAAATGTCAATGGATGATGCAAGGATACCTCATGAGACATGAAAGAGTGATGACTTATACTTCAAGTTTTGATATGGGTGATAGACATTAAGAAAAAGAACTTCACCTCTTCAAGAGATCTATTACCTTATAGGGAGAATGAAGTGCCCATTAACCTGCGAGTGGCCCAAACCATCTCGTGGCTAAGGGTTTTTAAAATGATGATTATGTCCAAGGCCCATATCAAATGAAATTAAAATGCTAATGAATGATATAATGATACCTTATGAGTCCTAAAGGATTATCTCTCATCGAGATGTTTTCTAACATGATTGATGTGATGAGATCATTGTCTTTTAGGGTTATAGACCCTTAGACTAAGGTTAGCTATCTAATGCATACACCGTCCTTATGATGTATCTTTATGTGGAGTGATGCTAGATACATACTCAGGTGAAGCGACAGTTAGTCACTTGATCCTAGGGGTTTCATTGATTATGCATACACTACTACAAAAAGGTTGAAACGTGGCGCACATATTGTGGCCCTTCCTTAATAAAGTGCCACAACTGCTTTTTTTTTTATATTTTATGGTTTTTTACCAGCTGTGGCTCCTGGGAGGCTAGGTGCCACAATTAGGGAGGCTAAGTGTGGCGCCTGCCAAGACAAATGCCACACATCACCAGGTGGGACCAGCTGTGGCGCCTGGCTTGCCAGGCGCCATACTATTTTTTGGTCAGGTATGGCGCCTGCCTGGCCAGGCGCCACACTTGACTCATTTTTTTAAAAAAATATTTTCTGGTCAGGTGTGGCGCCTGCCTGGCCAGTTGCCACACATGACCCATTTTTTTTAAAAAATATTTTTTTGGTCAGGTGTGGCACCTGCCTGACCAGGCGCCACACTTGACCAATTTTTAGATTAAAAAAAAATATTTTTGGTCAGGTGTGGTGCCTGCCTGGTCAGGCGCCACACTTGACCCATTTTTTAAATAAAAAAAATTTTGATTTCATATCCCTTCCCCACCAATCAGAACTTATCCCGCCCCCCACCCTTATCTTTTCACTTTCCCGCCTCCCCCCTCCATCTCTTTCCCTACCTTTAATTATTCCCTCTCTCACTTTCCCTTTCATTATCTGCGTGCACCCCGTCCCTCTATTTTCATCTTCACACCTTAAAAATACACCCACACGCGCACACGTCTTTGTTTTGTTCCAACTGCTATCCCCACTCCTATCCCTATTATTCCCTTTTCTTTGTATTGTCTTCCACTTTTGGTCCCCACTCCATTTGGTAGCTCAAATTTCTTCCTCCCCTCACTCAAGATTGCGTCACCAATGGCAATTACGTGGTCCCCCACTCAACTGCACTTATCAACCTGTAAGTTCAACTTGCTTCTTCTTCTTCCTTTTTTTAAGGTTGTTCTTCTTTTTTTTTGTATGGCATGCGATGCTTTTTTTTCCTTTTTATGACACACATGTATATTTATATGTCATATATATTTTTGTTAGTTCTATTTTGTAGAGGTAATACCCATCGTTGTTAATCAATTAGGTTGGTGAGTGAAATTAATAACAGGGGGTTAAATTAATGCGCAAAAGAACGTGTAAAATAAATAAAAATGAAAAATATGATGGCGGCGGAGTGATATCTAGAGAGAGTTTTAACTTGTGCTTAAGATAATGGAGGAAAGTTGGTGGATAAATGTTTGACTATTAGAAGAACACACACAAAATTAGCTAGGTTCAAGCTAAGTGGGATCCTACTAATAATTCTATTGATCATTCTCAGCTTCATTGTCGCTCTAGGTTTATTTTTTCTTATTTCTTTGTTAAAAAAAATAACGTACAAGATATTTTTGGTGTCAGGATCGATCTGTGTATATAAAAGATGAAATGGTTAACTTTATTATGGTTTATTAATTTGAAACATCTTAGTTCTTATATATATTTTTTAATTCAAAACAATTTTAGATTAGCTTCCAAGAATAGTTTGTGGTCAACAAAATTTATTAATGCAATTGATTAATTTATATTTGTGTCATATATATTTGTATATGTCATATACAAATATATATCTTATTAAACTATTTTGTAGAGTATATATTTATATGTCATATATATTTGTGTTAGTGCTATTTTGTAGAGGTAAGAAAATAATTTTTTGTATTATCTTATTAAACTATAATAGAGAAAATCCCATATAAACCCAATTAAAATAGGAAAAATTGAAATCAGGATAATAAATTGAATAATTCGTTAATTGAGTCATTAACTTATTTAAGGATTTTAAAGTATGGATAAAATGACTTTAATAAATCAATATATATCAATGTTAATATTTAATAAAATAAAATATAATTTGTCTATATTGTTTAACTTTAAATATATTAACTAAAACCATAAGGGAAAAAACATACAATAAGGAGATAATTAATGTTGGGATTATACTTTCTTTTTTATTTTATTTTATTTTCTTTCTTTCTTTTTCTGAATCATATTTTTTGATTTAAGCTAATCATATTTGATTTTATTATATATTGATGTTTATTACACGTATTATTATTAAAAAAAATAACTTAGAACCATAAATATTTTATTGATTTTTTTATGTTTAATTTGTGTTTGTAGTTTCAGTTCATCAGTTTATTGAAGCTTCTATTTACGATATGTTTTTTCAATTTTGAGCTTACAAATGTAATTTTAGTTGAATTTAATAGTTATAGTTTGTAGGTGTTCTAATGATTGTTATTGATTAATTGCATAAGTAAAATAATTATTTATATATTCTTAACACTTGTATTTTATTTATTGACTTGTAATGTTTTCTAATTTAACTATGATATATTGTGGCAAATATGGTTTCTTTTGTTATGAGTTGTAAAAAATTATTATAATGCCTGGGAATAATTAATGAAATATTTGGCAATTTAAACATTGAGTTTAAGACTTAGAAAGCTTCAATTATGAAGATTCATGTGGCGTATGTTATTTTAAATTAAAATCGGTAAGAGAATATAAAAGTAATTAGTAAATGCAATAGTCATACAACTAACCACGTACTTTTTTAAAAAATAGATTGAAGCCCATAGATGGATCGTAAATGGATGTCATCTAATTGATGTTCAAGGGAATATATAGATGGGGTGAAAGATTTTATTACATTTGCAACTGAGCACACAAAAGATCCTGGCAAAATCTTATGTTCTTGCTTATCTTGTTGTTTTGGAAAGCGGATTAGTCAACTTGATTTGCTAGATCATTTAGTGTGTTATGGTATTGATCAAACATATATACGATGGACAAGGCATGGTGAGACCAACGATGCATGTAGTGATCAGGTGCATACCACGGGTGGTGCTTCGGATGAATTTGATCAAAGCATGTTTGATGAAGATGATGGTCTTGAAGAAATGGTAAATATGGTTGAAGGGGTGCTTCATAACTGCCTTAATGAATATAAAAAGTTGAAAGGTGATGCAGAGAAACCATTATATGTTGGTAGTACTAAATACACAAGATTGCTAGCAGTGTTGAAGTTGTACAACTTTAAAGCTCGCTACAGATTGAGTGATTCGGGTTTCACCGCATTGCTTGAACTGTTGCAAGATATGCTTCCAGAAGAAAATGTACTTCCTACCAAGACATACGAGGCAAAGCGAATTCTTTGCTCTACAACCGGTATAGGATATGAGAAGATACATGCATGTCCTAACGATTGCGTATTATTTCAAAATCAGTATGCAACGTTGGAGAAGTGCCCTAAATGCAACGCATCTCAATATAGGAAGAAGAAAGGAAAAAGTCCTTTGAAGGTGCTATGGTATTTTCCCATTGTTCCGAGATTCAGACAACTGTATAGTAATGTAGAGATTGCTAAGCAGTTGACATGGCATGCAGATGAAAGGATTAAAGACACGAAGCTTAGGCACCCTGCAGATGCTCCTCAATGAAACAAAATTGACTATGAGTACCCTGACTTTTCTGATGAAGTCAGGAACCTTCGCCTTGCACTGTCAACTGATGGAATTAATCCGCATGGTGTTCAGAGTATCACACATAGCACGTGGCTGGTGATATTGATGATTTATAACCTTCCTCCACACCTAATCATGAAATGCAAGTTTATTATGTTGTCCATGTTAAATTCTGGGCCAAGGCAACCTGGGAATGATATAGATGTATACTTGGCTCCTTTAATTGATAACTTGAAGCTGCTTTGGGATGAAGGCGTTAGTGTGTATGACGGGTATATAGGAGAAAGTTTCACTTTGAAAGCCATGTTGTTTGGCACAATTAATGATTTCCCTACTTATGGAAATTTGTCAGGATACAGCATCAAAGGGTATGGTGCATGCCCTATATGTGAAGATGACACTCATTCAGTGCGACTTCATCATTGTAAGAAAAATGTTTACATGGGGCATCAAAGATTCTTACCATCACAACATCATTGGAGGAAGTGGAAAAAGACTTTCAATGGTGATTTAGAAGAAGGTAGCCCGCCAAAGATGTTGACCAGTTCCCAAGTGTATTCCAAGGTAAAAGACTTGGATAACAATTTTGGCAAGCCTTTTGCAAAACAAATTGAGAGAAGCGGTTAGAAGAAAAAGTCTATTTTCTTTGAACTTCCATATTGGAATTATTTATATGTGAGGCATTTTCTTGATGTGATGCACATAGAAAAAAATATCTGTGATAGTCTAATTGGCACGTTGCTTAATATCCAAGGAAAAAGCAAGGACAGTGTCAATTCGACGTTGGATTTAGTGAACTTGGGAATTAGAGAAGAGTTGGCACCGATTAAGCAAGGGCCTCGTACCTATCTACCGCCAGCGGCATACACTCTGTTGAAGGGACCAAGCTTACATGTATTATCTTACAATAGTTATGCAATTAACGGTTACACATTCTATACACAAGACCATGATACACAGAGAACGATGCAAAATAGTGGGGTAACACTTGTTGCTGATTCTTGGCATAGATCCAATGCTAAAGACACACACCCTGTCTATGCATCAATGTCATACTTTGGTGTCATTGAACGCATGTGGGAGTTAGATTACTCTATGTTCAGGGTCCCTGTCTTCAAATGTAAGTGGGTTAACAATAACAGTGGATTGCGGATAGATGACTTATGCTTTGTGTAAGTGGACCTTTCTAAGGTTTGGTATGAAGATGATCCTTTTATTTTAGCAGCACAAGCAGAACAAGCATTTTACATTCCTGATCCTACTAAGAAGAATTAGTCTATTGTATTACATCCAACAAGAATCGTCAAGCAGAAGTTGATTTTGAAAGTAATGAATATTTAAACATCAATAATGATGATCCTTCATTTGAGAATTTGTGGTCAGCAGAGATTGATATAGATGGAGATGCAGATGAAGATGAAGATGGAGATGGACCCGTATACGTGCGACATGATCATGAAGAGGGAACTTGGGTCAAGAGAAACACAATTCTCAATCCAACACGAATTATGAAGAATAAAATTTTAAATCAGACGAGAAAAAGGAAAAGATAATGATTGCCTTGACTTGTTTAATTGTACGTATGTTTTTATAAATTACAAAATAATTTGCTTTTGTTGACATGGTTGACATTGTGCACTGATGTTTTGATTTGGTTTATTTCACTTCCAGGAGTATGGACTCACCATATGATGACATTGATGATGTTCCCAAGCACATTGGTAGACAAAGATTTGAAAAGAACGTCAGACGTGGTAGGACAGTTATGGCGAGGTTGATCAAATTGAGAAGTAACGGAATCAAGTTACAACTGGAGTGGAATGAAAATGGAAACCCGTTCGGTGAGAACAGTACCTCCTTAAATAACTTGATCGGGACTACGGTTCGAGACAGAGTCTCTATTACAGTTCAAAACTGGAAAATGGTAAAGAAAAATTATGAGGATGAGATCTGGGCTGAAGTACAGGTAACACCTTAATTATATAATTGTTTGGTTTGCTTTGTTTCACTTCATTTCAATCTTACATATTATATATGTTTTTGACTTGTTTACAGAGTATTTTTATTATTGATGATGATCGGAAGAACTTCGTAATTAGAAAAGCTGGAAAACTTATGCAAAAGTTTCGTTCTGTTCTTGTCAAATATTTCTTGAGGGATGAAAATGAGGATATCATTACTACATCGCTTATCCATTGTACAAAGGAATCATCACTCAAGAAATGTGGGATGAGTTTATCAGAACACATACAACTCCTGAATTCCTAGTAAGGGGATTTGTTTGTCTTTCCCTATTACGTGTAATGTACGTATTTGTAATTAACATTTATATATTTATATGAATCATTTTGATCTAACTAGGAGTTGAGTGAGAAAAATCGAGCTAACGCGACCAACATGGCATACCAGTACACACAAGGACCTGTTTCATACGGACGGTTAGAAAAAAAATGGTACGAACTAATGATTATTTCATTTGTAGAAAAATTGTATGAATATCATTTAACTTGGATTAACTTTGATGTGCAGATACAAGAATCAGGCTCAGATATTACACAGGTTCCATGACATTATCTATGGGTAGCCAGTGTCACAAATAAGAAAGGTGAAATTCGTAGTGAGGAAGCAAGAAGAGTAGCTGAATATTGTGTAAGTATTCGATTATATTATGCGTACAATAAATAATTGGCTTTACTTAAATGAACTCGATTTATAATAACTAATTTTCATTGTAATTCTTTTTGGGATAGCGGCAAATGACACAGGAGGATCCTGCGTTGGTGACCTATGTTGGTCGAGACGATTTATTGAGCAGAGCGCTAGTAGTACCCGAGTATGATGGTCGTGTTCGGGGTACTGGTTTTGCAATCACCCCATCAGCATACTTCAGACGTCAGAAGCGCCCGAATAGAAGTGACGTTTCCCAACTGCATGACGAGATGGCTAGCTTTAAGCATCAAATGCAAGAACTTCAAGAACAAATGCGCTACAAGGAACAACGAGAAGAACAATTCATAGAACAAATGTGTTTGATGCAAGAACAGAATGCGTTGTTAACAACGCAAATACAACAATTGGTCCAGTGTAGGCCAACACAAAATGTTCCATTCTGTGATAGCCCAAGTTTCAGAGATAGCTACACTTCCATGCCTAAAGTCCCTTTTCCTTTGGTAATTAATTTCTTTTCTACTTAACTTTATGTTAAATTATAATTTAGCGAACTTTAACATATTAACTCTATTTTTTGTAGGGCGAATTTCAATGCAAGCTATATGTCGAACAAGCTTCCAAGCACGCGGTTGCAGTGGGTGCTGCCTATAACACTGGTGAAGACATACTGCACAATTCACCGTTGCCCGATAACACACTCAGGGTGAGGGTTGACGTCTGCACGAACGAAGACGCCCTCTTACCGATCCCGTCTCGGGATGAGCAAAAAAAGGTGGCAGATGTTGTAGATGGCTATGTTGCTTGGCCAATAAGTCTTATCGAGCCATATGGAAAGGTCGTTCATTCAAAATTCCCTACACTTTTCCTTCGAACTTTCATCTCAAACTGTGATTTAATTTTCTGATTTGCGCAGGGTAAGATTTCAAAGTGTTCAACAACACAACCCAAGTTAAAAGCATCGGCTAGCCAACAGAGCAGAAGAAGACAGACCTCATTTCTCGATCAATTAATATCGATTACACCACAATTGATCGGTGAGGCAGGAGTGCAATTACGTATTCCAAGACATATCTACAGTGTTAGTGGTCTAGTTGATTATGTTACTGCCGAAGTCGTGCAGGACATATGTGCTCGTGATTGGGTTAGTGCTTCGGCTATCAACATCTGGATAAGGTACTTCACTACCATCGTTTATCACTGTTATTAATATTTCTCGTTCCATTTCTTTTGTTTCTCATGACACTGTATGTTTTATACCAGGCATTTGGACCATGACATTTTAATGGATACACACAAGGTCCAATTCGCATTTGTCAACCCTTTTCTCATTGGTCATCATAAGGGTAAAGTAGATATAAATGCGCAGTCTAATGAGCTAAAAGATTACTTTAGAAAGAAAGCGACACCAAATACGTTATTTTTAGTGCCGTATAATGCGGGGTAAGTTATTATTGGTACAATTTTTGTTTTTATTGTTTAACTTTTATCATAACATGATTGTTTAGAAAAATTTTTAAAATATATTTTAGGCGCCATTAGATATTGATCGTTATCAATCCAGCGGAACTTTCAGGCCCTCACATTTACTATGTGGATCCTCTAAAAAATGGTCTTCCACAACACTATTTTGATATGTTACTATTGATCAATAGGTAAGTATACGTGCCTATGTATAAATATTTGCGTACGTGATTGAATAACCAAAAGTAATTAGTTTCTATTTGTTTTGTTAGCGCATTGACTACGTATCAGGCATCTGTCTTGTTAAACTATTCAAAAGCTGCTGACCCCCACCTTAGCTATCCTTGGAAGAAGATACATGTATTGATATATGATTTTACTTAGACTTTGTTAGTAAACAATTTTTATTCATGAACATAGTTAAATATTGCATTATATTTTTGCAGTGCCCTTTCCAACCTAATGACAATGATTGTGGGTACTATATCATGAAATTTATGAAGGATGTTATTATGCATGATCAGCCATTTATTCCTCAAAAAGTAAGTCATTTAGTTGCACTTCATATTGTGTTTTAATGAAATTAAATTAGTGCCTGACAATTATGTTTTACTGATTTTAATTCATTCTAACTTGTGTCTGATTGTATATATCTGTAGTATTATGAAGATCAACGTTGTGACGCTTTGACTAACCATTAGGTTAATGAAGTGATCGAGGAATGGTGTGAATATGTGTTTAGGAAAATCTCTGGGTAGCTATATATACTATTAAATTCACTAGCTAGTCTTTGTTGTGTTGTTTCTAATTGCCAATTGTTGTGTCATGCATGTATGTTGAAGTTGAATTTGTTGTATTTCATTCAGCTAGGTTTACAATATATTGTATAACAATTTTTAGTACTACTTTAGCTAATTAATCATTTGTTGGTATCATTTTAAAGTTACTATCATTGTTCTTATTAAACCATGCAGAATGTAATTATATATGCATGGGAGATATATATAAGGAAAAAATATGCTAAAAAAAACCAATACGAAGAATCCAAAAAAAAACACCTCCTATGGCACTTGCGGGAGGAGGCGCCCCAAGAGGTGTTGGCTCCTGGACGCAGGCGCCCCAGGCGAGGCTGCCTCCTGTGGCGCCTGGCCAACCAGGCGCCACAGGAGGTTATTTAAAAACAAAAAATTTTAAAAACCTGTGGCGCTTCCAAGCGCCACAGCTTTTTTTAGTAGCGTCCAGATATGTGGCACTTCTCTAGTGCCATAGCTAATGCAATTATAAGCGCCACAACTTTGCTTTTTTGTAGTAGTAATAGATGACAATAAAGATTATCAACAATAAATAAATATATGCCCTCCAGTGTCCTATTTTAGGAATGACCCTAGGTTAGTGGTATCTATCCTAAGAAAGGCAGGTACTAATTAATTGGGTAGGTCGATAATTTCTACTAATAGGTGCAATGGTTTCAAGGTGGTTCTAATTCTCACAGATAAAGGCCTCCTAACTGCCCCCCATCATAAAGATGAAGACCCCATTTAACGAAATTGACCTTCAGGGGTTCTAGAAGCCCCACAGGGATCAACCTCACCAAATGAGTAACAGCTAGGATGAAGTCTTCACAGTAACCTCCGAGGGTTTTGAAAACCCCATAGGGAGACCGCTAGAAACTTCCACTCACCTAAGGAACTCACAGACCTAGGTATAGGGCCCAAAATGTGTGTGAGGAGAATAGTGTATCTGTTCAGTGTGTGTGGAGAGCATACCAACCTATGGGCCTAGGTTCTACCCAACTCTCATCTGCTAATCAGATCACAAGATAGATAAAAAAAAAGAAAAAAAGCAAACAAATAGATGAATAAGGAATTTAATAAATAAAAACAACTGTTCACAAAAAAAAAGGGTAATTAAAATAAAATTAAGGCCAAATTCTTTTTAAACACTTAACTTAAATGGGCTTGACTCTCAAACTGTTCCCAGTGGAGTCGCCAAACTGTAGCACCCGAAATTTGGAAAACAAGAAGCCGCCACCAAAATTTTAGAAAAAGGATAATTTTGGAAAACCTTTTTTTTAAACGGAAACTGATCTACAAAAACCATTTAGGGTTTGGGAGTCAATTGTATATGGGGAAGGTGTTAGGCACCCCACAACACCCATTCACAAGAATGGTTACCCTAAGTTAATTATTTAAAAATATTATGGCCTTTAGTTTTATTATAATTACCCAAATAAAAAAAAGATAATATTTACAAAAATAAATGAAATGTAAACTAAAGAAGAAGAAAAAACGAACATTTATTTACAAAAAGAAAAAATATATTTATTTTAAAAAAGGGAACATTTATAAGAAAAAATATATTTACTTACAAAATTGAACTGGACCTAAGATAAAAACCTATGGCCTACATACCCTTTAGAGGAATCAAAGCCCACATAGTTCAGAGGGTAGAAATGCTTGTCACTTTGTTTGTGTTTTTTAGAAAAAATGTTTATTTAATTTTTTTTGAGAAAAATAATTTTTTTTATTTGGTTTGTATTTTTTATTATTTTTTTTTAAAAACGTTTTTTTTATTTTCTTGTAAAAGAGAGTTTTTCCATTTTATTTTCATTTATCAAAATGTGTCAAAATATTTTTTTTCTTTTTTTGAAGGAGGACCTAAGAAATGGATTAAAAAGAAAAAAAAGAAAAGTAGCACAAGTTAAACAAAAAGGAAGTCAAAGGTAAGGAGATTTATGTATACATTTTATTCTTTGAACCCGCTACAACAAGAGATACGGTGATAGAACCACATAATAAATAGGAGGCAAGTACAATCATATTATCTATATTTATTAAATATAACACATAGTATCATAAGAAAACAAGATAGTACATACCTCTTGCCTATGTATGAGATAATTCAGTTGGACAATAAAACATAAATCCACAAGACCACAATGAGGTAATCCACGTCCGGCAACATCATAGTACAAAGTAAAGCAATGTGATGCATATATTGGATAAAGTCATAGTGCATGAATGATGAGGTAAGCATGAACCAAGGTATATTAGATGAGGAAAAAAAAGACGAGATGTCACAGTGAAATAAAAGAAAGGGATGAAAACTCAGCCACAGACTTTATCTCCTTGCTCTCCCAAAATTCTTGTATCCCTTGCTTCAACCCTCGCACTCCTATTTATAATCTCAAAGTAGAGTTTTCTTCATAAATGCTTCTTCTTTTTTTGAATTTTCATTTTTGACTTTTTTTTTGTATTTTATGTTAAGAGCTACCTAACTTGATCCAATCACCATCAATGGTGATTTTTTTTTAATTTTCGTTTTTATTTTATTTTATTTTATTATTTTTGTATTTTTTATTGATAAAACTTCCTAGCTTGACCTAATCACTATTAGTGAAGATTTTTTTCATTTTTAATTTAAAATTTTTTTTATTATTCTCTCTACAAGTAATTCCCTAATTTAAACCTATCAACAAAAATGAGATTTTTTTTTTCGTTTTTTATTTATTATTTTCCCTTAATGAATGACAATGTCAATCATTATCAATGAGGGGATTTTTTAAATTTTTGTTTTTTAATTTTTTTTATCTTTTCCCCATAAGTAATTTCCTAATTTAAACCTATCAACATAAATGATATTTTTTTTTTCATTTTTTTATTTATTATTTTCCCTTAATGAATGACAATGCCAATCATCATCAATGAGGGGATTTATTTTAATTTACTTTTCTTTTATTTTATTTCCTTTTAATGATGATCGCCAATTTGGACACCAATCATCATCAATAGGAGAATTTTCTTATTTTTTCTTATTTTCATTTTTTATTTCTTTTTTTCTTCAAATGATGATTGCCAATTTGGACACCAATCATCATCAATTATTTTTGTATTTTTGAGTGGGGTCCAGACAAAATAGGGTGTTCACAAGTACACTTAAACATATATGTAACCACAGAGCATAAAATTCAACATCAACTAATCCAAATCACAAATTAATCCAAACTAAGCACTTAACCAAATAACAAAGGTTTAGCTATATAAATACAATATCCAAAACTGAAATCATAATTATAAACCTAAACAAATGGATTAAAACATAAAACTCCCTTTGTAGTACTTAGAACTCAAGCCCTTAGCTTCCATCATCAAGAGAATGATCCTCTAGCCACTGCAATTTGTCATCACAAATTCCCCAAACGCATTCACAGTTTCAGCCAAGTAACACATTGAATCAATTACCAATTAGCTATAAACAATGAAATCGGGGGCTGAAATATTTCCAGAAGCAGAACAGGCCATGCTATTAACAACAGGAAACCAGAGAATGCAAACTGAAATCTACTTGGAATTTGCCAGATTGGTCGATCAAGAACTGAGGAAAAAAGGAGTTGATGATGGTGCTGAGATGATGATGACGGCAGTGGATGGATGACGATGATGGTGGATTAACGATGAGGGTGGTGTGATTCAAATTGAGCTTGCCTCAGCTCCCGACTCTCAACTCTCAGCTCCCATCCCTCAGCTCTCTGCCTCAGGTCCGCTCTGCACTCGCAGCTCACGGCTGCTGGTTGTGGTAAATGAAGCTCACCAGCAACGGTGGAGAAGAGAGTTGTCGCCTGCGAGGAAGAGATGAAGACCCAAGTTCTCAAGCTCTCCACGGCGCCTTCGTCTCTGTCCTCTTTATTCCACACTACAGAATCTGACCTAAAGAGAGAAGCAAAACGGTGTGTTTTTCTGATGGACCAAACTGGCATTTGCAAAATTTGTGGAACCAAACTGACATTTTGTACAATTGAGCCCCAAACTGTCATTTTCAGTTTTAATCCCATTTTCAAATACCTACAATTAAAAATAATTAATCCAACATCAAATATTCTTAAAAGTAAATGATTAAGAGTAATTACAATTTTTTATGACAATTTTGCCCTTTTAGTCCTAATTCCATGTGTTTACTCTTAATGCCAATTCAATCACAAAGAATACATTTTAAGCTCTATAAATATGACAAAACCCTCAAATAAAGTATAAAAATATATAATAAAATTGGGATTTGTCACTCTTCCAACCTAAAAATATTCTATCAAGACCACAAAGCAACTAGTAATAATACTCACCAAAATAAAAATTTCATTAGCTAATAACTTCCTTTGTCTTTCCTCCACTTGACTTAGTACCATGTAAATTGACGGAATAGCCTTTTGAGTAGTTGATATCAAATATTAAATGTGATGTGTTTTCTGTTTTTTGAAATTGTAATAGATAGCTACAATTTACATAGGTAACTTGAAATTAGAATGAGAGCTTTTGGTAGTACTCCCTCCGGTCCTTTTTATAAGAGCCCAAAATTTAAATTGCCTTGGTCATTTTTATAAGAACCTAACAAGAGTTGTTTAAACCACTACAAAAAAAACGTGATTTAGTAGCGGTTAAAAATGGGTATTCGTAGCGGTTGTAACCGCTACAAACTATATTAGTAGCGGTTACGAAAACCGCAACTAAATCGTACGTTGCAAGCGCCTTTGTAGCGGTTCTATCAAACCGCTACTCAATAAAAAATAACCGCTACAACCTTTGTAGCGGTTTATAGTAACCGCTACAAAATCAAGAGATATTTGTAGCGGTTATATAACCGCTACAAAGATAAAAAAAATTTATTGAGAGCTTTAAAAAAGGATTTTTTTTTTGTAGCGGTTTAAACACCGCTACAAATATATAAAAATAAAAATTTGTTAAAAATGACATTTTTTATTTGTAGCGGTTTTCAAACCGCTACTAATTTTGAATTTCATGAAATTAGTAGCGGTTTTAAAAACCGCTACTAATTTCATGAAATTCAAAATTGGCGCAAAAAAATTTAAATTTAGCTTTAAAAAGGCGTGTTATTTAGTAGCAGTTTAATAACCGCTACAAATATTTAAAATTTTTTTTTACAACATACGTTGATTTTTTCCTTTTTTTTCAATATTATATTAAATAGTTTAATTTGTTATTATTTTATCTATTTCAATTAGTTTATTATTTAATAGTTTAACTTATTAATAAATTAAAAAGAAAAAATGTAATTGAATATGATTAGTATAAAATTTATGTTAATAATATTATTAAGGATAGTTAGATAATAAGGAATTATTATGTTTTATAATATAATGTAATTGTATATGAAAAATAGATGAAAATGAGATAGAGTTATGATATATCTAGAAGAAAAGATGTTTAGAATAAAATTTATAGAAAGGAAAGAAGTATTCTAAAAGAAATTGAAAATCTTGTTACCATATTTGATCGTATTATTCAGCTCCTCTACTCATACGAAAGAAGATGTAAATGAGAGGAAATGAAAGAAGGGTAAGGTGAAAAGAAATTGGGGAGTGTTTGAAATAAGTTGTGATAAGGGTATTTATAGGGATTCACGTATTATTTATAGCGGTTAATGTAGCGGTTAATGTAGCGGTTACTAATTAGTAGCGGTTATTTATATTTTTGTAGCGGTTTAATTATTTGTAGCGGTTAATGTAGCGGTTATTATTTAGTAGCGGTTGTTTATTTTTAACCGCTACAAATATTATATTAATTTTTTTTTTAAAATTTTTTTTTACATTTTATTTTAACACAAATTTTTTGCATTTTTTGTAAAGAAAAATTTTTTACACTTGAATTCTACAAATATTATTTTAATTTTTTTTTACATTTTATTTTAACACAAATTTTTTGCATTTTTTGTAAAGACGAATTTTTTACAATTGAATTTGATCACTCATCGTCGCCATCCCTACAGAAATTTTGTAGAAAAATTATTGTTATTGATGTATTATTAAATTTAAAAAATTTAATTGAAATGACGTGGACTTAAAAAAACTCACCGCAGTAGAGGTAAATTGTCATCGCCTTCAGGGAAGTAGTTTTCAAAATCAGCTGGTTGAAATGGCTCACTCTCGTAGGCGATGTTATCGCCTTCACCCATGTCGTAAAGGTCTCTTGGCTTTAAATGAACGACCATGTGCCAATCCCTATGCCGCTCGTCCTCGACATAATAAACCTGATGTGCCTCTGAAGCTAGAATATACGGCTCATCATTTTGAGAAAGACCAGTATGAATCGGGCGTGAGAAATTGACTGATGTGATCCCTAGGTCGTCAGTTGTCAGTCCCCGAGAAGTAGTGGTATTTGCCCACAAACACTTGAACAGCGTCACGGTGAAACGGCCTTGATAATTAAGCTCGACCACATGAAGAAGCTTGCCATAGTAAGGGACGCCTCCGAACTGCATGTTGGCGTCACTGCTGCTCGCATAACTCCTTGTCCCAAATGTGCCATAAACACCCGAATTCTGTGTTTGCAATCCCTGATCCCGTGAAACCGTGCAAAACTTAAAACCATTGACATTGTACGCTGTAAACCGTTTTGCATGATCAAGAGGGCCGATTGCGAGAGCTCTGAAATCCGGTGAGTGTGGGTTGTGGTCATTTAGTATTCTGCGAGCAAACCAGCCCGGGAATTCTCTGTGGACCCTCCTATCAACTTCCGAGGATGTCTGTGTACGGATCCTGAGCTGACGCTTGACATGACTTCTGAATTCCCTGCAATTAATAATGGAAAGGCGTTAGTGACATTAAAGTGAGAAATGTTACGAAAGATATAGATCGAATAACATACATATGAGTGTATAATTCTTACCGTATGAAAGGCTCAACTTGAGTGCAATTAATCAAGACATGTCTATGTGCTTGGAACTTCTCAGTTGCCGTTAGTTTGAAGTTCTCAGTTGCTCCAACTGGTTTACCAACACGAGGGATAAATTCTCCTGATGTCGGCGCAGGTTCAGGACAATCGTCAACACGAGGTGGGCGGTTGAAAGCCGTTTCAAGATCATCAAAGTACCTTGAGCAAAAATATAGCACCTCATCCCCTATATAGCCTTCAGCTATAGAACCTTCTGGCCACGCCTTATTCCTCACGTAAGATTTTAATTTCCCAAGGAACCTACGAAGTACATAAGAGAAAATTGATATAAAATGATGAAAAGGACGACGAGCAAACATTAAATACGGACAATAAATGAAAGCACATATTTAAAATGAGTACCTCTCAATCGGATACATCCAACGATATTGTACTGGTCCAGCGAGCTTTGTTTCATGAACGAGGTGCACTGTGAGGTGAACCATCACAGTAAAAAAGGACGGAGGAAAGATCATCTCCAAGTGACAAAGCGTAAGAATGATTTTCGACTGCAGCTGATCGAGCTCCTCAACGATCAAAACCTTAGAACACAACTTCCGAAAGAAAGAACAAAGTTCCACCAAAACGATGGAAATATCGGGAGGAAGTGTATTCTTTATAGCCAGAGGGAGTAACTGCTGCATAAGAACATGTGAGTCGTGACTCTTCAGGCCAGCAACCTTTCGAGCCTGCAAGTCGACACATCGAGAAATGTTGCTTGAATACCCATCAGGAACTTTTATTTTCTTCAACGTCGCGAGGAACACATCCTTGTTCGGTTTTGTGAGGGTAAACTTTGCCGGTGTAAATCTGTCATGCTCATCTGGCCAAGCGTCTTCACGAACTCCCATGTCGCATAAATCTTTCCTAGCTTGAAGGTGATCTTTTGTCTTGCCGGGTTCGTTAAGTAGCGTATACAGTACATTGTCGCAAACATTCTTTTCAATGTGCATTACATCAAGACTGTGGCGAAGTAAATTAGATCTCCAATACGGAAGCGTGAAGAAGATACTTATCTTCTTCCACTGCTGAGGCGCCGAAGTCCTGCGCGTCTTTCGGCGAGTTTGTGCTGAATCGTCGCTTTTTCCAAACTCGACGTCAACATGCTCAAGCTGCTGTAAGATATCTGTACCGGACAAAGTCTGAGGTGGTCCTCTTGTCTCTGGTTTCCCATTGAAGCGATTCCGTTACAATCTGAACTTATGCGTTCCATCGAGAAACCTCCGATGCCCCATAAAGCACCACTTTCGGCTGTGGGGAAGGCGCAGTGCGTCAGAGTCGAAATTGCAAGCCGGACACGCCGACCCAGTGTGCACATTCCAACCAGATAATGTGCCAAGGCCAGGAAAGTCACTGATCGTCCACATCAAGGCTGCACGCATGTTGAACAAAGTCTTGCTGTGAGCGTCGTACGTCTCCAAGCCGACATTCCACAGGTCAAGCAATTCCGCAATAAGCGGTTGGAGATACACATCGATGTCATTGCCCGGTGCCTTTTAGCCTGGAATGATCATAGACATAATGAAAGAGCTTTGTTTCATACACATCCAGGGGGTAAGTTGTAGGGAACTAAGACTACCGGCCAAATGCTGTAACTTGTGCTAAGATTCCCAAAAGGATTGAAACCGTCGGTCGCCAACGCAAGCCGGACATTTCAAGGGTTAGTCGCAAAATCTGGAAAGTCGTTGTCAAACGTTTTCCAAGCAGCTGCATCCCGCGGATGTCTTAATTTACCGTCTTCGTTTTTATCAACGGCATGCCACCTCATGTGCTCAGCAGTTTTAGACGACATAAATAATCTTTGTAGACGAGGTTTCAAAGGGAAATACCTGAGAATCTTTGCGGGTTTCTTCTTCTGCTTTTTCCCCTTCCAAATTGTCTTGTACCTCGATGTGTGACATCTCTTGCACGTCTCCCTGCTGGAATCGTCTCCCCAATACAGCATACAATCATTTGGGCACGCATCAATCTTTTGATAATTCAACCCCAACCTGTTGATGATCTTCTTGGCCTCGTAGAAGGTTGTGGGAATCTCGGCGTCGGGGAATGCATCTTGTAATAAGTTGAGCAACATCGATATTCCCTTATCCGTGATCCCACACAAGCACTTGATGTGATACAATTTGATCAAGAAAGATAATTTAGAATATTTGCGACAACCTTGATATAAAGGACGATCTGCCTCATCCATCAAGCTGAAAAAATCCCGAGCTGCTTCATTCCCCATAAAAGCCGGCTCAGAGCCGTGCACTTCTTCGTTGAAGTTGTCACCTTGAAATCCAAACGCATCACGCACAGCATCATTCACAGGATCATCTTCATCTACTTGAACGCCTACTTGAGAACTTCGAGGAAGAGCCTCGTCATATCTAACGCCGGCCTTCTCACCGTGAACTGCCCAGAACGTATAGTCCTCAGGGAAAGGCTTCACAAGCAAATGTTCCTTCACAACATTTCGTGGATGCCACTTCTTGAACTTGCATTTCCGACACGGACAGACGATCTTGCCGTTACAGCTGGCGTGAGTGAATGCGAAATCTAAGAAACTGTTTAATCCGTACAAATATTCAGGAGAATTGCGCGGCAACCTTATCCATGATTTATCCATAGCTACAAGTGAGAGAGAAGAAAGTATAGAGAAGAAGATGAGTGAGAAGAGAATGACGAATGCCTAGAACCTTATATTTTGAAAATCCAACGTTTATAACTTTGTAGCGGTTATTAAACCGCTACACCAACCGCTACAGAAATTCCAACGTTTATAATTTAGTAGCGGTTACATATATAAAACCGCTACTAATATTCAAGCCGTTAATTGGTGGGAAATTCAAAATGTACTTGTTGAGTATTAGTAGCGGTTTATATATATAACCGCTACTAATGTTCAACGAATTGGTAGCGGTTATATATATTAAACCGCTACTAATATTAAAGCCATTGGACATTAAATATAAAAATAATTTTCTAATTTGTAGCGGTTATACATGAGATAACCGCTACAAATGTGCACAAAGGCGGCAAATTTCAAAATTCAAATGATTTGAGTCTTTGTAGCGGTTACTAGTAAATAACCGCTACAAAGTTATATTTGTAGCGGTTTCTGAAGGGAAACCGCTACAAATATATAAGTAAATTTGTAGCGGTTATGAGTTCAAAACCGCTACAAATATACATGTATAAATTATTTAGAAATGTATATATAATTATTTTTTTAAAAAATATATTTAAAAAAATAAATTATATATATATTTAATTTAAAAAAATAAATTATATATATATTTGTAGCGGTTATGTACTAATAACCGCTACAAATCTCTACATTTGTAGCGGTTTTAGGTTAAAACCGCTACAAATATATATATAATTATTTTTTTTAAGTATATTTAAAAAAATAAATTATATATATATTTAATTTATAAAATTATTATATATTTGTAGCGGTTATGTACTAATAACCGCTACAAATCTATACATTTGTAGCGGTTTTAGTTTAAAACCGCTATAAATGTATAGATTTGTAGCGGTTATTAGTACATAACCGCTACAAATATATATATAATTTTTTTTTTAAAAATTTAGATTTAAATCATTTAGAAATTATTTCAATGCGATATAATAATATAAATATAATTATATAAAACACAATAAGAAAATTCTGAAATAAAATCTCATAAATATTTACAAATGTTTAAAAGAAAAGAAAAAGTCATAAACTAAGGAGCTGGGGGCGGATCCTCTGGTGCTCCCTCAGGTGGGCCTCCCTCAGATGCCGCTGGATCGGGCTGCTGCGCAGACTGAACCGCACCATCGTCATCAGCAGGAGGAGGAGCAGTACTCGGGACGACGTAGTGAGGGACAGGGGGAACCGCTGGATGCTGCTCGTTCGGGAACAAGCGACCCCATGCTCCCTCGAGCATGGTGTTCGCGATCTCACGCCACTGCGTCTGCTGAGCGTACATCGTATCTGCGTGCACCTGCAGCATCTGCTGCATCTGCTGCTGCTGCTGCGCCATCTGCTGCTGTGTCTGCTCCAAATCTGACCGCAGCTGGTCAATCGACTCGTCCCTCCGACGTCTGACCCCTCTAGAGCTGCCAGCCTCAGAGGCGGCGCTCCTGCCGTAGATCATGCTGGGTCTGGCGCCTATCCCCATTCCCCGCACTCGTCCGGGGTGCTCAGGCTGAGCCAGACCCGCCTTCAGAGGAGCCGTCGGATCCACTGACCCCTGTGACTCCTCAGGCTGGGTCTGTCGCAGCTCAGCCTGCGACAGCTGCATCCGCTCCTGCCATTTTATAAAACAATTAATAATTACCATTTTTCATTATTAACTTGGTTTTATAAAAAATATAATAATAAAATAACTTACAATCGCCGCCTCTGCCTGCTGAGAGGTCGCAGTCCCGTCACGGTGTCTGTGTGTGATGGTGTACAGCTCCGCATAGTCCGTCTGACGGTTCTCCTGCTGTGCCCTCGTCTCCTGAAACAATTACAAAACAATTAGTATTATGAAATAATCAGCTAAAAGTAAGTGAAGCACTTGAAAAGTTACCAGCTCGTTGTAGGTCACAGCAAAGGTCTTCGATCCTGCTGTGTGGTGGATCGTCTGCTGCGCCCGGATCGCGGCGTTCCTCTGAGAAAGCTCCTGGAAAAACAAATAATTAAATGTATTATAAAATTTGAAATTAAATACAAATTAAATTGAAATTATAATTTAATATTTAACAATTAGAAAATTATATATAAAAAATATAATAAATACATTACCTGCGCCTGAGGGCTCCTCCTGAACTGGACGAAACGCGCCCAGTCGTTCGGCGGCACGCCGTCCGGGACGCTCTCCTGCAGCTGCTCCAGAGGCATCGTCCTGTCCCCATCCACACTGTGGAAGAGACGGTTCCTCCTGTTCCTCCAGGCGTCGCCCATCTTCACGAGGGCGTACCTCTTCCGGTTGGCCCGGACGGCAAATCGCAGCTGAAAAAAATACATTTAAATATCAATAATACTAAAAATCATAATTTAAAAAAAAATAATTAAATAGAATTAATTACAAAAGATATTAATTAAATAGTTTTAATTACCTGAACCACCTCCTCCCAAGCCTGGTCCTTCGGCCCCTTCGGAAGGTGCCTCCACGTCGGGAAGTGAAGGGGGAACCACATCCAATTCGATCCCAGGTCGCTCAGGAAGAGGTTGAGCAGGTGACCCCCATTGTGGATCGGCTGGTCAGTGCCCTCGTTCCACGGCACTACAACTCGCAGGGACCGGTCCATGCTGTTCAGACCGGCCACATCCAGCCTCCTCGTCGACACGTTCCCCTGCTCATCTGCACAGTTGACCGCACGTTAGATAAATTATAATTCAAAGTTAACATTGCTAATTTAAATAAATAATTTACTAAATTAAAAAATTAATTTACCTTCGACCTGCACCTCAAAACCAGTGGACCGCGAAGACGACCCTCGTGGGTTGTTCTGCTCCCGAGCCTCTTCCTCATCGAGGAACTGCTCTATCTCCCTGAACCCACTAATCGGGATCTCGAACTCCTCCTCGTTGAGGAAGTCCTCAACGCTAATATCTGTCCCCTCCACCTCAGGCACCTCTGGTACAGTCGTCGCATGTGGGATCGTCGGCGGTGCCTGTGGGGGGCTGGGCTGAGATGCCGAGGTAGCCCTGCCTGCGCGCTGCCCCCTCCCTCTGCCCCCTGCCCGGCTGCCGCCACCCCGTAAAGTCGGTGTGGGGACCATAGGGGCCTTCCCCTTATCCTGTCCTGAAGCCATATCAACTGTACAAATTAAAAAAAAAAAAAATTAGTCCATTATTATACAAAAATATAATAAAAATACAAATAAAAATAAAAATACGTGTTATATACGTACCTCAAGTGCTAATACTGCGGAATACGGACCAAAAACTCCTATAGATACGTCTGAACTCTCAAATCTTGAAGAAATCACTCAGAGGAACCTCGGGAAACAAAATGAGCAAAATGAGAAATGGAGGAGGCGAGGGGTTTAAATAGGTCAGTAATTAGTAGCGGTTATTAAAAATAACCGCTACCCTAACCGCTACAAATATCAAAACTTGTAGCGGTTCTACAATAACCGCTACAAATCTTCACAACGTTTTAAATTCTGTAGCGGTTCTTGCCCAAAATCGCTACAAAATTCTGACCTTTGGTATTTTGTAGCGTTTTATGTGCATTAACCGTTACAAAATAACCGCTACAAGTTTTGGCGGGAATTTCGCGCCAAATTTGTAGCGGTTTTTTGTAGGAAACCGCTACAAATATTCTTCCCGCTACAAATTTGTAGCGGTTTAGGAAAAAACTGCTACAAATACTATAATTAAACCGCTACAAGTGTACCGCTACGAAATACCTTTTTTTTTGTAGTGAACATTTAATGAGTTTTTTTCATTTTGACCCCTCATTAATTATATATATTGCATTAATTAAAATATTAGTCATATCTATATTTACTTTCTTTCTTTTTCTTACTTGCTCTTCATGAATAAGGGCATACTTGAAAAAATATTTATTTTACATACATTTATTGTTTTTAACTATTTTTAACCACTTTCTTATAAATATGACTGGAGGAAGTATCATTTTAGCGACATGAAAAAAGTTAATGGGGAACAAAAGCAAGAGTGAGGTGCCAACGTTTCAACCAATTCGCCCAATAATTCATCATAACTGAGGCTGAAATGTCATCCATGCCCTCACCCACCTCACAAGTTTTCATTATATTAATTGTCAGCCATTGCAGCTGCGACGAGTTTTGTGCGGCATTTAGTTTTAATTTCTGTGTTTCTGTATAGAGGGAGAGAGATGACATCCCTACAAGTTCAAAAGTTGGAGGCTGATGTGCATATCAAGGCTCCAGCAAAGCAGTTTTATGATCTTCTCTGCAGCAGAACTCACCACTTAGCCAACATTTGCCCTGAAATGGTTCAAAGCGTTGAGATTCACGAAGGCGAATGGGGCTCCCAAGGATCCATCATCTTCTGGAATTGTGTCCTTGGTAATTAATTAACCAATTACTGTCTCACCTGCATCATATAAATATACATATATATAACATCACTTTTATTTCTTCTTCGAGAATCTCATATTGATATATAACATCACTTTAGTTTCTTCTTCGAGAAGCTCATATTGACAGGCATAAAAAAACACAACTCCACTTTTGGAATTTGAAATATTCACTTCTCAATTACTATAACTTCAAGTGTTTATATTATCTTTACGACTCCAATGTGTGTGTGTTTTTTTGGCTTCAGAGTTCAGACTCGAGATCTAATTTTTCCGTAGGTTGCCTTTATTTCAGAAATAAGTTCCAACGGTACTCTTTAATTAAGCATACAAAATGTTAGATGTCGTCCCACAGTTCCCTTTGTTCATCAAAAGAAAACAGACAATTGTGATGAGAAATTTAGTTTCTGAAACGTAACAGAAGGGAAAAAGTGTGTGGCGAAGGAGCTGGTGCAGTTGGTAGACACAGAGAACAACAAGATAACATTCGAGGTGTTAGAAGGAGATCTAATGCAATATTACAAGAGTTTCAGATTTCTAATGGAAGTCTTGCCTCAAGAGAAAGGAAGTGTTGTTCATTGGACCTTCGAATATGAGAAGCTGGACGACCATATTCCTGATCCTCACAGTTTGCTTCAGTTAGAGATTAATTTGACCAAAGACATCGATGCTCACTTGTTGCTCCGCAAGAAGAGGCCACCACCAAATAAACTATATATGTTCGTTGTCATGGGAAATTGGTAAAAAGTCCTTGTTTAGAAATGTTATTGGCAAGAAGAACCTGAATTGGACTAGTACCGGTACTTTCTATCCATGAAATCTTGCAAAGTACTACTGGTGTGTTCTGTATATAAAAATATATCATGTCTTTCTCACCAATAAAATTTTTAAACAGAGGTTTTTCACCTATTTGAAATAAAACTTCTTGATCTGAGTGCGAGCGATCATTAATCTCTAATATATTCGCTCAGCTGTATATGTGTTGGTGATCCATGTATCCATTGCGCGATACTGTGTAATAATGTTTAATGAAATCTTATTGTTGATGAGTATGATAGTATTTAATTGTGAGCCCTGCAATTCTTCTAGACAGTGTAGTGTGGGTAATTGAGTATTAAATTCTTAATCTTGTGTCGATCGCAAAGCTTTCTAATCAAATTTTAGTATATTGTAAAAACGGTTCTTCTGATATGTGACCTAGCAAGTAGCTATCATGTGCGAGTGTGTTACTCTAATTTCAGTTGAGCTCCTGTTTCCTTACTTACATGTTAGTCACACACACGGTGACAAAAAAATTACCTTGAAATTTTCCATTGTTCATGATTAAACATGAACTATTGTGATGATTCCTTACATGTCACTAATTAGTTAATTGGTCGTAGGGAATATATTACGAACTTGATGAACAATATAATTTGATCATGTATTTAATGTCAGATTGTATGTTAAAAAGGTTTTTTTTTTCGTCGTGCATATTTTTCTCATCAATACTAGCAGAATAATCCGTTATTTCATTTTCCTTTTTGTCTCATTATGGCATGAAATTATACTTTGACAAGCTCCAGAATTTTTATTTGGTGTGTATGGTTTAAGTAGAGGGGAGGAGAGCGAAGGGATCCCTTGTTTGTTTAAGAGGGAAGGGGAGGATGGTAAGAATTAATTCACCATTCTATTCTTACACACTAGTTTATATTTTTTTAATTTATACATTAGATAAATTAATTTACACATTCATTCAAATTACATAATTTATTAAAATTCATTCTTATGCAAGCAAGTTGTTAATATATGCAAAAGAATTGAAGGGATGGTATCTTTTATTTCTAATCAATATAATATAATATTTTAAAAATGGAATATCACTGATCAATAAATTTATATTTTTGCTTTTATTTTTAATTATTTTGCCTCAATGTTGGTGGGAATGAGTAAGGAGTTTATTTTTATTTTTACTCATAGGAATTAACAACGATGACGACAACATTAAGTCTTATCATTAGGTGAGATTGGTTATATGGATTGCATGACACTATTATGATTTATCAATAACCAAATTTTTAGATAGGTTGTTAACCAAAAAGCTCATTTAATGACTTCATTAAGTGTTTTCTTCGCTCTTCCTATGCTAACACAATTACTTTGTTGATTTACATTTATATAAATTTGACAGAGTTTTACATTAGCTATCAAGGGCTTTATACAACCCTAGTCCTTTATTAAGGCTTGGGACGAGCTATGCAACATAGATGGTATTCATGGGTATTAATGGAATATCACAAGAAAATCATGAGGGCAAAATAGTCAAGAAATGTTAATTTTTAATTTGATTTTAAATTAATTTGTCATTTCAAAATTTTCAACCAAATGAGTGTCTTTATTAGGGTGTGCAGTAGCTAGGTGATAATCCAACCATCCCTCACAGGCTTAACCTTTGAGCTGGGATTTTTTGGCTCGCCTTTCTTCTTAATAGGACCTAGTTTGGCCACAACTTTTAGTTCTAAATGGAAGACTTTTTTTTCCATTTTATCTCTTTTCTTTTTCTTTTTCTTGCAATGAAACTAATTTTTCTAACTTAAAAATAAATTGATATATAATATAATGTTGCATAAAAATATTTTAGAGTGACCATATCATATATTTATAATTATGTTATTTATTTAAATTCATTAATTTTTCCAAAATAAATAAATAAGTCTTGGATTAAGGACAAGTTAAGTATAAATTAGGGTCGACACTAACAAAATATTGAACAGTCAATGTTCGTGTGTTATGTTAGTGGAGGTTAAAAATTTCTCCCACATGTCTAGGGTTTGAACCTGAAATACTCTATCAACAATAAAATGTTGACCGGTTAGTCTAAGATCTTAACTAAATAAATTCATCTTAATATCTCCAACAGTATTCAATAGACATCTTTGGCTTTAATTAAATGAAGAACAGACCAATAAACATAAACAAATCAATCAGAAAAGCATGGGTAGCCGCTTGTAGACACGTGTATAGGATTGCAAAAGTGAACTCAAACGATATCAACGAATATCGGATCTTGAGAACCTGACCAAAGAATAATCGTTCAAGTTGGACACAACTTTTTCTTCTACCCTCTCAAGTTGGACATATACGTTCTGTTCGCTCCCCTCAAGTGCATAATATAGTTTTCAACCGAGTATTCTCTTTCACATTATTGTGCATATATTCCCCTCCAATAAGTTATGGGCCTCCATGGTTTGACGGATGATCCTTATAAATAGGTCTCATATTTAAAAATTATAAAAATAATGTAAACCATGCTTAAAGGAAATATGGGGAAAAACTATTTCGTTCTTCATTATTATCACTACTGTAGGGAGGACTTTTTTTTTCTAATGTAAGTTAAGAAAGACTTTTTTTGTCGATCAATAAAGAGCCATAAAATCCAGTGACATAGTAGTTTTTGAATAATTCTAGATTGATTAAAAAAAGTGACATAGAAAAAATCTAAACTATCATATTTTTCATGACTTTTGTTAAGAAATTCATGGCATTTGATTAGGTTTCAACAACTTTCGTTTACCAAATAATGACTTCCCTCCTCATTTCTTGTGGCCTGGCGTTCACACCTCCGGCCTACCACCTTTTCCATTTCATCCATTTCTTAAAAAATTAATAATAATGATTAATCCACACCCAAATATCTACACTTAGATTTTGGTTGGCACCTCACTACTCTGACTCTGAATCTCCCACCAACATATCCTCCACGGTAAAAACGTCCTCCGCCAACATCGCCACCGCCGTCTCCCCCATAAACGGAGGAGGTTCTTCAAGCAGTAATGAGTACTCCCTATGGTCCCTTTTTTAAGGCACCAACTAATAAGTGCTTTAGGTCCTTTTTATAAGGCACTTGCAAATTTCCAAGAAGTATTTAATTTATTTTTCCATGTATACCCATACTTAATAAGGGTAGAGGGGGAGAGTAATAATTAATGGATATTTGAGTTTAGTGTAGTTGGTAAGGGTAATATTGGAAACTACTTTGATTTTAGGACAATTTTAATGCTTTTAACTACCTTTATTGGTTTGTGAGAATTAATAGTTGATGCCTTATAATAAAGATCAAACGGAGTACTTTGAACACATCTTCCACTTCAGCTACCTCCGTCTCAGCCCCACTTTCTTTCTCTGGTTCGCTTACCTTCTGGGGTTCTATCTCTTCTCTACAGTTGCTTCTAAATTGCAGCTTGGATGTAGGAGGTGGTAGACGATGTGATCCGTCGCCGAAATCGTAGCCAGAGCCTAACGCTTCTGGCTTCACCACCACATTGATTTCCAACTTCACCACCCTTTCTGCTTCTTCCGGCTTTTCCCTTGGCGGGGCTGGGGTGGGAGTTACTCCTTTTTTTTAAAAAAAAAAAAATATCTTTGAGGGCATTTGTGTCATTTCCTTTTAATTAATATCAGAAAGGACAAATCAGATAATAAAACCTTTTTGATATTATGCATATTCAAAAACACGATTTTATCCTTTCCTATTTTTAAAGTTCTTTTTGTGGGATTTTCTCAAGAATTTGTAGACACATGTATCGGATGGCCTGGATAAGTGTTGCAAAAGTGAACTTATCACGATATCAACGAATATCGGATCTTGAGAACCTGACCAAAGAATAATCGTTCAAGTTGGACACTACTTTTTCTTATACACTCTTCAAGTTGGACATATACGTTCTGTTCGCTCCCCTCAAGTGCATAATATAGTTTTCAATCGATTATTCACTTTCACATTATTGTGCATATATTCCCCTCCAATCAGTTATGGGCCTCCATGCTTTGACGGATGATCCTTATAAATAGGTTTCATATTTAAAAATTATAAAAAAAAAATTAAACTGCTTTAAAGGAAATAGGGGGAAAATACTATTGCGTTCTTCATTATTAGCACTGTTACTACATATATTATCACTACTCTAGGGACTAGGGAGGAATTTTTTTTAATGTAAGTTAAGAAGAACTTTTTATGTCGATCAATCAAGAGCCATAAAATCCAGTGACAAAGATTTTGAATAATTATAGATCGATTAAAAAAAGTGACATAGAAAAAATCTAAATTACCCAACTTTTTTACGAGTTTGTTAAGTAATTCACGACATTTAATTAGGTTTCAACGACTTTTATTTACCAAGTAACAACTTTCCCCCTCATTTCTTGTGCCCTGGCGTTCACACCTCCTGCCTACCAGCTTTTCCATTCCATCCATTTTTTAAAAAATTAATAATAATGATTAATCCACACCAAAATATCTACACTTAAAAAATCAGAAAGAGCCATCATTTAAGTTGTGCAATGCTTGGGCTGTTTTAGAATTTACACGAGGAAAAAAAAGTTGTCCTCTAGAATCTAGTGAGAGGAGCTGTGTATTGGTTTCTGAGCCTGGGATATTTTGACTCCGGATGGATGACTCCGGCGCTCTGTTCTTGCCGCCGGGGAAATCGCTAGCTTCTCTGGAACCAGCTGAGTTGTTAGCTGTCGTTGAGAAGGTTCCAAATGGATCCCATTCTCATCCTCCAAGCCTCACGGACCCTGCTTGCCTGGAAGCGGAGCTCGCGGGAGTTAGCCTGGTGAAAGCCTCTTGCAGAACAGAGGCTGTGGCATCTTATAAAGATGTTCTTTCTGGCTCCGTGGACTCACAAGGTAATGGGTCTGTCTTTGTGAACTCTAGCCCTTTGGTAGATGAAAATCTAGCTAATCTTCTTGAGAAATCCTGGGAGTTACCCGAGCCTTCAGAGGAAATAAAACACCTCATGGAGGTGTACCCTGTTTTGAATATGTCGAAAGAGGAATACAATCGCTGGGCAAGACCTTGGTGCAACTCCCTTGTTATCACTGTCCTTGGTGCTAAGTTTAGCTTTTTTAGATTGAAAAATCATCTTTCTAGAATCTGGAGTTTAAATGAGTTTGATTTAATAGACATTCCCAACAATTATTTTGTGGTTAAGCTCAGAGCTAAGGAAGGATGGGAAGATCATTACAAGAAAATTCTGTTGGGTGGCCCGTGGTCAATTGCTAATCACTGTATCTTGGTCCAGAGGTGGACTCCTCATTTCGATCCTTTTCTCAATCCTTTGGGTCGTGTAGTCACTTGGATTAGAATTCCCCACATCCCTCTGTTATGCTATAATAAGGAATGCTTATGGAGGCTGGGTGACTTGGTGGGGAAAACATTAAAGCTTGATATGAACAATATTAAGAACCCAGAGGAGGAGGAGGCTATGGTTCATAGGGGTCGATTTGCAAGGCTTTGTGTGGAAGTTGACTTGCAAAAAAAACTTGTGCCCAGGGTCATCTCTGCCTCAGGCATGTTCAACATTGAATATGAGGGATTAGGCTTGATTTGTTTCTCTTGTGGAAAATATGGGCATAGGAAAGATCAATGTCAAGCTAAAAAGGTGGAAGTCGCTGGATGTGTTGCGGTGCCTCCGAACAGTGATTCTTCAGTGACGGTGGCTCCTGTTCAAGTTGCACCGTCCTCTTCAAAGGTCCCTCCGTCCAGTGATAATCAGTATGGCCCTTGGATGATTGCTCGGAATTCTTCTAAATCGCGAATCTCAAGGAATCGAGACTTGGGCAGTGCTAACAAGGCCAGAGCAGGAGTAGAGCGTCATTCTGATTCTGCAGATGGTAGGGGTATGGGCAATGTTACTCAATCGAGATTTGCGTGTCTGGCAGAGGAGGACGTGGATGATGATGTGGTTCCTAGGGATAATTTGAATTTGGAGCAGATTGGGAAGAAGGTCCAGCTGGGCGATGTTGCGCATCAGATGACAAGTGATCCTAAGCTTGTTGCTGCTGCGCATAAGAAGGAATTAATGGGCCAAAAAAAGGAAAATAAAGGATTTCATGTGGGTTTAAAGAGGTGGGCTGAGGTGAGAAAGCCCAAGTTTGGAATAGCTTCTTCTTCAAATGGGAAGAAAGTGATGAGCAATCATGTGGGCCTGGAGACTATCGGACTGAAGAGTCTTGGCAAAAATAAATCCACTAATTCAAATAGGACCCACAAAGTCATTAAAGGCTGCATGCAAAATGTTGATTCTCTCCAACTTTCGGCTGTTAGTGGACCTTCACGTTTGGATCAATTGTCCAATAAATCAGCCCCCTTTAAGGTCCGTGACCTTATTCCTTCACAAGTGGAGAGTCATCCAAAAAAATGCCATGGGGTCCTATCCATTACTTCCCATCCTGAACAGCCGAGTTTGGCTTCATCCCAACTTGATAATGTTGTTGCTTGTGGGGAAGCCGAGGAGTCTGCTTCAAAAACCCACTCTGTGTCAAACTTAGAAGTGGTGGTTTTGATGGAAGAGAAACCTCCTGACGAGTAAGTTTCCTCTTCTTCCCGCTTCGCCATTGTTTTTATCTTTTATGATTATTTCTGCTTGGAATTGTCGTGGGGCGGGTGGTCGCACTTTCCCACGTGTGTTAAAGGACGTCGTTCATAAATATGGCATTAGTGTCATGTGTTTAATTGAGCCTAGGATTAGTGGTAATAGAGCTGATAGGGTTGTTAAAATGTTGGGTTTTAATGATTGGTTGAGAATTGAGGCAACGGGTTTTGCCGGAGGTATATGGGTTCTTTGGAATAATTGGGATTTCAGTCTTGAGTATATTTATTCTAATACCCAACTTCTTCACTGTAAGATTTTGTCTAGGAATAGCCTCAATCCTTCATTTGTGACTTTTGTGTATGGGGATACTAGCATTCTTAAGAGGAGAGAGCTGTGGGATTCATTGCATGTTATTAAGCAATCGGTCAATGCGTCTTGGCTGGTTCTGGGGGATTTCAATGCTTTCATTAATCCTAGTGATAAAGAGGGCGGGGTAGTCCCTACCTCTAGATCTATGATGGATTTTCAAAATTGTATTGATTGCTGTAATCTTATCGAGGTCCCGGTGGTGGGTGATAAGTTTACTTGGGAAAAATCCGGTGTGAGGGAAAGGCTGGACTGGGTGTTTTGCAATTTTGAATGGGATATTCTTAATCCTAACACTAAGGCCTTCCATAACCTTAAGTTTAAATCTGACCACCGGGTGATTGTGGTTGCGGATAGTAACAATGAGAGTGGCTGTAAAAGGGGCAGAAAATTTTCATACCAGGCAGCGTGGAGCATTGAAGATGGTTTTAGTGATGTGGTCAGCAAAGCATGGCAGGGGAGAAACTGGACGCAAGGTCAGGAACAATTCTCAAAGGAAGCCTTGGAGTGGAACTCTAAAGTGGTGGGGAACGTAACCAGAAGGAAGAGAGACATCATCCGTAGGCTTGAAGGGATTGATCGAGCCAGAAGCATTAGGACTGGGCCTAATGGTCTTTTCAGGATTGAAAAGCGGCTCTGGGCCTCGTATCAGAAAATCGCATTACAAGAGGAATTGATTTGGTTTCAAAAGTCAAGGTGTAAATGGATCAATGATGGTGATAGAAACACGAAATTTTTTCATGCTTGTGCATCTGCAAAGAGGAAAAGAAACAGAATTGAGGCTCTGCAAGATGCTTTTGGGAACTGGGTGTCCGATGAGTCTATGTTAAGAAGTATGGCTCTGGATTACTTCAAAAACCTCTTTTCGGTGAACAACCAGTCTCCTTTTTCTCCTTGGCCGGCTAGATTCCCGCCCCTCAATGATGTTCAATTGGACTCTTTGCAGCAAAGGGTTACTCCTACGGAGATTAAGAATGCCGCTTTTGAGATGGGTGCGTTTAAAGCTCCTGGTCCGGATGGTTTAAACCCCCACTTCTTTCATACCCAGTGGAATCACATTGGGCATAAGATTTGTGATCTAGTCACCACGATTTTTGATAATCCGGAGGTCATTCAAGATATTAATCATACGAATATCACTCTCATCCCTAAGATTGACCATCCCTTGTCTTTAAAAGACTTCAGGCCTATCTCGTTATGCAATGTGAGCTACAAAATTGTCAGCAAAGTTATCGCTAATCGTTTCAAAGGGGTCATGAACCACCTTATCGCTGAAAACCAATGTAGTTTCATTACAGGAAGACAGGGGGTGGATAATATCATTATTGCCCAGGAAGCAATTCACACTATGCGAAATAAGCGTGGCAACAAAGGCTTTGTCGCAGTGAAAGTTGACATGGAGAAGGCGTTTGATAGGCTTGACTGGCGCTTTCTTGAGTTCACTCTCCATAGCTTGGGTCTTGGTGCTAGCTTTGTCAAGCTAATTATGTCCTGTGTATCTTCAACTTCTTTAAGCATTATTTGGAACGGCATCGCTTCTGAGCGCTTTCGCCCATCTAGAGGTGTGAGACAAGGTGATCCCCTAAGTCCTTATTTGTTCGTCCTTTGTATGGAACTTCTCGGCCAACTTATTCACCATGAAGTGGAGATGGGAAAATGGTACCCTCTCAAATTGAGCTCCGCTGGTCCTAATATTTCCCACCTCTTCTTTGCTGATGATCTGATCCTCTTTGGTGAGGCTTCAACTGAGCAGATGATGGAATTTCGAAATGTCATGGCTCTATTTTGTCAAGTTTCTGGTCACAAGATTAACCTGAACAAATCCAAGATGTTTGTTTCAAAAAATGTTCATTTCAACAGGGCTTATGAGATGAGCCAAATTGTGGGTGTTGGTTTGACTGCAGACCTTGGCAAATATTTGGGTGTTCCCCTCTTACACAAAAGGATGGTCAAGAGGACCTTTTTTCCGCTCGTGCAGAAGGTAAAACTAAAATTGGCAAGCTGGAAAGGTAAATTCCTTAGTATGGCGGGCCGGTCGACTCTCATTAAATCGGTCCTCTCAACAATCCCCCAATACCAGATGCAATCTACCCTTGTCCCGAAAGGTGTCCTCCTAACCATTGAAAAGCTAAGTCGTGATTTCTTCTGGAATCATCATGAAGACTCCAAAAAATTGCATCTACTCTCCTGGGATGTGCTAAAGCAAAGAAAGTGCGAAGGCGGCTTGGGGTTTAAAGACTTACACTGTCAAAATAAAGCCTTCCTCATGAAGTTATGCTGGGGTCTTATTAAGAAGCCGGATGCTTACTGGGTGAAATGTCTACGTGCTAAATACGCATGTGGTGAGCTCACTGATCCTCTTGTCCGGAAGAAGCGAAACCAATCGGCAGTTTGGAGTGGCATTGTGACTGTTTGGGATGACTTTAAAAGAGGCCTTGGCAAATGCTTGAGAAGTAGTCATAGTACGCTCGCCTGGAAAGAGCGCTGGTCGCTGGTGGACAATCCTTTGGAACTTCATATTGATCATAACATTCACTTGGTTGATGGAAATGCCACCGTGCGATCCTTCGTTACTCAATCGGGTCACTGGGATAGAGCTAAATGGGATTCTTACCTTCCTACATGGGTGGTGGATAAAATAATGATGATGCCCCCGCCTTCGGGCACTGAAGAGGATGTGGCTTGTTGGAGGAATGCTCCAGATGGGACCTTCAGCGTTAAATCGGCCTATGACGCTATATATCATCAGCATGGTTCCAGAAACCGATCTCACTGGCAGGCTTTATGGCATCAGGGAATTCCTGAACGTGTCAAAATCTTTCTGTGGCAGGTTTACCATGAAAGGCTTCCTTCTAATGAGTTAAGAGCGAGACACAATCCGAGCGTCCTAAACACCTGCCCTTTTCAGTGTGATAGTGTGGAGAGTATACTTCATATTTTGAGAGATTGTGAGCAAGCTCAGAGAGTGTGGTCAGCTTTAACTAACCCCCTATATTATAGTATGTTTTTCTCTGGTAACTTGCAGGACTGGCTCAGTTGGAATGCACAGCACTCACCTGGAAACAATAGGATGGCGAGATGGTCTTGGCAAAAAGTATTCAGTTCAACATGCTGGCTACTATGGAAGAACCGGTGCCGTCAAGCCTTTGAAGGGACATCGGACAGCCCCAAGCAGATAGCCCACAGATGTATGTACCATCTCTCGGAAGGTGTGGAGAACGGCAGGTGGCGGCATCAGATATTTCAGGTTCCAGAACGAGGAGCACTCCACTGGTAGCCCCCAGATCCGGGAATTCACCGTATAGATGTTGACGGATCAGTAAGGAGAGAAGGCCAAGCTGCATGTGGAGGTGTTATTCGAGATCATCGTGGTGTCTGGATACGTGGATTTCAACAGAAGCTTGGATATACTTTCCCAGCTGCTGCAGAAATCCATGCAATCCGTCGGGGTCTACTACTATGTAAGCAGTTGGGGCTCAAGAAAATCAAGTTGTTCACGGACTCACTACAGGCAATTCATCTTCTTTCCAATCGTTGTGATGCTGATCATCCGTTGTATGAGGTTATTTTAGATACCACGTCACTCATATATTGTGACTGGGAGGTAGAAATTTCCCACACTCATAGGGAAAGTATTAGATGTGCAGATTTTCTGGCAGGAGAAGCACATAGGATTACGCATGAATACAAGGAACTGGGGACTTCCCCTACTGAATGTATTCCGCTTTTTGCTTTGGATCGTGGGTTGATACCTCATGATCACTCTGTAGGAACTAGCCTATAGACTTACCCCTCTCAAGCTCTGCTTGCCTTTGTAACCAAAAAAAAAAATATATATATCTACACTTAGATTTTGGTTGGCACCTCACTACTCTGACTGTGACTCTCCCACCAACATAGCCTCCACCCTGAAATCCTCCTCCCCCAACATCACCACCGTCGCCTCATCCATAAACGGAGGAGGTTCTTCAAACACATCTTCCACTTCGGCTACCTCCATCTCAGCCCCACTTTCTTTCTCCGGTTCGCTTACCTTCTGGGGTCCTGTCTCTTCGCTGCAGTTGCTTCTAAATTGCAGCACGGATGTAGGAGATGGTAGATGATGTGATTCATCACCAAAATTGCAGCCGCAGCCTGATGCTTCTGACACCACCACATTGATTTCCGGCTTCACCACCACTTTTGCTTCTTCTAGCTTTTCCCTTGGCTTTGGCATGGGGTGGGACTTACTCTTTTTTTTTTTGAACAAATATTTTTAAGGGCATTTGTGTCATTTCCTTTTAATTAATATCAAAAGGACAAATCAAGTAATAACACATTTATAGTATTATGAATATTCGAAACGCTATTCTGTTCTTTCCAAAATTTAAAGTTCTTTTTGTGGGATTTTCCCAAGAATTTAACCTATGTTTAAAGAAAGCAGAAAAAACTAATGTCTTTTTCATTATTACCTGCTACAAAGTTTTCACTATTGCAGGCAGGACAGGCAGGACTTTTGACGTAAGGAAAGACTATTTATGTCGGTTTTTAAAAATATTGACGCATATAGAACTTATTTTTTAAAAACAAAAACTAGCACAACAAATTCAATAATAAACTGTAATGATAACAAATATAGGAACTAATAAATAATGCTACCACCCTTGTTGTTAGTATAAGATTTAGTTTATTATCTCAATTTGAACTACGAATTACATCTTATATTAAGAATTAATCTATAAACCAGATTTTATATTAAAAACTGGAGGTAGTAATTACTAAACTTAAAGTATCCTGATGGATGTACAGATACAACCAATTAATTTTCCTTTTTTAAAATAAGGTTTCAATGCAATGGATAGATTAGCCAAGCATCATCAAATAAGGGCTTTATAATTGGCAAAGCTAGCTTGTTGAGATGTGGAAGCCGCCAATGCAAAATAATAGAAAATGTGAAGTCGATGGGTAAGCAACTCAAAAGGCTAACATTTTTTCCGAGGTAAAACTTGAACCTGTTCCAAATCATCAGAACTTACCAAAGTATTTTCCAAAAAGTTACTTTTAAAGTATTTCAACGAGCATATCAATAATATATATTAAAAAAAAATAACACCACGCACACAAAAAGAAAATTACATTGAGGACTCAAAAAATACCAGGCAGTAAAGGAAAACCATAAAGTTAAGTGAAAGACAAAGCTATTAGTGTTGGATGGAATCCATATATACTTTCTTTCATTCCCAAATTAGTCAAGGCTATAGCCATAGATTATTCATATCAAATTTTGAATCATGTGTGTTGTTTAGTTTTAAAGTTAGAGGGTGAGCTTTATAGCAATGGTAAAATTGTTGCCATGTAACTTAGAAGTCACGGGTCCAAATATTAGAAACAATCTCTCTACTTCTGGTACAAGGCTGAATACATCTATCCCTCTATGGACATCACCCGGTGGTAGCCTTGCACACCAGGACACCTTTTTTTTTTTTTTTTTTTTGAAAATTGAAATAACTAGCTACAATTTACATAGGAAACCCCAAATCTAGAAAAAGAGATTTTGGTATTTATTTTAATGACATGAAAAAAGTTAATGGGGAATAAAAGCAAGAGTGAGGAGACAGGGTAACCAACTAATTCATCATAACTTTGAGGCTGAAATGTCATCCCTGACCTTCTCACTTGACAAGCTTTCATTATATATATGGCAATTGCAGCGACCAGTTTTGTGCACCACATTTAGTTTCAACTTCTACGTTTCGGGAAGTGGGGAGAGACAGAGAGAGATGGCATCGCTACAAGTTAGAAAGATGGGCATTTCCGTCACAGAATATTCCAGACGCCAGAGAGGGGTGAAGAACAGTGGAGGCCTCCCGATACAGGTTACGTACGTGTTGATGTGGACGGCTCGAGAGACAGTAGGGGGCGGGCAGCTTGTGGAGGTGTCATTAGGGACCATCAGGGTACCTGGATGTGTGGATTTCAACAGAAGTTGGGGCATAATACATCGACTGCTGCGGAAATCCATGCAATACATAGTGGTCTCCAAATGTGTAAGCAGATGGATTTGAACAAAATCAGGCTGTATACTGATTCTCTTCAAGCTATTCATCTATTATCGATTGACTGTGGGACGGCTCATCCTCTGTATGATATCGTATTAGACACTAGATCCCTCATCCTCTTGGATTGGGACCTAGAGATCCTGCATGCTTATCGGGAGAGTGTCAGATGTGCTGATCACCTAGCACGAAGGGCTCTGAGGAGCAATCATCTGTTCTCAGTGTTGGACACTTCGCCAGCAGAATGCAATGCGCTTTTTGTGTTAGAGTGTGGTGGTATGCTACCGGGTCAATGTTCGATGCATGTTTCCTAGCATCTCTTGTGTAATTTACCTCAAGCTTTGCTTGCCTTTGTATTTTAAAAAAAAAGAAAGAAAGATGGAGACTGATGTGCCTATCAAGGCTACAGAAAAGCAGTTTTATGAAGTGTTCTGCAGCAGAACTTTCCACATCGCCAACGTTTGTCCTGAAAAAGTCCAAGGCGTTCACATTCACAAAGGCGAATGGGGCTCTCAAGGATCCATCATCTACTGGAACTACGTCCATGGTAACAACTTAATCTTTCATATCAATATATATATATATATATATATAACGTCCCTTTTGTTTCTTCTTTAACAATCTCATCTACATATTGATAAGGCAAAAAAAGAACACAACTCCACTTGCACTAAAAAAAACAGCAAATTACTGACAAAATCCATTCTGCCACTAATGTTTACGTGGAAAATTGGTTTACCGATGGAATTTAACAGAATTGCTGATGGAATTTTCCATCCGATGGAATTTACTGACAAAAAATTCTGCTGGTAAATTTACCAACAGAAATTATGAAGACACTAGACAGTACTCTCTAATAAAGCATAAATAATTCTAGATGCTCTATAGCATCATTGTCAAACTCGTGCGTTGACTCTCAGAGTTTATCGTTTTTACGTTTCTACATTATAAAATCGTGTTGAGTTGCAGGTTAACTTGTGCTAGCTATAAACTCTATTAAATTCGCGAGTTTACACACCTAATTTACTATTTTTTACATTTTCAACTTACAAAATCGTATTAACTTACTCTTAATTTCGTATTAACATTTTTTATTTTACCATGCTCAATGACTTTATGCATAAATTTTATAGAAATTTCTTTGTTAAGTATGATAAATTATGAATATTGATGGATTTAATTTTAATTATTTAGATTTAAATATATTTAGGTCAAATTGAGGTCATTTGTATATCTTAATTATTTAACTATACACTATTAATACATATTTAATGATAAAAGTAAACTCTTACAATTTTACTATTCGAGTTCAAGATACGAGTTTACATTGCTGTTATGAGTTTGCTTAAACTCATAAGTTTGACAACCTTGCCCCACAGTTCCAGGTATAAGTTTAAATAAAATATAAGTACGTCCATGGCTTCAACTTGTTGAAGGAAAGGAAAAGCAATTTTAGCATCGTTGGTGAGGGAGGGCTTTTAACGTCGGTTTTAAAAGAGACATGTAATCAAGAGAACTTGTTTTGTCCACATTTTGATGTTGGTGGACAAGCGTATGTGTGTCGGTTAAATAACGCAACCGAGTTGGAATGTGAATTTCCATGTTGATTAACTCAATTGTTGTGATGACATATTTGGGTTTGTGAAACATACAGAAGGGAAAAAGTGTGTGGCGAAGGACCTGGTGGAATCAATAGATAAAGAGAACAACAAGATAACATTCAAAGTGTTAGAAGGAGATCTGATGGAACACTACAAAAGCTTCAGAGTCACACTCCAAGCATTGCCTCAAGAGAAAGCAAGTGTTGTTCATTTGACCATAGAATATGAGAAGCTCCATGACCACTCTCCAGATCCTCACTCCTTTCTTCAGTTAGTCATTGATGTCAGCAAAGAACTCGATGCTCACCTTGTGGCTTAACAAGACGAACAGCAGCCAACAACCCAATAAATATATGTGTGTGTTGCAGTAATAATATAAGGTAAATAAAACTTGATGAATGAAGACGATCTTGATCCTTGTGAGCGACCAACAATCTCTTATATGTTGATTCGGTGATAAGTGTCTCTTCTAACTTCACTTTGTGATCTCTGCTTTGGCTAGATTAAGATCTCAATTACCGCTTGTATGTAATGCGCGCCATTGCGTATTTGTGTGATTGTTTTGAGTGAATTTATTTTTCTTTCTGTCATTTAGTTAACACTTAAAAGGGAAATCTTAGATAGTTAAACTTATATATATAATATAATTTTACTGAATTTTAAATTAGAAATATTCTTTTCATGCTAAGTGGATTGATGAGCACTAAAGGAGCATATCAGCTTATGCCTTGATAACTTCTTTTAAAAAACCAAGGATTGTAATATAAAATACAATCCCGGATCGTCTCTTAAGGAATCTTTTATTAATTACCTAACAACTAATTATGATGATTGGTGAAGATGGCGTTGTCGGCTTATATATATGCTTTGGTAACTTCTATAAAAATAACCAAGGATTGAGCGTCTCTTGAGGAGCATTTTATTAATTACCTAGAAACTAAATGCAAATAATTGGCATGAAATAAGTTAAAAAAGATTTTGATTTTTTTTATCTAAAAACTAAATTGCAATTAAACTAAAATGCTTTAAAGACTACTATTTTTGAATTTTTGGAATAAAAGTGGAATGGAATGGAAATTGGATTTGAAAAGTATGATAAAACTTCTTAAAACAATGAATTTTATCTATCAATATTTCAAAAAATAATGGAAGTATGCTAGTTTGCCAAAGATGCCTAAAAGACTCTTTGAGTTAGCTTGAATTAGATGAATTAATTCTTTTATACCGGCTAGAAATTAATCCCTCTAACCGAAACTCAATTAAACACTAACAATTTGAATCAATAAAATACAATAACACAAATAACAAAGAGCCCTTGCATTACAATCACAATTAAATATTTATAACAACTTCAAGCGAAAGTTATATCAAGTCAATTACAAGAAGTCGCTACTAATGAAGTATAAGGTGTCAAATACATAACATAAAAATCCAAATAAATCCAATATCCTAAACTGTATGAAACCTTAATACAAAATAGCAAACCATCGTAATAATCAAATCTAAACCGAGAATTCAATTATTGAAATGGAAAGAGTAGGAAATTAGATAAACAAAACTCCCCTATGAAGCTCCAGACTCAAGAATAAACCCCTTGCTCTAGGAGAAAACAATTAGCCACTGCTAGCCATCAAAACTTCACCAAACAAGTTCAAGATTTCAGACATTGAAGAACACCAATTAAGTAACCAATTAACACTAATTTAAAGAAGATTTGTGGCTGGATATCAACCCAAAATCAGAGAATCCCGGCTGTGATGAGTTCAGAAATAGAGGAGTCACAACCTGAGATTGTGGAAGGAGCTCGTTGGAAAAATGGAGTTCTGATGGTCAAATGGCAGATAACTGGAAGTAGTAAAGGGTGTATAATCGCCCGCGAAGCTCCGGCGCTTATGTCACTCTCAAGCTCTGTGTTCTCTCTCGGCTTCACCAAGCTCGCCCTTCAAGCCTGTCTTACGACACCTCTGTCTCTCTCGGCTCCACACCAAGCTTGCCCCCACACCTGGAGCTTCTCTGTGTCTTGCCTCAACTCTTTGCAATTTCCACCAAGAAGAAGCTCCGAGCCTTCCACGAGCTTGTCCGTATCTCTTTTCAGCCTCCACTAGCTTTCTCATTAAACTCACTACCAGCTTCTAAGACGAACCTTACTCTCACCGGCGACGGAAAGGATGGTGAGGGTAAAGTGACGGTTGCCGTCGAGGATGGAGGGTCGCCTAAGTGGTTGGTGAACAATGGAGGTAGTGAAGGTGGAGGAAGGTGATGGCGATGAGAGGAAGGGTCGACGGTGTTAGTCCCGCGGCGCTGAAACTACTTCTCGTTCAACGTGATTTCTAGAATGCATGAAGAAGAAGAAGAAGAAGCCGGGTCTGATCTCCAACTTAATCGGATCCCTTGGTCAAAACGTGCGTTTTGACCAAGGGACTAAAATGACAGATTCAAAAACTTTCTGGAGGGACTAAAATGAAAAATTAAAAACGTTCATGAAATGTCATGAAAGTTTTAAGGACATGAAAGGTCATCCCTGCCCTCTCTCACCTGACAACCTTTCATTATAATATATATAGGGCCATTGCAGCGACCAGTTTTGTGCAGCACATTTAGTTTTAACTTCTAAGTATCTGTATATATATAGAGAGAGAGAGAGATGGCATCCCTACAAGTCAGAAAGATAGAGACTGATGTGCATATCAAGGCCACAGCAAAGCAGCTTTACGATGTTTTCTGCAGCAGAACTTTCCACATCACCAACGTTTGTCCTAAGAAAGCCCAAGGAGTTGACATTCACAAAGGCGAATGGGGTTCTCAAGGATCCATCATCTACTGGAACTATGTCAATGATAATTAATTAACCGATTCATCTTTCACCTACATCATCATATCTATATATAATATCACTGGTGTTTCTTCTTCAAGAATCTCATCTATATATACTTTTTTTGATAAGGTTAAGACCAAACAACAGAGTACCCAGCCCTATGTTACATGGCCAGTGCCAAGACTCTCATTCTGCAACCCACTAGTATCCTTCTGCAATGCCGCTACAATCCCACCGAATGGCTCCATGACACGAACAAGACCCTGGACCACCCTAAGCCCCTACTTAGCCATCACATCCGCCACTGCATTCGCCTCACGCGAACAACATAGTATAGAAACCTCCCACTCCCGTCCCAACATGGCCCGGATTTCATTCACCTCCATAGCTCCTGCATGCTCCCCCGCGCCATTCCCAAGTATCCATTCCAGCACCATGCTGCAATCGCTTTCCACCTCCAGCATCCCATTCTAATTTCAAGCCCCAAAGAACCGCCCATAGCTCGGCAATCAAACTCCCACAAGGCTCTAGTTTCACCATGAAACCTTGCAGGAATCTCATCTATATATGGACAGGTATAAAAAGAACACGGCTCCACCTTTTTTGGTAATTAAAATACTCACTTCTTAATTATAACTTCCAGTGTTTATATTATATTGCAAATCTCTAGTGTGTGTGTAGCTTCAAACATGAGCTCTAATTTTTCCCTTGGTTATGTTTTTGTCCGAAATCAGTGCCATCAGTACTCTTTCATTATGCATAATTAGTACTAGATGTCCAACATACTACAGATACTACTACTACTACTATTATAATAACAACAATAAAGCCTTATCCTATTAGGTAGGGTCATCTATATGGATCGTACAATGTCATTATAATAAACCAAATCCTTAGATAGATTATTAACCAAAAGATCCTGCTCAATAACCTCATTGTGTATTTGATTTGGTCTTCTTTTACCTCTTTTTAGAGGTCTCTATACTGCTTGATCAACCCTTCTCACCAATGCAGCTAATGGTCTTCTTTAAACATGTTCAAACCACCTCAAATGACTTTCTACCACTTTCTCCTCAATAGTGCCACTCCAACTCATTTACGTATATGACCATGACGAATCTTATCTTTAATTGTATAACCACGTATCCATATCAGCATCATCATCTCGGCTGCCCCTACTTTATGTTCATGAATGTTGTCCCTTTAAAGCCTAAACATTCAATACCATACATTATTACTGGTCTTATAACAGCGCGATAAAACTTCTCTTTTACCTTATTTGGTACTTTCTGATCGTATATAACTCCAATAGTTTTTCTCCATTTATACCACCTAGCTTGAATTCTATGATTAACATCTCCATCAATTTCACCATCTAGCTTGTTGTATAACTGATCTCAAATATCCAAAATTTGTCACGTGTGGAATGACTTGCCATACCAATTAACCTCCACACCACTTCTAACTTGCCTCTTATTTACAATACATATATTCTTTCTTACTTTTACTTGGATGAAATCACTACAACTCTAGAGAGTCCATCTCTAAATCTCAAGTTTAGAATAATCTCTTCCCTTGATTCAGTCGACAGAATTGTATCATCAGCAAAAATATACATCCATGGCTTCAACTTGTGCAAGTTGTGTGTTTTCCATATCCACTGTTGCCAGAAAGGAAAAGCTTTTAACGTCGATCAGGGAGGGCTTTTAACATCAGTTTAAGGGACGTGTAACCAATCAAAGTTATTTTGTCCACATTGATTTCAATGTCGATTAACTAACTTGTTGTGATGACAAATTTGGGCTTTTGAAACGTACAAAAGGGAAAAAATGTTGGGCGAAGGACCTAATGGAATCTATAGATAAATAGAACCGCAAGATAACATTCAAAGTGTTAGAAGGAGATATGATGGAACACTACAAAAGGTTAAGAGTCATACTCCAAGGGTTTCCTCAAGAGAAAGGAAGTGTTGTTTATTGGACCTTAGAATATGAGAAGCTCAATGACGACTCTCCTAATCCTCACCCGTTTCTTCAGTTAGTCACTAACTTCAGCAAAGAACTTGATGCTCACCTCATGGCTTAACAAGACGAACACCAGGCAACAACCCAATAAATATATGTGTATGTGTGTTGCAGTAATAATGTAAGGTAAATAAAACTTGATGAAGACGATATTGATCTATGTGTGACTGTGATGCTATCAAAATTTAATTAAGCACCGCAAGTATACGGGTCATGAAAAAAAAAAGTGACAAATCAAGGTCGTCCTAAAGAGACTCAATCCAATTAGTGATTAGGTGTTAATTTTCCTTGTTTCATTTAAGTTGAATAAATCAGAATTGTTTTCAATGAGTAAAGAAAACTTAACAAGAAAAAAAACTAATAATAACAAAGACTTTTCACAAAAAACAAATTCCGATATCAAGCAGGACAACCTAGAGTCACTAATCTCATGTTTGTTTCTTAGATTTTATCCCCACTATATTACTTTTAACCCAACTTAATCAGTTAATCTAGAATATTAATATCTACAAATGCTGCATGTTGGTTCATTTATATACCAACCTCAATTAATTATGCAATATCTCACACAATTAAATAAGATGTAGTTTAGATCAGACTCACTCTAATTTGATTATGCGAAGCTTCTAGGTATATGTCTATTCTACACTACAAAAAAAACGTGATTTAGTAGCGGTTAAAAATAGGTATTCGTAGCGGTTCTAACTGCTACAAACTAGATTAGTAGCGGTTAGAAAAACCGCTACTAAATCGTACGTTGCAAGCGGTTTTGTAGCGGTTATATAAAACCGCTACTCAATCAAAAATAACCGCTACAAAGTTTGTAGCGGTTAATAGTAACCGCTACAAAATCAAGAGATATTTGTAGCGGTTATATAACCGCTACAAATATGAAAAATTTTATTTAGAGTGAATTTTTTTTTTGTAGCGGTTAAAAAACCGCTACAAATATATAAAAATGAAAATTTGTTAAAAATGACTTTTTTTATTTGTAGCGGTTAAGAAACCGCTACCAATTTTGAATTTCATGAAATTAGTAGCGGTTCTTAGAACCGCTACTAATTTCATGAAATTCAAATTTACCGCCAAAAAATTTAAATTTACCTTTAAAAAGGTGCGTTATTTTGTAGCGGTTTAATAACCGCTACAAATATTTAAAATTTTTTTTAAATATATACGTTAATTTTTTTCTTTTTTTTCAATATTATATTAAATAGTTTAATTTTTTATTATTTTATTTGTTTCAATTAGTTTATTATTTAATAGTTTAACTTATTAATAAATTAAAAAGAAAAAATGTAATTGAATATGATTAGTATAAAATTATATTAATAATATTATTAACGATAGTTAGGTAATAAGGAATTATTATGTTTTATAATATCATGTAATTGTATCTGAAAAATAGATGAAAATGAGATAGAGTTAAGATATATGTAGAAAAAAAGATGTTTAGAATAAATTTTATACAAAGGAAAGAAGTATTCTAAAAGAAATTGAAAATCTTGTTACCATATTTGATCGTATTATTCAGCTCCTCAACTCATAAGAAAGAAGTTGTAAATGAGAGGAAATGAAAGAAGGGTAAGGTGAAAAGAAATTGGGGGGTGTTTGAAATGAGTTGTGGTAAGGGTATTTATAGGGATTTACGTATTATTTGTAGCGGTTAATATAGCGGTTAATGTAGCGGTTACTAATTAGTAGCGGTTATTTATATTTTTGTAGCGGTTTAATTATTTGTAGCGGTTATTTGTTTTTTTGTAGCGGTTTAATAACCGCTACAAATATTATATTAATTTTTTTTTTAAATTTTATTTTAACACAAATTTTTTGGATTTTTTGTAATGAAAAATTTTTTACACTTGAATTCTACAAATATTATTTTAATTTTTTTTTACATTTTATTTTAACACAAATTTTTTGCATTTTTTGTAAAGACGAATTTTTTACAATTGAATTTGATCACTCATCGTCGCCATCCCTACAGAAATTTTGTAAAAAAATTATTATTATTGATGTATTATTAAATTTAAAAAATTTAATTGAAATGACGTGGACTTAAAAAACTCACCGCAGTAGAGGTAAATTGTCATCGCCTTCAGGGAAGTAGTTTTCAAAATCAGCTGGCTGAAATGGCTCACTCTCGTAGGCGATGTTATCGCCTTCACCCATGTCGTAAAGGTCTCTTGGCTTTAAATGAACGACCATGTGCCAATCCCTATGCCGCTCGTCCTCGACATAATAAACCTGATGTGCCTCTGAAGCTAGAATATACGGCTCATCATCTTGAGAAATACTAGTATGAATCGGCCGTGAGAAATTGACTGATGTGATCCCTAGGTCGTCAGTTGTCAGTCCCCGAGAAGTAGTGGTATTTGCCCACAAACACTTGAACAGCGTCACGGTGAAACGGCCTTGATAATTAAGCTCAACCACATCAAGAAGCTTGCCATAGTAAGGGACGCCTCCGAACTGCATGTTGGCGTCACTGCTGCTCGCATAACTCCTTGTCCCAAATGTGCCATAAACACCCGAATTCTGTGTTTGCAATCCCTGATCCCGTGAAACCGTGCAAAACTTAAAACCATTGACATTGTATGCTGTAAACCGTTTTGCATGATCAAGAGGGCCGATTGCGAGAGCTCTGAAATCCGGTGAGTGTGGGTTGTGGTCATTTAGTATTCTGCGAGCAAACCAGCCCGGGAATTCTCTGTGGACCCTCCTATCAACTTCCGAGGATGTCTGTGTACGGATCCTGAGCTGACGCTTGACATGACTTCTGAATTCCCTGCAATTAATAATGGAAAGGCGTTAGTGAGATGAAAGTGAGAAATGTTACGAAAGATATAGATCGAATAACATACATGTGAGTGTACAATTCTTACCGTATGAAAGGCTCAACTTGAGTGCAATTAATCAAGACATGTCTATGTGCTTGGAACTTCTCAGTTGCCGTTAGTTTGAAGTTCTCAGTTGCTCCAACTGGTTTACCAACACGAGGGATAAATTCTCCTGATGTCGGCGCAGGTTCAGGACAATCGTCAACACGAGGCGGGCGGTTGAAAGCCGTCTCAAGATCATCAAAGTACCTTGAGCAAAAATATAGCACCTCATCCCCTATATAGCCTTCAGCTATACAACCTTCTGGCCACGCCTTATTCCTCACGTAAGATTTTAATTTCCCAAGGAACCTACGAAGTACATAAGAGAAAATTGATATAAAATGATGAAAAGGACGACGAGCAAACATTAAATACAGACAATAAATGAAAGCACATATATAAAATGAGTACCTCTCAATCGGATACATCCAACGATATTGTACTGGTCCAGCGAGCTTTGTTTCATGAACGAGGTGGACTATGAGGTGAACCATCACAGTAAAAAAGGACGGAGGAAAGATCATCTCCAAGTGACAAAGCGTAAGAATGATTTTCGACTGCAGCTGATCGAGCTCCTCAACGATCAAAACCTTAGAACACAACTTCCGAAAGAAAGAACAAAGTTCCACCAAAACGATGGAAACATCGGGAGGAAGTGTATTCTTTATAGCCAGAGGGAGTAACTGCTGCATAAGAACATGTGAGTCGTGACTCTTCAGGCCAGCAACCTTTCGAGCCTGCAAGTCGACACATCGAGAAATGTTGCTTGAATACCCATCAAGAACTTTTAATTTCTTCAACGTCGCGAGGAACACATCCTTGTTCGGTTTTGTGAGGGTAAACTTTGCCGGTGTAAATCTGTCATTCTCATCTGGCCAAGCGTCTTCACGAACTCCCATGTCGCGTAAATCGTTCCTAGCTTGAAGGTGATCTTTTGTCTTGCCGGGTTCGTTAAGCAGCGTATACAGCACATTGTCGCAAACATTCTTTTCAATGTGCATTACATCAAGACTGTGGCGAATTAAATTAGATCTCCAATACGGAAGCATGAAGAAGATACTTATCTTCTTCCACTGCTGAGGCGCCGAAGTCCTGCGCGTCTTTTGGCGAGTTTGTGCTGAACCGTCGCTTTTTCCAAACTCGACGTCAACATGCTCAAGCTACTGTAAGATATCTGTACCGGACAAATCTTGTGGTGGTCCTCTTTTCTCTGGTTTCCCATTGAAGCGATTCCGTTGCAATCTGAACTTATGCGTTCCATCGAGAAACCTCCGATGCCCCATAAAGCACCACTTTCGGCTGTGGGGAAGGCGCAGTGCGTCAGAGTCGAAATTGCAAGCCGGGCACGCCGACCCAGTGTACACGTTCCAACTAGATAATGTACCAAGGCCAGGAAAGTCACTGATCGTCCACATCAAGGCTGCACGCATGTTGAACAAAGTCTTGCTGTGAGCGTCGTACGTCTCCAAGCCGACATTCCACAGGTCAAGCAATTCCGCAATAAGCGGTTGGAGATACACATCGATGTCATTGCCCGGTGCCTTTTTGCCTGGAATGATCATAGACATAATGAAAGAGCTTTGTTTCATACACATCCAGGGGGTAAGTTGTAGGGAACTAAGACTACCGGCCAAATGCTGTAACTTGTGCTAAGATTCCCGAAAGGATTGAAACCGTCGGTCGCCAACGCAAGCCGAACATTTCTGGGGTCAGTCGCAAAATCTGGAAAGTCGTTGTCAAACGTTTTCCAACCAGCTGCATCCCGCGGATGTCTTAATTTACCGTCTTCATTTTTATCAACGGCATGCCACCTCATGTGCTCAGCAGTTTTAGACGACATAAATAATCTTTGTAGACGAGGTTTCAAAGGGAAGTACCTGAGAATCTTTGCGGGTTTCTTCTTCTGCTTTTTCCCCTTCCGAATTGTCTTGTACCTCGATGTGTGACATCTCTTGCACGTCTCCCTGCTAAAATCGTCTCCCCAATACAGCATACAATCATTTGGGCACGCATCAATCTTTTGATAATTCAACCCCAACCTGTTGATGATCTTCTTGGCCTCGTAGAAGGTTGTGGGAATCTCGGCGTCGGGGAATGCATCTTGTAATAAGTCGAGTAACATCGACATTCCCTTATCCGTGATCCCACACAAGCACTTGATATGATACAATTTGATCAAGAAAGATAATTTAGAATATTTGCGACAACCTTGATATAAAGGACGATCTGCCTCATCCATCAAGCTGAAAAAATCCCGAGCTGCTTCATTCCCCATAAAAGCCGGCTCAGAGCCGTGCACTTCTTCGTTGAAGTTGTCGCCTTGAAATCCAAACGCATCACGCACAGCATCATTCACAGGATCATCTTCATCTACTTGAACGCCTACTTGAGAACTTCGAGGAAGAGCCTCGTCATATCTAACACCGTCTTTCTCACCATGAACTGCCCAAAACGTATAGTCCTCAGGGAAAGGCTTCACAAGCAAATGTTCCTTCACAACATTTCGTGGATGCCACTTCTTGAACTTGCATTTCCGACACGGACAGACGATCTTGCCGTTACAGCTGGCGTGAGCGAATGAGAAATCTAAGAAACTGTTTAATCCGTACAAATATTCAGGAGAATTGCGCGGCAACCTTATCCATGATTTATCCATAGCTACAAGTGAGAGAGAAGAAAGTATAGAGAAGAAGATGAGTGAGAAGATAATTACGAATGCCTAGAACCTTATATTCTGAAAATCCAACGTTTATCATTTTGTAGCGGTTATTAAACCGCTACACCAACCGCTATAGAAATTCTAACGTTTATAATTTAGTAGCGGTTACATATATAAAACCGCTACTAATATTCAAGCCGTTAATTGGTGGGAAATTCAAAATGTACTTGTTGAGTAATAGTAGCGGTTTAATATATATAACCGCTACTAATGTTCAACGAATTAGTAGCGGTTATATATATTAAACCGCTACTAATATTAAAGCCGTTGGACATTAAATATAAAAATAATTTTCTAATTTGTAGCGGTTATACCTAAGGTAACCGCTACAAATGTGCACAAAGGCGGCAAATTTCAAAATTCAAATGATTTGAGTGTTTGTAGCGGTTCTTAGTGTATAACCGCTACAAACATATATATTTGTAGCGGTTTTTGAAGGGAAACCGCTACAAATATACAAGTAAATTTGTAGCGGTTATTAGTTCAAAACCGCTACAAATATATATCTTTGTAGCGGTTGAACACTAAGAACCGCTACAAAGCTATATATTTGTAGCGGTTTTGAACTCATAACCGCTACAAGTATATATATAATTTTTTTTAAAAAAATTTAGATTTAAATCATTTATAAATTATTTCAATGCGATATAATAATATAAATTTAATTATATAAAACACAATAAGAAAATTCTGAAATAAAATCTCATAAATATTTACAAATGTTTAAAAGAAAAGAAAATGTCCTAAACTAAGAAGCTGGGGGCTGATCCTCTGGTGCTCCCTCAGGTGGGGCTCCCTCAGATGCCGCTGGATCGGGCTACTGCGTAGACTGAACCGCACCATCCTCATCAGCAGGAGGAGGAGCTGTAGGAGGAGGAGTAGTGCCCGGGACGACGTAGTGAGGGACAGGGGGGACCGCTGGATGCTGCTCGTCCGGGAACAGCCGACCCCATGCTCCCTCGAGCATAGTGTTCGTGATCTCACGCCACTGCGTCTGCTGCGCGTATATAGCGTCTGCGTGGATCTGCAGCTGCTGCTGCTGCTGCACCTGCATCTGCTGCATCTGCTGCGCCATCTGCTGCTGCAAATCTGACCGCAGCTGGTCAATCGACTCGTCCCTCCGACGTCTGACCCCTCTAGAGCTGCCAGCCTCAGAGGCGGCGCTCCTGCCGTAGATCATGCTGGGTCTGGCGCCTATCCCCATCCCCCGCACTCATCCGGGGTGCTCAGGCTGAGCCATACCCGCCTTCAGAGGAGCCGTCGGGTCCACTGACCCCTGTGACTCCTCAGGCTGGGTCTGTCGCAGCTCAGCCTGCGACTGCTGCATCCGCTCCTGCCATTTTATGAAACAATTAATAATTACAATTTTTCATTATTAACTTGGTATTAAAAAAAATATAATATTAAATTAACTTACAATCGCCGCCTCTGCCTGCTGAGAGGTCGCAGTCCCGTCACGGTGTCTGTGTGTGATGGCGTACAGCTCCGCATAGTCCGTCTGACGGTTCTCCTGCTGTGCCTTCGTCTCCTGAAACAATTACAAAACAATAATTAGTGTTATGAATTAATCAGCTAAAAGTAAGTGAAGTACTTGAAAAGTTACCAGCTCGCTGTAGGTCACAGCAAAGGTCTTCGATCCTGCTGTGTGGTGGATCGTCTGCTGCGCCCGGATCGCGGCGTTCCTCCGAGCAAGCTCCTGGAAAAAAAAATTAAATGTATTATAATTTAAAATTAAATACAAAATAAATTGATATTATAATTTAATATTTAACAATTACAAAATTATATATCAAAAATCTAATAAATACATTACCTGCGCCTCAGGGCTCCTCCTGAACTGGACGAAACGCACCCAGTCGTTCGGCGGCACGCCGTCCGGTACGCTCTCCTGCAGCTGCTCCAGAGGCATCGTCCCGTCCCCATCCACACTGTGGAAGAGACGGTTCCTCCTGTTCCTCCAGGCGTCGCCCATCTTCACGAGGGCGTACCTCTTCCGGTTGGCCCGGACGGCAAACCGCAGCTGAAAAAAATACATTTAAATATCAATAATACTAAAAATCATAATTTAAAAAAGATAATTAAATAGAATTAATTAAAAAAATATTAATTGAATAGTTTTAATTACCTGAATCACCTCCTCCCAAGCCTGATCCTTCGGCCCCCTCGGAATGTGCCTCCACGTCGGGAAGTGAACGGGGAACCGCATCCAATTCGATCCCAGATCGCTCAGGAAGCGGTTGAGCAGGTGACCCCCATTGTGGATGGGCTAGTTAGTGCCCTCGTTCCACGGCACTACAACTCGCAGGGACCGGTCCATGCTGTTCAGACCGGCCACATCCAGCCTCCTCGTCGACACGTTCCCCTGCTCATCTGCACAGTTGACCGCACGTTAGATAAATTATAATTCAAAGTTAAAAAGTTAAAAAATTAAATAATTTACCTTCGACCTGCACCTCAAACCCAGTGGACCGCGAAGATGACCCTCGTGGGTTGTTCTGCTCCCGAGCCTCTTCCTCATCGAGGAACTGCTCCATCTCCCTGAACCCACTAATCGGGATCTCGAACTCCTCCTCGTTGAGGAAGTCCTCAACGCTAATCTCTGGCACCTCCACCTCAGGCACCTCAGCTGCGGTCGTCGCCTGTGGGATCGTCTGCGGTTCCTGTGGAGGGATGGGCTGAGATGCCTCGGTAGCCCTGCCTGCGCGCTGCCCCCTCCCTCTACCCCCTACCCGGCTGCTGCCACCCCATAAATTCGGTCTGGGGACCTCAGGGGCCTTCCCCTTCCCCTTATCCTGTCCTGAAGCCATATCAACTGTACAAATTAAAAAAAAATTAGTCACATTATTATGCAAAAATATAATAAAATTACAAATATAAATAAAATACGTGTTATATACGTACCTCAAGTGTAAATACTGTGGAATACTGACCAAAAACTCCTACAGAGACGTCTGAACGCTCAAATCTCGAAGAAATCACTCAGAGAAACCTCAGGAAACAAAATGAGCAAACGGAGAAATGAAGGAGGTGGGGGGTTTAAATAGGCCAGTAATTAGTAGCGGTTATTAAAAATAACCGCTACTCTAACCGCTACAAATAATTAAATTTGTAGCGGTTCTACAATAACTGCTACAAATCTTCACAACGTTTGAAATTCTGTAGCGGTTATTGCCCAGAACCGCTACAAATTTGGAGTCTCTTGAAATTCTGTAGCGGTTTTGGGCAAGAACCGCTACGAAATTCTGACCTTTGGTATTTTGTAGCGGTTATTGTGCATTAACCGCTACAAAATAACCGCTACAAGTTTTGGCGGGAATTTCGCGCCAAATTTGTAGCGGTTTTTTGTTGGAAACCGCTACAAATATTCTTGCCGCTACAAATTTGTAGCGGTTTAGGTAAAAACCGCTACAAATGTCATGATTTGTAGCGGTTTAATATAACCGCTACAAGTCCACCGCTACAAAATACCTTTTTTTTTTGTAGTGCTAGATGTAAATTAGATTAAAATCTAATTCCACATTATTTAATCCCATGGTCAATTCAAGATTCTCTTTGTCAAGTTGATTGCACCATATTTTTATATGATTTTTCATAACTAAATTGGGTTTTTTAATGAATTTTCTAGGACAATATTGCATGACTAAGAACTAATTTTAATTAGGGACAATTGTATTGAATTAACTGTCATTAGGGGCAAAATGGTCATAAATTTGTTAACTATTCATACAATTGTTTCTTGGACTTTTGATGCTACATTTTGCTTAATCTTGTATTGTAGGTGCTTAAGAAGAAAATTGGAAATTCAGAAGGGTCAAAATTAATATTTTGAGGATAAAGGAAAATTGCAGAAAGGGGCCCCAGATTTTGTGAAAATTACAAAGTAGTGAAGGAAAAGGGCCAATGCCAATTACATAAAAGTACTCATATTCTCAGAAATTATGATACTGCCCTGCCAATATTTCAAATATTTGCATTTCAGTCACTCCTCAAAACCTTTTACTTTGGCACGTAGGTCACTGGTCAAAACTTGCGTTTTGACCAGGACCTAGGTTACTGTGTGGCTTCTTCTTCATCAGATGAAACAGATCTAAAAAACGCAAAAACAGAGTGTGAGCGCCGTAGACCCATCATCACCGCATCTTCTTCCTTCCTTCCTTCCTTCCTTGTGTTGCCAACGGCCTTCACCTCCCTCACCATTGCCGCCGGTGACCCACTCACACCAAAGGCACCGCAGAGAAATATTTGAAGGGAGAGAAGAGGGAACCAGAGAAGACAGACCAGAACCACCACCACCTTTAGCTTTTGATTTTTATGGAGGGAGCAACGCCATGAGTTTGGAGACCAGAGCACCACCGTCCCTTTCTCCACGCCACCTCTATCCTCGTCGAACCACCACTCACAACCACCGATGCTCTTCATCCTCTTCTCACCACTTAGAGGATTCACCGCTGGGAACCACCATTAAACACCACCACCATCATCGCCTTCCCTCACTCTCGCTACTACAGATCCTTCTTTCCTTCACTGCCTTTTCCTCTCATCTCAGACCCTTTCTACCCTCAGCCCCTGTTCACATTGTCATCAGCTGTGTCCTCTCTTCATTCCAACCAGCTTCACCTTCTTCTTTCTCTCTACCATTATCATCTTCCTAGCATCATCACCAGCGTCATATTCATCTCAACCATGGCTGCTGCAAATTTAAGTTTGGTGGTGACAATACCAAGCTCAATGTGTGGCTGAGCCTTTCAACTCTTGAGAATTGAGGAATTGGCTTGAGTTCAAAAAGCTTTAAAAGGGAGTTAATCTTAGTTCCTTTATGAATTTCCTATTATTATTGTAATTCCTAGCTATGTTCAAAGGTATTTTTAGTAGGATTTTGTTAAGTTATTTTGTCTCCATATTGTTGAACTAAGATTGCTTATTTTGTGATTGGTTGATTTATGGTTATATATTTCCTATTAATTTATTGAAATTATGCTTGCTATGTGTTTACTAGTTTATGTAATTGATTTGAGTTAATTTGAGTGGCGCATTTGTGCATTCATATTAGAGGAAACAATTGCATTGATTTAATCCATTTCACACATCAAGTAGTGTTTAACAATTTATCTAAGAGATAACTATGAATGCGATCGTAGGATTAGTCATTAATTAGATAAATTCGACTCAAAGCGTTTGCTTGAAATTTTTAATCAAGACTTGATAAATTTCAAACTCCTATATCATTTAATGAGCTAGGATAGCCAATGGACCAATTTCTCAAGAGAATTCACTTCATTCATATTTCATTAATCATCTTTTTTATTAAAAATACCAAAAATATTAGTCTAGCAGTTTATTAGATTGCATAATTCCTTTAGTCATTAATTTGAAAAAATCCAAAACCATTTCCCCTTGTCTTATTGCATTTGCATGGCATATAGATTACTTAGAATTCAATAAAAAGCTCTTGAGAAGAGATAATGATCCTTGGTTTGCCTATAAGCAATCCTAGATTAATTTTTGATTACGGACTCCAAGGTTAACGTACGAGAAAAATCTTAATCACAAGTTCAATCCTAAATCCTAAAACCATGCTCAATGGTGGCCAATCACTAAACAATAAACAATAAAAACAAGATTAAATAAACTAAAATAATATTAAGCAAAACTAATTAGTGAGAATAATTTCTAAGTCTCAAACAAGTTCATAGCTCCTCTGGATTGTAAAGAGAAATTTAGCCACACATGGCTTTAATCAAATCCATCTCAGCAAATAAAGACTCAGTTCAAATTCATATACAGAGGAGAAGAAAATAAAACCAAGCTCAGCAAAAATCCTGCTGCCTCCAACTGGTGCAGTGCTACGTGTTCTTGGGGTAGTGGATGAAGACTGAACTGAAATAGCCGCCTCCTCTTGCTGCTCTCCTCATGACTCTGATTCTCGCTCAGCAAAAGAAAAGAAGATTGAAATAACTTTTCCCAAGCGGCTGTTTCTTCTCCTCTGCGCTCAAGCCCGTGAGAGATCCTCAATTGCTAACTCTAATCCTAAATCTTCAATTGCCAAAAACGGTCGTCCCCCTGTCATGCGCAGCTGCCTCCTATTTATTATGATTGTGGCTATTGACTTTTTTTTTTATATTTCCACGGCCTCTGCTTCTTTTCTTTCCAAATTGTGGCTGCTTGCTTTTTGACAATGGGATCCTTTTTTTCCAATTTTGTTGCTCTTGACGCTGACCAAAGAAAAGGAAATAATATATGAATATACTAATAGTAATACTAATAATCTTACTAATAACAGCTGGTTTTTTTAAAGAAAACTTCCCATTATTATTCTTCTTTCCTAAAATGAAAAACTTATATTATAAGTTGAAATCCCACAAATAATGCACCCAAATTGATATCTCTTAAAATCTCAAGAAAATCTCTTTAATTTAGTATTGATGACTTCCCAAATCAAAATATATCTTCAATCTATTCAAAATTGGAAAGTCATCAGACCGATCAACAATCTCTTATATGTTGGGTCAGTGATCAGTGTCTCTTCTATCTCCACTTTGTTATCGCTGCTTTGGCTTAAGATTTCAAGACCGCGTGCATGTCCTGCGCGCCATTGTATAATAATGTTAAATAAAATATTATAGTTTGTGCTTTGGCAGGAAAAAAGATATCATTGTTATTGATTTAATTTTTTTAATAAAAGATCAAAATGAATTAATAAAAAAACGAGTACAATATGAAGGAGGAGGAAGGAAAAGAATTGAAAACATGGAAGAACCTATAGGACTTATGAAGGGGACTACATGGATACTACAAAAAAGGGAATCATTCAAAAGAAAAATTATATCTTGATGGAGAACATTTTCTTATTCTTTGATTGCTCCTCTTGGTGGAAGAAACTGTTTTTTAAAACAAAAGACTTCCAATTGGTCGTTCCTCGAGCTTGAAAAGAAGATTGACTATTTGATCCAATACAAGCTTGCCTGAAACATATCAAACCACAGTGAAGAGTTCGATTTGAACCTCGCCTCCAAAGAATTGTTGTATAGCTTGACCATGAAAGCAAATCCAATATTTACAATTAAGCTTCCTCCTATACTTGTATTTATGCAAAATGATGGACCATCCTTCTTGATGGAGATTATAATCTATAGCTCTTGAAGTGCAAACAGATTGATTTGCATTTGGAGATTTTGACGAACATGATGGAAAAGCTAAAGAGGCAAAGGTTTGTGCGCGTTGACACTAGTGCAAAACACTAATTTAATTACATGATTTTACATCAGTTACTTGATGGAGAACAGAAGTGATAATTCATGTGGCGTAATTTCACTTCTATTTTACGTGTAACTTACACCCTAATGTACAATATGATATCAGTTACTTAAAGAACAAAAGTGATAATTCATGTTACATAAATTTGCTTATGTTTTAAGTGTAACTGACGCCGTAATGTACAATATAGCATTGGTTGTACATTCAACTGATGCCGTAATTAAGATGCTATAACAATAATAATTATACAATCAATTTAGTAAGCACCGAAAGCCATAATTAATATAACGTTTTGGAATTTAGTTGTGCAATAAATAAATTTGAAATATAACATGTCATAATTGTAATTAAATACTATAAATAAATTTTTAAAAATAATTTTTCCCAAAATGCAATTATATTATAAATGACTTTTTTTAAGTGGGTCATTTATAGCTCAGAACCATATGCACTACAAAAAAAAGAGGACCTTCAGCGGCGACTTTTAATCTCACCGCTGAAAGTTTAAAAGTTGCCGTTGAAAGTCACCTTTAGCGGTGACAAAAGTTGACGCTGAAACTATACTTTTAGTGGTGACAATTTTTATCGCCGCTAAAACTTTCAGCGACGGTCGTAATAGCGGTGACTTTTTGTCGTCATTGAAAGACTTTCAATGGCAACTTTTGTCACCGCCGAAAGTCCTTTTTTTTGTAGTGATGGTAGATATTAGTGAATTTCTTTTAACTACTGAACTAAACCTAGTTAATTATAAAAAAAAATTGGATGATCAATTTATGGGTGGAACTTGATCATAATTTATAATTTATTTACCGAGCTTATTTATTGCGTCGGGTTCTATAGGAACCTAAGGCCTTAATTATAACCCACATGACTCTAAAGAAGTCTTAGAAATATGTTAACTATTTAAAAAAAAAAAAAGGAAATACGGCATCGGTTCTCACTCCACCCACTATTACAAAATGTGGGTTTAGTAGCATAGATGTAGTAGCCTTTAATAAAACAGATGCTGCCTCTTATTTATAAAATATATTTTGATTTTTTTAAAACTAAGTTGTAGCATTTAAAATACTAAATGCTAACACTTTACTATTGTTAAATTTTTTTAAAAAATCGATTAGGTAGCATTAGGTTTAAAGAAATGCTACAGCATTTAGAGGTAGCCTTTTGCTAATAAAATGCAACCTCTTATGTATATGTATGTTTTTTTAATAGTAGCCTTTAATAAAATAAATGCCGCCTCTTAGTTATTAATTATATTTTGAATATTTTGAAAATTGAATTGTAAATTTAAAGCTCTTTTATCGGATTTTCCTAAATATTGTTGTTTTTTTTTAAGAAATCAATTAGGTAGCACCAGGTTAAAGAAATGCTACAACATTTATGGGTAGCCTTTCACTAATAAAATGCAACCTCCTATATTTTTATCTTTTTCAACCTCACTTAATGAGGGCATATATATATTTTTTTAAAAAAATTAACAATGGGAGTTCTATAGGCTAAGCAATACCAACGTGCTTTTTAAATTTTTAGGAGAAAACTTACATCCAATTCCTTATATCCAATCCAACAAGTTTTCCAATCAACAAGTGCTAGTTGTATTTTTTAAACATGTCATCATTAACTCTGTTACTCCTCTCCTTCTCAGTTCATGGCCCCCAAATCCCACAACCCTATTTGCTGCTAGGTCTCAATGATCGGGAATAAAGGACAGCGGCCAAGGAGAAGTAGCGTGGCAATGGCCAAGAATATCATACAGAGAGAGGTCGGCGGAGATATAAGCACCAAATTCTGCTGTTTATGTTGCTCGTATTGTATACTCTGCAACATACTGCTGTGTTGCCTAATTCATTGTTTTTTTTTCTTGGAAAACTCCTCTGGGAGGATCTTGGATGGCATGAGATGAAAAAAAGCCATGGGTCTGCAATTATTTGTAGCTAACTTGATCACGCTTGATATATGCTTCATTCAAAGGTTCTAAGTCAATCTTTTGTGGTGAATATTACCAGAGTCGAGCAATTTGTTTAGTTCAACTTGTGTATGCCCTTTAGTATATGTGGGGAAAAAACTTGTACATCTTTCGTTATTTATCAATATGAAACTCCTTTTGTTCTTTTCCGTTGTCTTTCTTTTCATACAATTTGAAGGCTGAAGAGGTAGTCTTTCCATTCAAAGCATATCTGTATTTGCAGTCATCCCCTTTGGATTTGTTAACCGACGGAATCATGGATAATTAATTGGAAAAGAAAAAAAGCAAGCAAAAGATCCACCCCCTTTCAATTTGTTAATAGAGAGAAGTGAAGCCATGGTGGTTTGATTTGATTTGTCGTCAATGGAAATCAATATCAGCCAATGGATTGCTCCTTTTGGTTTTAGAGCTATGGGTTTAATCGACTTTGTTGCTTGTGAACGGAGATGGAGAAGAATATTGGAGTTAAATGATGACATGTTTAAAAAATCCAAGTGGCACTTATTGATTGAAAAACTGGATAGACTGGATATAAGGAAATGGATGTAATTTTGGTCTCTTTTTTTTATTATTTATAGATTGTTTTTTAAAAGATCATGATCTTTTGGCCAAAACGTTATATATTGTTAAATGTTACTGCATATATTATATTTTTAAAAGATCTTGGAACCTAATATCTATCTATTAATTTATTTTTAGATTGTGATCTTTTGACCTCTATACTCATAAGAGTGACAGCTCTCTAAAATAAATTGTTGTTCATTCTCTGGTACACATCTTCAAATGAGTTGGTCGGGGCATCTCTTAAACAAGTATGGTTCATCCCAGAAGTGTTTATTCACCTCATGTAGGAATTTACGCCTTAGATGGAAAATTAGATCTGGAGGTAAAACTCCACAGACTAAGTAGTTGACAAAATCAGCATACCATGGTGCAGTTGAACTTTCCATGTGGAAGAGCTGCTCATCAGGGAATGATGCCTGGATCATATCAGATTCATCAAATTTCAGCTCAATATTCATCCTCGAAAGGTGATTGCTACTTGATTTTTTATGCCTTTTCTATCAATGATGTTCAAATCAAATTCTTGAAGTAAAAGTACCCAACGTATTAAATGTGCTTTAGACTCCTTCTTCGTGAGTAGAAACTTCAAAGCTGAATAATCAGTATAAATGATGACCTTCGTACCTACAATGTAAGGCTGAAACTTCTCACAAGTATAAACTATTGCAAGGAACTCTTTCTCTATGGTTGTATAATTAAGTTGAGCACTATCAAGAGTCTTTCTTGCATAGTAAATAGGATGGACGAATTTATCATCTTTTTGACCAAGAACAGCCCCTACAGTATAATCACTAGCATCAGCCATAATAATGAAACGCAAACGCCAATTCGGAGCTACTAAGATAGGGGCCGAAACCAAACATTTCTTTAATTCTTCAAAAGCTTTTAGGCATTCATCATCAAATTTAAACTCCACATCCTTTTCCAAAAGCTTGGAGAGTAGCTTGGTAATCTTGGAGAAGTCCTTGATAAATCTCCTATAGAACCCTACATGACCAAGAAAGCTTTGGATACCTCTAACATTACAAGGAGGATGCAACTGCTCAATAATGGAAATTTTTGCTCTGTCTACCTCCAAACATTTCTTGGATATTCTGTGGCCGAGTACAATACCTTCTTGTACCATAAAGTGACATTTTTCCCAACTCAAAATCTAGTTGGTTTCTTCACATCGTGTAAGCACCAAGTCTAAGTTATCCAAACATGATTCAAAAGAAGAGCCAAAAACAGAAATCATCCATTAATACTTCAATGGCTTTCTCTATCATGTCAGCAAAAATGGACATCATGCAGTGTTGAAATGTTGCAGGAGCATTGCAGAGTCCAAATGGCATTCTCCTGAAAGAAAATGTGTCATAGGGACATGTGAAGGTAGTCTTCTCCTAGTCCTTTGGACCTCTGCAATCTGATTGTACCCTGAATACCCCTCCAGAAAGCAAAAGATTTCTTGGCTTGCAAACTTATCAAGCATTAATTTGATCAATTCCAGCACTGGAAGAGCTTCAATCGATGGCTTTAAATGAGTACTCAAGGCATCAGACACCTCAAGTGGTTCAAAATTCCTCGGTTTGAAGTAAGAAATTGATTCTATGTGAAAACGTTCTTCAATAACATCTTCCTCAAAATCTTCAATGCTCTTCTCTCTAATCAGAAATGCCTCTAATAGATCTTTGGTCATGGAAGCCAATGATTCTTGAGGGACAATTGAGTCCAGAATATCAACAAAAGAACATTGAGCCAAATCATCATGGAATTTTAAAGCTTTGGGCTTGTTGAATATAACTTTCTCATCATCTACCCGTAAGGTAATTTCACCTTTTTCGTCATTAATGAGAGTTCTTGCAGTTGCTAGGAGCGGACGACCAAGAATAAGGGGAATCTTCCAATCAACCTCACAATCAAGCACAACAAAATTTGTAGGGAAGATAAATTTGTCCACCTTAACTAGGACATCTTCAATGATTCCTCTAGGTTTAGAAATACTACGATCTGCAAATAGAAGGTTCACCATAGTGGGCCTTGGTTCCCCCCAAACCTAGCTGGATGAATATTGCAAGAGGCATCAAATTAATGCTTGCTCCTAAATCACAAATAGCTTTGCCATTAAAGTTTGTCCCAATGTTATAGGGAATGTAGGAACTCCCTGGATCTTTAAGCTTGGTGGGCAAATTCCTTTGAATAACTACATTGCACTCTTTAGTTAATGCCACAGTTTCAAACATATTGAACCGATACTTCTTCGATAAAACATCTTTCAAGAACTTAGCATACATGGGCATGCTTTCCAAGGCTTCAGCAAAAGGAATATTGGCATGAAGTTGCTTGAACATATTGACAAAATTTTTGAACTGAATGACTTCGTCTTTCTTTTTAAACCTTTGAGGAAAAGGTGAAGGTGACATGAAATTGGTAGTAGCTAGCTTACTCTCATAGTTTTTCTTCTTCTCTATCTTTTTATTTTTGTCTCCGTTTTCATTACTTTTCTTAGCTGGCTTGCTTTTCCTTGATTCATCTTCATCTACTGCATCTTCTAGATCTGCAGCTTCTTCCTCATTTTCTTCCACAACTTCAGGATCAGTTGGTCTTGAGTTGGGCTTGCTTGAACTAGACATTCTAGTCAATACCTTACCACTTCTTAGATTGATTGCATTACATTCTTCTTTTCCACTCCTCTTTGGGTTAGGAATGGTATCATTAGGAAGATTACTTTGGGATATAGTATTCATCTGAGATGCTAGTTACCCGATATGTACTTCAAGATTTGTTACATCTATCTCATGTATAGAAAAAGTAGCTTTATTCTCATCTCTTAAAGATTATAATTATGACAATATTTGACTCAACATCTTATTTGTCTTAGATTCTTCTTCTTTGAATGGAGGTGGCCTATGCTGTGGTTGAAAACCTGGTGGAGGCATAGGCTTAGTCCCAAAAGTGGACTCGTGTTGCTAATTCAGGGTGTTCCCTTGACTCTATGAGAAATTTAGATGAGATCTCCAACCACGATCATAAGTCTAAGTAAGGATTACCCTGAGGTTGTTGAAATTTTTCCATGTAGTTAACAGATTCAATAGCCATATACAAGGGACAATTATCAGGCATATGTACATCATTGCACTGGTCACACACAATGGGTGTATCATGAATAGCATGGATACCTTTAAGAGTATTTCTCTACATTTGGGACTCTAACACATCGACGTGCTTGTTTAAAGAAAACAAAATGGTTGCAATCTGGGAAGAGGCGTCTTCTTTAGGACTGGCCATAGGTTGAGTAGCTTTCCTATCATTTCCTTGAGTATTATTTGTAGACAATTGATCCAACAATTGAATCACTTCATTAATAGGAACATTTCGATATCCTTCGTTGGTCATAGAATCAACCATTGCCTTAGATTAAGGATTTATGCGAGTACAGAAGATTTGAACTACCACCCATTTGTCTACCCCATGATTCAGGCATTGCTTCATCACATCTTATATCTCTCCCATGCTGCATAGAGGTGCTCATCAGGATGTTGTTTAAAGCTTAGGAATTCCTCCCTTGCTTCCATAGATTTGTAGTCTAAAAAGAGCGTAGCTCTAAATTTAGTTTCAAGATCATTCCACGAGTTGATAGATCCTTCTGGGAGATTATTAAACCAATCCCTAGCCTTCCCTTGTAGAGAAAGAGGGAATAACCATAACCTTGAGACATCTTATGGAACTCCATTTTGTTTAAAAGAGTCACACAGCTCCAGGAAGTACATCAAATGCTTGTTTGGATCTTCATTATAAAGATCGTGGAGCATCCCATGCATCTGCAATATTGTGATCATTACTGGCTTGATCTCGAAAGTATGTGACTGCATTTCAGGCATTCGAATGCAGGAAGGACTGCCCCACATATTTTTGTTGGCAAAATCATTAAGTGTTTCATCTTCAGATTCAGAAGCATTTTCATATTCAATTTTAACCATAAAAGTGTTTTCAATTAGAAGGTACTCCTTCTAGCACCACCACTAATCCGTCTGGATCCAAAGATTGCATATACCTGAATGGTACCTACAAAAAGACTCAACCAAACAAGAATCAAAGAAAAACAAGAATAAATAGAGAAAACAAAACTGAATGTATAGCTATAAAAAAGCTTAATCGAAATTTACTAACACAAGCTTAAGGTCAATTAAATGATCTATTAAACCAGATCCCCAGCAACGGTGCCAAAAACTTGTTCACCTCTGCAAGTGCACGAATCATGTCATGTAATAAAATGATAAGTAAAGTATCGTTCCCACGAGGATTTGTTTTAACAAATGAAATTAAACAATAAGCTCATTGTGTTCAACCAAGTTAAGCCAAAACAATGTTGTTGATATGGAAAGGGGTTTGTAAAATCTATATTTAAAATAATGGAAATTAAATGTGTAAAATCAAATCTGATATGGAAACTAGGATTGTTTATCCCCTTTTTATTTCATAAAACTTGATTAGGTTACTTTCTTTAAATGTAACAAATGATTATATGTGTTAGTCTAGGTTCAGAAGTATTTGGTTCAGGTTTCTCAAGTAAGATCCAAGTTTATGTACTCAAACAACATGCACAATCTCTTGCTACAAATTCATAAGAGTACATAGATTCAGCACCAACCCATATTGACAACGCAAGGTTAATGACAATATCTCTATGTCATTAACAATCCATCCATTTAATAAGTAAATGTCTAGGTAAGCATGATTTTAACCAAGTTCTCTACTCACATTTAGCTTTCTCAAGTCAAAATAGAGTAAACATAAGAATCTAAATGATGGCCAAGCGTTCAGAAGATTTAAGCATAGGAGAAAATCAACACATATATGTCATTCATACATAAAAGAGAGGACGATCCAAATATTAATCAATACAAAGGTTCAAAAAAATCCTAGAATAAGAGTTTAACTGCTCATATTCAAGAAATGAATACAAAGATATAGAGCACAAACAACCATATTAGCAGAATAGAGAAGAAAGGGAAAGAAATCAGCAAAACCAAGGAAAATCAGCTTGAATCTCTGCAAATCTTCAATCTCCACTTGATTTCCCTTGATTTTTCGCACACCCAGGCTTAGAGGAATGTCACAGCCGCCTCCCTAGGGTTTTTCAGATCTGGAAGATGTGGTTTCAGTCCCTAGATTCAGAATTTATAAGCCCTGAATGTCAAAATGCATAACAGCTGTATTTGGCATTGGCGACGGCCAGCAGGTCCTTGACTGCGGCTAATGAGCTTCTATAAGGTGATTGGTCGTGGCTAGTGAAATGACTTGACACAGCCAGTAAGTTACTGACCATTCATTGGCTATAACCCATGAATTGGTTGGCCGCAGCCAGTGACATCTTGAATTGGTTGGCCGCGGCCAGTGAATAGGTTAGCTGCGGCCAGTATGTTTTTGACCAAGTGTTGGCTGTGGCCAGTAAATGAGTGGGCCATGGCCAAGATTCTTGAAATGCAGTTACACTCCCACCAAGGTTTATTTTCATCCCTTCTTGCATTTCCATAGCACGATTGATTGCTTCAACTCCATTTCTCCTTCTTTTCATTGAATTAGGCTTTCTTCGGCTCTAACTATGATTGAATTGTGATCCTATCAACACAAAGAACTCATAAAAGCTTACAGTTTGATAGTCATAACAGATATTCACATACTACCCCCACATTTATGCTCTTTCTGTGCCAAATATATATCAAACACATTTCCTTCACTTTTACACTACCAAATTCCTATTAGTACACCAAAATGTAGAAGAAATAAGAGAAAATGTGCAATTTTGACAATAAATTCATAAGGTTAATAGGGCATTGTTAACTTCATGAAATTCTTGTTAGAATTTCACATTTCATCATGTTTTTACCTCACTTTGGGTATATTGGTGGGTGTTCGGGAGTGTTAAAGTGATTAAATGTGTTTTTCTCATGCTAGGCACAGAAGAATGCAAATGTGGAGGACATTATTCACTAACTGCTATGAATGTTTAACTGTGTTTGTGAGTCCTTTGTGTGAAATGATACTAATTCAGTCATAGCTGGTCCAGAGACAGCCAATTGCAGTAAGAAGGAGGTGAAGGAAGTTGAAGCCATCAACCATACCAAGGAAAGGCAAGCTGGGAAGAGAATAGAGCAAAAAAGAGAAGGAGATGAACTCTGGAAGGTTCTTGCCCGCGGCCAACCTATTTATGGGCCGCGGCCAACAGAGGAACATAAAGATAAGGGCCGCGGCCAAGCATCTATGGGCCGTGGCCAAGCATCTATGGGTCGCGGCCAAGAGGGGCCAACAGTAGAATAGAAAGTCATGGGCCGCGGCCAAGAGGAGCCAAGAGAAGGTCAGATGCTTACTGGCCACAGCCAAGCACTAATGGGCCGCGGCCCAAAGATGAACAGAAGCTTGTTGGCCACGGCCAACCCCCACAAATGATGCTGTGTATTCTATCATTTGAGGAGCTATAAAAAGCAAAACCCAGGGTTTGAAGGGGGGATCCCCAATTAGGAAAAGATCGAGAAGGCGGCTGAAACATCCTGGGAGCTTGGGCTTGCATTAAATCAAGGAGAATCAAGTGGGATTGAAGATTGAAAGAGATTTCATCTCTATTTATATTGATCTTTCTGTATTCATTCCCTTTCTCTACTGTGATTCTGATATGGCTGCATTGAACGCTGATATCTGTGATTTGTTTTTGAACATGAGTAGCTTGGTTTTTCATTCTAGGATTCTTCTACACCTTTGTATGGATTAAATCTGAATCCTTCTTTCTTTTAGTAGCTAATGGTATATATGTGTTAATTCTTCCCTGTTTTCACTGATATTCGTGACTGGCCAGCACTATGGATAATCTGTTCAATTAGATTAAGCTTGAGAGAGTTAATCTAATTGTAAAACTTGGGTAGAATTATGCTAGACTTGAAGTTTAAGAGTTAAATGGATGGTTTGTTAATAACATAGAGATATAGTTATTAACCTAGCATTGCCAAATTAAGGAGGCTATGTAATGATTATTTTCCCTTAACTACAGTAAGAGATTGTGTATGTTAATGGAGGATATAAGTTTGGTTATGACTTGAGAGAGCTTAATTAATTGCTATTGAACCTTAGACTGACATATATATATTCCATGAAAGTAATATTGGAGAGGAAGGAAATTAAGTTTATGAAATACAAAGGGAACGAACAATCCTAGGTTTATTATAATTGATTGAATTCACAAGAATCATAGTTTTGTTCAGTAATTTTTAGTTGTTATCAAAATATCTTTTGAAATTCATTTTTCCACACTTAACAATTTGTTTTGGTTCAACTTAATCAAACACATTAAGCCCATTGCTTGACTAATTTGTCACTCAAATCCTCGAGGGAACGATCTTACTTATCACTTTATTACTTAACGCGATCTGTGCACTTGCGGTTGTGAATAGGCATCGACCGAGCTTCTGTCTCTCAACATCATACACCTCATCACCAACCATCACCAAGTATCCTTCACCTTCTGGCTCCACTTTCATCAACCACCATCGCACCACCTGCTCGTCGGAGTTTTACAGGTGTTCCTCTATTCTGCACAGACCAAGAAGCAAGGAGCTGAGAAAAGAAGAAGAGAGCTGAAGGCAAGAGGACGAGAGAGAGAGTCAGATCAAGGGCAGCAAAAAGAGCTTGGGTCAATCCCATCATCATCATCGTCTATGATTTTGTGTGATTTTCCTAGCTGAAACTAATATATTCTGGTGGTTTATGATCAAGCCCTGTGCAACAGCAAAACTTTAAGCTATCAAAAAGTTTCATGAATAATTGTGTGATGCAATTACTTGACCTGTTGCTGCTGAATTGGTTTGTCACCTTCTGTGTTCTCTTTTCTCTGTGATTTGGTCTCTTAATTTCCATGGAATTCTGGGGGTGTTTTGAAGATGCTATGATTGCAATTATTCTCATGAGTAGCTAGACAATTTTGTGCTCTTGGAGATGAATTGGAGATGGCTTGAGCTCAGATATACTTCAAAGGAGAGTTTATTTTATCTATAGCTCATTATATTTGTGATTTATTAGGTTTAGGAATTCATTTATGCAATGCGACTATGATTTTAGTTACAATTTATTCTATGGATTGAGTTCTTGTGATTTGGGATTTGTAGTGAGGGTTTGTACTTATCAATATATATAGTTATATATATGTTTATCTATGATTCTATTGATTTCTATCTATTTAATATGGTATTGTTGGATGGTTTGATTGAAATGGAATTTTAGTTGAACCTAATGCATTACTTATTCTATAGTCACTCTCTAAGAGGTTTTAATAATGCTTAATAAATGGGTTCATAAGTTTAAGCATTAGACTCAATGGTAATTGAGGTTTGGTATTTTAGGAAACTTATAGAAACTCATTACACTAAGAGGGCTTAATAGCATTTCAAGGGTAGGGGTTCCTCTCTTGTGATGCTAGAATCATTGGTTAATGAGGTTTGGAATATTAGAAGCTTAGTGTATTAACTCTCCAAATATTTTAATTGAGTGAAGATAGCCTTTGAAAACCATTTCCAAGAGTATCTTCATCACTTGCATTTTTAACCCATTTCTATTCCTCCTTATTTGAAAATCCCAAAAATATCTATCTTAATTGCATTCAATTTATAGTTTTGAAAATCAATTATATTTTACCCTTATCAATTTTGCATTGTAATTACTTAGTTTATTAGGAATTAGTTTCATAATCGAATCCTCAAAGTAAAATGACCCGAGTTGTGCACTATATTGCATTAATTTGGTTTTATTCTTGATAACTCTAAGGTGACTAGAGGGGCTATTTTAGTTCTCTTTCATTGTCTTTACTTGCATATAAGTTTTAATCGTTGTCTTTCACAAAACCTCGATACTCCTTTTCCTTTTTTGTTGAAACCCTGATTAAAAGTTCAGTTTTTTCTTACATCTTGATCGATATTCTCTTTATTTGGTTGTGAAAAATATTTGTAATTTTAATGAAATTTTTCATTTTTTTCTGCTGGCAATATATTCTTAGTGGTTGTTGTAGTTATAGAAACACTGATGCTCACTCCTTTTCTTTCTTTTTAGAAATCGTGATGCTTACTCCTTTTCGTTCTTACGCCTTTTTGTGTTTGGTTGTGAGAAATTTTGGCAGTTTTTGCATGGCAGGTGACCTTGTGATATTTGTAGTGGTGTTGATTGGGGAATATACCCTAATCACTTGGTTATGATTAATCCAGGCCTACCAACACCACCACATATATTACAAAGTGCAACCTGAGATAGAAATCTACACTAAACTTGTGTACATAGCACAGAGGCTGGATGAGCACCAAACAAACCATATATTCATAAGTTGAGAAGTTTCTAATATGTGATATATGTGGTGGTGTGGGTAGGCCAGTATATTCATGCTTACTTCAAGTTCAATGGAGCTCATTAACATATGGTATGTACATAATACATTGAATTTGAAGCAAGCAATGATAATTCTGGCCAATCAACACTACCATACATAGCACAAATGGTAAATGAAGTCAAACAGACCATCTTTCATTTGTTGCTTTAAGTTGAGTGTTTTTTTGTTGTAGTTATCACTTATGTTTTTGAAACATGATCTAATATGTAACTCCGTGCAATTGAAAACAAGGGATTGGATGAACACAGTTGGAGGTTGCAGATACATGCAAGCCCTTCCTTCCGTAGGTATAAATGATATTCCTTTTGTGCTTGTTAACTTCTTGTATGTTCATTGTGTGATACATGAAAGTTTATATTTTTTCTATTGGTTGTTGTAGTTATTGTATACGATTTTTGTCCACGGAATTTGTCATGGTTGGGATTGCAAAACTTGTGATTATGATAATTATGCAATTTCATTGATCATTCTTGTAATGGCAAGTTTTGCAAATCCAATCTTTATGAATTCCATGGACTATACTTATGTAAATTGAATCTTGTTTGTCATGCCTTTGTTCTTTTCAAGTTTTTTTTTGTTTGGATGCCCTTTCTTGAAAGGGCTTAGATGATTATTGAGTGTTAGGTGGGAGTGTCGATTGTAATTTTAACCCCGATGTGTGGGAGCTGTAGATGCATGTTTTGTATTGCGAGTCATCCTTAAAGTCTATTGCAGCAACCCTTGGATTGGGTACTAAGTTTACTAATCATAGGCATTCTAGTTCTTTTGAGACTTCAAATAGAATATGGCTCCAACCTACCTCAGTTATAGATGATAAAGGTGGAGTATCTTATTTAATGAAGTTGAGTACTAACATGGTTGATATACAAACTTGAGAATTTTATTTTGTATCATTGAATATGGTCGTGTGATGAGGTCTTAGTTGAGATGGAAATCAAAGTGAAGGCTAACAATAAAGAGCTACCCGACTAGGTGGAGTTACTAGTGATAGGTTGATGATTAAGACATCTAAATTAGACAATAAAAAAGGTAAGGCCAATAAACTAGTCTTGAAAGGAAAACTTTGTTGAACTAGATGACCTAGTGATGATTGGACAAATCAACTTTTAAATGAGTGAATTGTTACAATAAAGGCTAGGTCATTTAGGTCAATAAGTTTGTTTTTCCAAGTCTAGATCACCAGCCCTATGATTTTCATCCTCTAATTTAGAGTTATTAATCCTCATATCATCACTAGTATTTCCACCTAGTCGGTTATTACTTTCTTATTATTGGCCTTCAGTTTGGTTTCCTGCTCAACCAAGACCTCCCCTCTAGATCATATTCACACATATAAAATCTAGTTCTATCATACTTGTATATTAACTCTGTTATACTCAAGTTCATTAAATAAGAATCTTCTTCTTTATCATATGAGATTAGGGTAGGGCAGAGCCATTTCATATTTGAGGTCCGAAAGGATCAAAATGCATAAGTATGATAACCTAGTAGCCAATCCATGGGTAGCCGCATTCAACTATATATAGAGATGCTCACAATATAAATCATGCGTCAACAGCATGTAGATGCCGAGCCTAAACTTGCATTCACTAAATCCAACACTCAAAAATCATATAACTCCTTTGGAGGTGGGGAAAATGCAAACGAAAAAAAAAGTAAACCTTAACAAATGCCAAAGATTCACTAATTATCTAATAATATCATGCTTTAGATTCATAGTTATTAGTTATATTTATTTTTTATGTCGATTACATTTTTGTTTTTAGGACTATCTCTGTTTGTAGAATTTATATTGCATAATATAGTTTTTAGATATAATAATCTTATGCAACAGGGTTTTTGTGAAACAAAATAAATTGTACATTTAAAAAAATCCCGCTTTTTTGACCGGGTTTTTCTTATTATAAATTGAAACTTCTTAACACCAGTCATCTAAAAAATAATCTGAAAGGGTAACTTTTAAGACCGAACTAACGAAAAAATTTTTAAACCAGTCGATATAAGACCAGACCTAAACCCAGTCTAAAAAGCCTATTTGAATTGGTCTTAAAAGCCTTTTTTTGGTAGTATTTATTCGGGCTTGGGACAAGCTACGCAACATAGGTTTGTTCATGGGTGTTAATGGAATATCACAAAATATCATGAGGGCAAAATGGTCAATAATTTTTAATTTTTATTTTAAATTAAGTTGTCACTTGTGTTTGAAATAGGTGAGAAGTTTATTTTTATTTTTTCCCATGGACATTAAGAAAATATCACAAAAATAGGAGGGAACAATGGTCTAGAATTTTTCCTTCCAGCCAAAATTTTCAACCAGATAAGTATCTCCCTGACAAACCTTTATTTTTTGATATATTTTCATACTTTATTTGGATATTTTGTCATGATTATTGAGTTTAAAATGTCTTTAACATGACTAATTTTGATTAAGATTAATACATTAAATTAGAACTAAAAATGACAAAAATGGTAAAATAATTGTAATTACTCTAAATCTTTGATATTTTGAGAAGATTTGATGTTGGATTAATTGTTTCTACCTGTAGGTGCTTAAAGAAATTGGATCAAATTTAAAAATGGAAGTTGGGCCCATATGATAGAAATTACAGTTTAGCACCACAAACCTTTGAAAAGTGCAGTTTCGTCCCTCTTCTCAAAATTGCTGCCCGGAATTAGGGCTGGATTTTGAATAGTTTTAGAGCTTTATTCCAAAAAGTAGGGCCGTGAATGTAAAAAGCCAGAGGAGCTTCCATCACCTTTATCACCTCCCTCACCTTCGTCAGCCACCCACTCCATATCTACCACCACCTTGGTCGGTGAACTTCATCCATCTCTACACCTTCAACCTTGAGCTTCTAAATTCAAGAGCAGCTTGCAAATTCGAGAGAGGAGACAGCCTTCATCATCGTTCTTTTCCATCTCACCACCATCTGCCATTGTCTTTATTTCTTCACTTCCTCACTATAATCACCCTACTGGCGCCACCCCTGTTAGATCTCATGTTTTGATGATAACAAAGAATGGTATGAAAAGGAATTGAGTAATAAATAAGTTTGAACAAAGCAATAACAGGGAAAAGCATCACTTGAAGTAAGCATTGGAGTAATAAAGAAAGGCAAAGAGAAAAAGCTGAGAAACTTGATCAGAAGCAGTTTTTCTAAGGCATTACTCGAGTACGTACTCGAGTAATGAGACAAAACTTGAAGTAACCAGAGGCACCTTCCAGTAACCTGCCAACGTTACTCGAGTAAGTACTCGAGTAATAGTGGAAATGTTTTCAAGTTGCTCTCGGCTTGCCAATGTTACTCGAGTAGCCACTCGAGTAACCAGGTAAATACTTGGAGTTGCTCTCGGCCTGCCAACGTTACTCGAGTAGGTACTCGAGTAACCATGTAAAAGTTTTCAAGTTGCTCTCAGCCTGCCAATGATACTCGAGTTACTCTATTTCAGAAAATGTGTTGCTCTCGGCATTTTGTACCACTGCCAATGTTACTCGAGTAGCTACTCGAGTAACTCACTGAGGTAAGCACAAAACCTGAAGGTAGTAGTCGAATAACTTGATCTAATTTTATTTCATTTTCCTCGAGTCATTACTCTAGTATGCAAGTATTTAATGTTTCATTTTAAGTGGATTACTCGAGTATGTACTCGAGTATGCAGTGTTATGTTTGAAGGAAAACCTCAAGTCATTACCCGAGTAAGTTATGCATAAAAAGTAAGTTTACTCAAGTATGTACTCGAGTAACAAGGTAATCAAACTTGAAGTGCTCTCGGCCTTGAAATCCTGCCAACATTACTGGAGTAAAGCATCGAGTATCCAAAGGTGTATTTGAAGGTTTACTCGAGTTGGTACCCGAGTAATCTAAGAAGTCATGAGTGCATTACTCGAGTAGGTACCCGAGTAAACAACTATTTCCAAAGGTTTGAGATTTAGTTTATTCCATGCACTACCCGAGTAAACTTATATGTGTTTGCTGACTTGAGATTGATCAAAGTTTTCCCGATGATACTCAAGTAAGTACTCGAGTAAACTTCAAGGGATACTCGAGTAGCTACTCGAGTAAGCAAACCCAGAAATTCAGAAATCATTCCAACGTTCATTATTTTGCTTCCTATATGATTAACCTTTCATTGTATTAGTATTCTTAGCTTATTTACATATGAACAATGAAGAAATCATATCAAGTAAGGAAAGTCAAATGAGAAGTTCAAATGCCACCTACCGCCAACGGATATTTTTCAAAAACTTGAAAAGTCAATAGTGGCTACGCACTCTCCAACGGACGAAAGGAAAATGTTCTAACGGTCTTCACCAACATATCTATATATATGTGAACATTCAAACAAAAAAAGAAGAACAAGAACACACACAAACGTATCATCAAGTTCATTACTCTGTTTTACGTCATAATTGTATTTCTATACTTCAGTGATTCTTATTCACTCAGTGAGAGAGATTTGTCATTCAAACTCAATATTTGTTATTGAGATAACTTAAGGTTGTGGAACCTTGAGTTGGGATTAGATTACAACTTGTAAGGGGGAGCGAGTGTCCAGGCGAAGGAACTTGCTTGTACTGTGGTGCCAAGAACCCACTGAATCTTGGAAGTTATAGTGAAACTCTCAGAGAAGCTCTGAGGACTGGACGTAGGTCAAAGTGGTTGTAGCCGAACCAGTATAACTCCCGGTGTACACTTCGGTGATATTTCTCCTTACTCCTTACTGTTTTAATCTCATTGTCAAATTTTATATTTGCAACGAAAATTTTTAGTATCACCCAATTCACCCCCCTCTTGGGTGAAAACTCTTGCTCTAACAACCCCTTCTTCCATTAATACTGGCGACCTTGCTTTGTTTCACCCAGTCTGTGGCTTCCCTTCATTCCTCTTCCATCATCTCCCATCACCTTCGATCTTCATCATCAATTTCATTTTGTGGGTGGTGATTACAATGGCTAGATGCTGTTCAAATGATTATGTGGTTTTGCTTCTTGAATATATGGCTATAAGCACCTGAGCTTCTTTTCTCTAGGCAATGATGTTGGAGCTTCAAAGGCAAGTGTTGTTTATCCAATTTCTTACTCTTTCCATAGTAATAGTTGAATTCTAGGTTTACGTTTGATTATTATGATGGTTTGATGTTTTGTATTGAGGTTTCATACACTTTGGGAGATCAGATGCATTTGGATTTGATTTTGTGCATTTTATGATTTAAACTTCTTTAGTAGCAATTTCTTGTATTTAACTTGGTATAGCTTATACTCTAGATTGTTATGAAAATATTATTTTGTAATCAAGGGTTCTTGATTATTTGTGTTTATGCACTTAATTGATTCCAATTGCTAGAGTTTCAATTGGGTTTCAGTTAGAGAAATTAGACCTTGCCCAGTGTGGAAGTACCTAATTAACCTAACACAAACTAGTCTAAAGGGTCTTTTGGGCATATTTGATTAAACGAGCTAACTCTTCACATTGAAGCGCTGAAAGCCCAAGTCATTGCACTCGAGAATTATCCATTTCATTAATCTATTTCATTTCCATCCTTCATCCATTACCATCCATTTCCATTGTTATAAACCAAAAATCATAAAAAGAAGAAACTTATTAGGGCATACATTTAGTCTAGGAAAAGTTTAGGTAATATATCTTCATCCTTGTTAATTTGTAATTGTCACTTAATTAAATTAAGAACTTAGATAATTAGCTCCAATTAGAGGATCAACATAGATTAGCATCACTATAGTGTACATCAATCTAGTTTTTATTTGATACTCCCATGACATGGCATGTCACACCCCTAATTCCCTCATCCCCACCAACCAAACACACCCTTAGGGTGTGCAATAGCTACAAGGTGATAAGACAACCATCCCTCACAGGCTTAACCTGTGAATTAAGATTTTTATACTCCTCCCATCTTAATATACAACTTAGTTTGGCTTCATGACGTTTGGTCTTAAACATAAAACTTTTTTCATTCTATCTCTCATGGTTACCTTTTTCTTAAAACTAATTTATCTAACTTATAAACTGATATATAATATAATGTTACATGATAATATTTTAGAGAGATTATATCACATATGTCATAATTAAATACTCTATTTACCTTCCCTAATCTTCCCAAAATAGATAAATAAGTCTTATATTAAGGATAAGAGGTGTATAAATTAGGGTCCATACTAACAAAATGTTAACCAGTTAGTCTAAAATCTTAACAAAACTCATCTTAATATCTCCAACAGTATACAATAGACATCTTTGGCTTTAATTAAATGAGGATAAGGCAGAACGACCAATAAACCCAAACAAATTAAGGATAAAGGCATGAGTAGCCGCTTGTAGACACGTGCATAGGATTTCCTGGATAATTGTTGCAAAAGTGAACTCATCACGATATCAACGAATATCTGATCTTAAGAACCTGAACAAAGAATAATCGTACAAGTTGGACACTAATTTTTCTTATATACTCTCAATAATGACATATACATTCTGTTCGCTCCCCCCAAATGCATAATAGTTTTCAATTATTATTCTCTTTCACATTATTGTACATATATATTCCCCTCCAACCGGTTGTGGACCTCCATTCTTTGACGGTTGATCCTTATAAATAGGTTTCATATTTTAAAATTAAAAAAATAATTTAAACTGTGCTTAAAGGAAATAGGAAAAAAATATTGCACTGTTACTACGTAAATTATCACACTATTGCAGGGAGGATTTTTAATGTCAGTGAAGAAAGACAATTTATGTCGATCAGTGAAGAGTCATAAAATCCAGTGACAATAGTTTTTGAATAATTCTTCATCGGTTAAAGAAAGTGACGTAGGAAAAAAATAACTAGTTTCTATATCAATTTTCTGAAATACTGACCGGCTATAGAATTTTTTAAAAAAGAATAGCATTAAAAATTGCCAATGAGATTTTGCTCAAATGGCACCGCTAGCTCTCCCTTTGGAAATGTCTCAAAATTTTCTTATAAACTCCCCATTTTACGCTCACTTAATTATAAAAAATACTCCTCTTGTTCTTAATGGAGGGAGTTATAAATTTTACTCGTCCTTAATTAACTAATATTCTTTTTTATAAGATAGGATTAGCCGAATTGCTTTGTTTGAAGATGTAGTTAAAATTAGCTAGGTGCAGCAAATATATAAAAAATGATTTTTCTTTTTTCAAAAATGCCCTCATTTATGTGAAAGGGAGAGAATGTGTTATATTGAATGCTTTAGTCAAACATGAAAATTTTACAATATGAATAATTTTTCTAATTAAGTGAAGGTAAAATGGTGAGTTTTCAAAAAAGCTTTTCAGACATCCCCTAATCCCATATTATAAAAAGGAACATGGCATACCATACCCAAGAATTCTATCTTGTAAAAAAGGGATGGAGGGAAAAATTAGATTAGATTAAAGAAGTTAGATAAGTTAGTTAATATGACATTTTTTTTTCAAACGCCCTAATCATTTTTCTTAATTTCATCCCTCTCTTTTACTTGACTATTGTTGGGGGAATATTTATAGGGCTAATTTGGGAAAAAATTGATAAACAGGTGAAATATGTCTTATATTTAATACAAACATCAACCCTCTATTAGATCTTACATCAAGGAGCGCAGGATTAACCAATTTAATATATTCGAATGCAACCATATGTCCTTTTCTACATAGCCTTTCATTGTAACATATACTAATACCTCCGGTCCCAAATGTTGTGCCTAGTTTGTAGTGCAATTTGGACTACAAACTAGATCTTACTTTTAATGACCAGGAGTATATAAATTGGCAAGCACAAAACAAGGTCATTAATTAGGCAAGCTGGCCTGGGTAGCCATCAATACAATGATATCACTGCTTGGGACCTTGAGCTTCGAAAAGTCATCTTTGAATCTGATTCAAAAGAGTTCATCGACAGAATAAACAATTCTTGGACAGATATAGGAACTTACTCCTCAGTCTAGAACTTGATTATTATTAACTTGATCAGCAGAAACTGGCTTTTAAAGTTTCAGTTTGTACCCAGAGAAGCCAATATGATAGCAGATAAGCTTGCAAAGGATGAGTTTGCGTAGCAGCCATAGTTTCAGGTTCATTGGTATGTCCCCAGCTCTGAGGATTCTCGTGCAACAAGACATATTAATATCTTCATCCCGGCCCTAATTTGTAGTATGAAATTGAATTGGGCTTTGCACTCTCTTGTTTTTTTTTTTTTAAAAAAAACTCAAAAGTCTAACACCATTTCACAGATGAAGCTAGCTTGGACTAGTCCCGAATCAGAACTTACTAAAAAAAGGCATTTTCCAAAAGCCACTTTGCAAAGTCGAAAGCATATATTCTTAAACAAAAAGCCTTAGTGACCACCACTACCACAACAACAGCAGCAACATCATCATCGTCAGCAACAACAAAGTCTTATTCCATTAGGTGGAGTCGGTTACATGAATCGCACACTAGCATTGTACTCTATTGATAATCAAATCTTTGGAACTAAAAGATCCGCTCTACAACTTCATGGATTGCACACCCAACCAAATGAAAAAAAAAAATCATTTGAACAAAATACACGTATTTGTGTTTTTTTATTTTTTATTTTTTTGGGGGGGCGGATACATCCATGTGATATGTGACAAACTTAGAATAAACTAGTTGATAATTAAAGTATTTCAACAAGCATATCAATTAAAAAAGAACACCACACAAAAAGAAAATTACAACTGAGGACTCTAAACATAATCAGTCAGCTAGCAAAGGAAAATCAGAAAGTTGAGTGAAAGATGAAGTTATTAGTATTAGATGGAATCCATATATAATTAATTGTCTTCGTTCCCAAAATCAGTCAAGGCTATAGCCATGTTATTAGTTTTCACTCAATGCATTAAAGGATTCTCAAAACTTTGAGAAATTTGATTAGATCCTTCTGAAAATAGCTTATGGGGTTTCCTCCATAGATCAAAAGAGAAACGGAATTAATACCTTCCGTGGGTTGGTGATTGTTCTCTGTCGAATTCGAGTGTGGTACAAGCATCTCCATAACTATTAAAATTTTGATATGGATCTTCTAGAAATTTGTATGAAATCCCCAGGAAATTCAATGCGAGTTACAGTAAAAAGCCTTGAAAGTGAAGAAAATATGATCTGTTAGAGTCTGTTTGGTTCGAGGGGAATGGGAGGAAGGGAAGGGAGTTTACTCCCCTTCCCTTGATTGGCAACGCAAAAAATTTAAGTGGGGAGGGGAAATTTTCAAAAATTTTCCCCTCCCTCCCCTCAAAACCATCCCACCCCCCCACCCCCAAACAAAATAAAGGGGATTTGCAGGGGAGGGATAATTTTTTAGCATGATGAGATTATTTTGCCCATGAAACTTTTTAATATTCCCTTGCTACCCCTGTTCACTTCAGTCCATCATTGTGCGACTTCTCCCACCTTCACTCCAACTTCTCCAGCAACGACACTTGAGATACCTACCCTTATTACTTTTATGACTGGACTCCGAAGCTGCTTTTCTGCCTATGCTTGTGAGATCTCCCAATTAAATCCTCAGCCTCACCTTCAATCAATCCACTCGGCAATTTGTTTCACATAGTTCACTTATTTTGAAAACTTTTGCTTCAACCATAGTTTTTGAAGAGAAGGAGGCATACGAACAACATCCTGTAGGAACAAGTGCGTCAAATGGCTCTAATGCTTGCTTCTTAAGTTTGGGAGGCGGCAACGGGAAAGTATCATGAGCAGGGGAAGATGGTGATAGAATTGAAAGGAATATTATAAATAATAATAATGATTATCTTTATCATATTTATATTTATCATTTCAGTATTATATATATTATAAGTATAAATATAATTATTTCAGGTATATCATTATGTATAATACTTTTAATGATGTTTAATAATTATTTATTTACTATATATATATATATTAATTATATTTTATCATGCATTTATAAAGTTATAAAAATAACTTAAATAAACTAAGGGTAAAGTTATCCATATAAAAATATTTTTTCTCCCCTCCTCGTCCTCTATTAAACCAAACAAGGTAACTTTAAAATCTCTCCCTTCCTACCCATCCAAACAAAGTAATGTTAAAATTCCTCCTATCCCCTCCCTCCTTTCCCCTTCATTAAAATCCCTCTCATCCCCTCCCCTCCGTCGATCCAAACAGACCCTTAAAATCATAAAAGAACTACTCTCTCTTGTTCTTTTTATAAGTAACTTTCTCTCTCTTGAAATTGGTTCTTAATATAAACAACTTTTTTCTTATGTTTCAAAACTTAAACTGTTTTTTCCTTTTCTACTCATATTCAAAACATATCTTTATATTAATTATCTCCCACCCACCACCAATTCTCTTTCATTTAATCATTTATTACTCATTTTCTTTCATAATTTATACACATTATCTCTCATAGTATTTACTCATTTTCTCTTCTATGCTCTTTCCATAAATAGGATCATATTTTGAAGAAACATGACATTTTAAACACATTTATGATTTTAAACTAATCTTTACCACTGTTTGTTTTGCGCAATTAGGCAAAAATTTACTTATAAAAAAGGACCAGAGGGAGTAATAAGAAAAGTTCCACATGTATCAGAAAAATCCACAATGTTGTTTTCTCACAAGCTAGGAGTGGAAATAAGCTAGGCTAAGCTAGACTTTACCTAAATAGGCCTTTTAAAGCCTAGGCTTTCTTTAGGCTTGGGGGTAGGCATGGGACTTCAAATTGATAAGACCTAAAGCCTTTTTAAATGCTTACTTAATATATAGGCCTTTAAATAAGCTTAAAAACCTATATCTCTAAATTCATATATAACCTTTAAAATTTATTTGCAATATTATGTTACATCTTAAAAGCCTAAGATCCATGCTCTTTCATAATATAAGGGTTTAGTAATAAAAAGAAATGAATGCCTAAAGACAATAATTGTCCAAGCAAGTAGGAATAATAAAAACTAATTGTGGTGTTGACTAATGACATATTTTCTAAAATTGGCTAGGTATAACAAGTAGCATGTAAAATTGGATTTTACCTCTTTTGCTTTTGCCACATAAACTGGGACAAACTCTTCCTCCAAAGATTATAACATTTCATTTTGAACTAAAATAAACTTAAAGTAATTATCATGTTTTAGTGAATAACGCAAATTAAGGAAGACTGTGAGGGGCGATATAATATCCCAAAATTTAATAAAAGGTCTATTTTCCCGGAAAAAAAATTTTCAAGGAACAATAATTAGAAAATAAGTCAAATTATAGAACCTTCGAAATTTATGGAATCTTGAATTAGACAAAGGGAAAACTTAGGGCCTAGTATGTGTAATTAATAGGATAAAAAAATACCTATATATATATATATATTAAAACACACCGACACACACACATCCTACGTCTTCACTTTTATTTTGGAGCACCGAAAGTTAACACCTCCACTCCTCTCTCATCATTAGCTAGACACATGTTATACAGTATACACACACACTTACACCTACATCTTCATGATTCACGTAGCAACACTTATCTCACTTTCTTCAACCATATAACCCCACACTTCACGCACTCCGATCCCTCACTCTCTATTGCTTCAAGTCAGCAAAGAAGAGAGAGCTTTAGAAAGAGAGAAAAAAGAGTTGAGAAAGGGAGAGAGACGTGGGTTAAAGAGGTGAACGGAGGAAGAAAACGATCCGAGAAGAGGAAGAAGGAAGTGTTAAACATTACATGCAACACCATAAACTTTTTTAGGTGAGTCTTCTCTATCTCTTCCCATTGTTAGTTCGTTGGTTTAGGCTGTTCATGAGGATTTATAGCTGCTAGAAGTTGTGTGATTCTGAAAATAAGTTGCTGTCATGGGTGGACGTAAAATAGAGCATGTATATTGATTTTGGGATGAAGTTTTGGACTTCTTTGGTTTGGTTTTTCTGTCATTAAACATTGCTTGATGTTGGAAGTTCTTAGGGTCAAATTTCTGGAGGATTAGAGTACATAAGCATGAGAATATGTAAGTTTTCTTTACCTCTATTTTGTTGTCTGAAAAACAGAGTACATGCCTGAAACTTGCAGAAGCTTAAACAGAGGCTATAGATGAATTTTTTGAATGGGTCTATTTTATAGATATTTTAGAATGTGTATTTTATGATAGAATCAAGAAAAGTACAATTTGGAGTAGAAATGAATGAGTTCTTGATTTTTGAAATTAGACTGTCAAAACTGACATTTTTGGCAATCAGTCAGTTTCATGTTGCATTTTAACCAGACAAACCATAGTGAAAAATTATGAAATTTTACAGGAATATTTTATACATTCATAGCTTTAAAATGAGTCCAATAATGCATCATTTCGATATATGTGGAGAGAGTTACGAGTTTTCAAAGTTAAGTCAGAAACAGGGGTCATTCTAGACATTCAAGTCTGGCAGTTATAATATTCGATAATTCTGGGGATTTCGCTTATAATTTGAAGTGAATAATATTTTTCCCTTACATTATACTTAATTATAGTCACATAGGACTTGGGATCACTCTATTTTGATTTTTGTAGAATTAGTTATGATTTTTGGAAGTTGAGCTCTATTTCTAGAAATGCAATCTAGAACAATATTAGTTGGCAGAATTTTTGGGCAAAATGTGTAATCAGTAATTATCTTTGGATATTTTTCATGAAATTACATTTAAAGAGCTTCATTTAGGCTTTGGAATCAATCAATTTGGAATTTACTAGAATTAGTTATGAATTTTCAAAGTTGACAGAAAATCTGTCAGTTTCTGGAAAATTGTGAAATTGTCATTTGGTAGTGATTTTGCAAAAACTGAGGTTAAAAATGAATTTTTTGGGTGAAAATATGTTAGAATAGTCTTGGTCAAAATTTCAGAAAAAGTATAGTCGGATTGGGTATGGTGGCGCCAAGACTGGGTTTCTAGGCGTATTTTGGTAATTTTTCAATATAGTCTAATAAAACCATCAAAAACACTTTGGAAGTCTCTAAAGTGGTACATGAATGAGTTTTATCCTAATTATTGTAAATAATGTGATATCCAACAATCAATTAAATCCTAATTCAATTTATGTATTTCAATTATGTGAGAAACCCTGAAATAAATGGGCTCAACCCATCATGAGAGGACACATAGTCCATCATCTTAAATTTGACGGTGAAATGTCATCCCTGCCCTCACTCACCTGACAAGCTTTCATTATGTATACGGCCATTGCAGCGACAAGTTTTGTGCAGCTTATTTAGTTTTACTAATTTCCAATTTTTTGCGTGCAGAGAGAGAGATATGGCATCCCTACAAGTTTAAAGGTTGGAGGCTGATGTGCATATCAAGGCTCCAGAGAAGCAGTTTTTTGATGTTTTATGCAGCAGACCTTTCCACATCGCGAACATTTGTCCTGAGAAAATCCAAGGCGTTGACATTCGCGAAGGCCAATAGGGCTCTCAAGGATCCATCATCTTCTGCCACTATGTCTATGGTAATTAATAGCCAATTAAAGTTTCACCTAAATCATATCTGTATATAACATCACTCTTGTTTCTTCTGGAATTTTGTCAGATATCAGTTCCCACAGTACTCCTTAATTAAACACAATTACTCCATCTGATCCTTTTTATAAGCAACTTTCTTCTTGTGTCTCAAAATTTAAACTATTTTTTTCTATTTTACCCCTATTAAATACATATCTTTATACTCCTATTAATCATCCCCTATTAACCTCATGAAATTCTTGTCATAACTGCACATTTCCTCCTACTTATTCTATAATTCGGGTGTACTAATAAGCATTTAGGAGTGCTAAAATAGAGGAAATGTGTTCTTTACATACTTGGCACAAAAAGAGTGTAAAAATTGGGGAAATATGTTAATAACTGTCATGACTACTCAACTATGATCGCTTGTGAGTTCTTTGTGTTGAAAGGGTATAGATGCAGTCATAACTGGAGCCAGAAGAAAGCCAAACCCAATGAAAAGATTGTGAAATAGAGTAAAGCCATCAAGTGTGCCAGGGAAAGGCAAGAAGGGATGCAAACAGATCTTGGAAAGACAGAAATTGGCACTACAGAGTTGCTGGCCGTGGCTAACACAATCACTAGCCGCAGCCACACAGGAGGGCAGAAACTTACTTGCCGCGGCCAATCATCTTTGGGCCGCAGCCAGCCCCCGAAACTGCTGTTGTGCGTTTTGTCAATCAGGACCTATAAAAGGGAAATGAAAAGACCAAAGCGAGAAGAGGAGAGCCGAAATACCCTAGAGAAGTAGCTAAGACATCTCTCTAAGCTTGGGTGTGACTGAAATCAAGGAGAGATTGAAGATTTGCAGAGATTTTAGCTCAGATTCTCTGGTTTTTCTATATTTATTCCATTTCTCCTCTGTAATTCTGATATGGCTGTAATGAGAGTTTATGTCTGTGATGCATTTATGAACATGGATAGCTAAAGTTCCATTCTAGGATTGCCTATGAACCTTTGTATGGATTAAACTTGATTCTTTTCCTCTCTAATTATCTAATGGCATATATATGTTGATTTTACTCTATTTTTACTGCTGTTTGTGACTGGCCATCACTTTGGATGATGTGTTTAATTAAATTAAGCTTGAGAGAGTTAATTTAATTATAGAACTTGAGTGAAATTATGCTACACTTGACGTTTACAACTATACGGATGGTTTGTTAGTAACATAGAGATATAGTTATTAACCTAGCATTGTCAAATTAAGATTGGTATGTAATGAGTATCTTTTCTTAGCTATAGCAAGAGATTATGCATGATAATAGAAGATATAAAATTGATTATGACTTGAGAAAGCTTAATCATATGTTTGAAATTCTTAGACTGACATATTTATACCCCATGTAAAGGATTTGTGGAGAGGAGAAGAAGTAAGTTTATGAAATACTAAGGGGATGGACAATCCTAGGCTTATTATACTTGATTGAAGTCACACAAATCAGAGTTTTGTTCAGTAAATCTCAGTTTTACAAACATATCTTTTGAACTTTCTATCCTACACACATCAACTTGTTTTGGCTCCATTTAATTGAATTCACCAAACCTATTGCTTAACTAATTTGTTACTCAAATCCTTGAAGGAATGATCTCTACTTATCATTGTATTACTTGACGCGATCCGTGCACTTGCGGTAGTGAACAAGTTTTTGGCGCCATTGCCAGGGATTGGTTTAACAAATCCTTTAGTTGACCTTAGGCTTGTAATAGTAGATTTCGCTTGAGTTATTAGTTAGGTTTACAATTTTTCTATTATTTTCCTTCTTTGTTAATAATTCTTTGTTTTAGTTTGATACTTGTTGGTTTGTGCCTCTTGTAGGTACCATCTTGGTATATGTAACACCTGCATCTAGACGGATTAATCGTAGTACTTGATAGATTACCTAGCATCGAAGAAGAGACTGAATCAGAAGTGACTGAATCTAATTTTCAATCTGAATCTGAAGCTGAAACAATGGCGGATGAATATGATAGAGCGACCGTCAATGATTTTGCCAACCAGAATATGCGAGGTACCCAATCTTGCATTCGGATGCCAGAGATGTAAGCACACACTTTTGAGATCAAGCCCGTCATGATTACGATGCTGCAAATGCATGGGTTGTACCATGGTCTCTACAATGAAGAGCCAACAAGCACTTGATGTACTTCTTGGAGGTGTGTGATTCCTTCAAGCAAAATGGCGTGCCCCAAGATGTGCTAAGGTTGCGGCTATTTCCTCTCTCTCTACAAAGGAAAGCTAGAGATTGGTTCAACAATCTCCCAGAAGGGTCTATAACTTCCTGGGATGATCTTGAAGCTAAGTTTAGAGCTCAATTTTTCTCTGATGATAAATCTGTGGAAGCTAGGGATGAGTTTCTAAGCTTTAGACAGCAGCCTGATAGGGAGAGATACAAAATTCTAATGAAGCAATGTTCGAATCATGAAGTGGATAAGTGGGTAGTGATCCAAATTTTCTGCACTCGCCTTAATCCTCAATCTAAGGCGATGGTGGACTCTATGACTAATGGAGGTTACCGAAATGTTCCTGTCAATGAAGTGTTTAGACTTTTGGATCAACTATCTGTAAACAACACCCAAGGCAATGACAGACGGATCACCCCAGCTATACCTAAAATGAAAGAAGACTCTTCATCACAAATTGCCATAATCTTGTCCACTTTGAACAACCTTTTTGATGTGCTAGAGCCTTATATGCACAAGGGCACTTCTCAGGGCGTGCATTCTATTCATGCCACTTTGATTGTCTGTGAGTAGTGTAATAATGTTCACATGCCCGACCATTGCCCTCTCTACATGGGTATTGAATCTGTCAACTATATGGGCAAATTTCAACCTCCTCAAGGTAATCCATACTCACAAACTTACAACCGTACTTGGAGAGCTCATCCCAACTTCTCTTGGAGTCAAGGTAACACCTTGAACCCTCCACACGAGTCTACTTCTAGCACCAAACCTGTTCCTCCACTGGGCTTTCAAGTGCCATCAAGGCAAGTTCCTGTAAAAGAAGAGGAGTCGAAGACGGACAAGATGTTGGCCCGAATTTTATCAGAGCTAGAATCTTCAAGGGTTGAGAGTAAGGCTACTTTCTCTCTTCATGAATCTGCCATTAAGAACCTTGAAGTACAAGTGGGACAATTAACAATACAAGTGAATGCTATAGCACGAAATGGTCTCCCGAGTGACACCATCCCTAATCCAAAGAGGGGTGGAAAAGCGGAATGCAAGGCTATCAATTTAAGAAGTGGAAAAGTGATACCAGACGTGCCTAGCTCAAGTAAGACTAACCAGTAGCAAGATGAGCAAGTGGATATTGAAATTGATGATGAAGAAGCTATGATTCAAGGACATGCAGTGGAAGAGGATGACTCTAGAAGGAGAAAGCAAACTGAAGAAGGTTTGAATGATGATGCTAAGAGCAAAAAGGGGGAACAAGAGATGAATAATGAGAAGAAGAGAAAGGCAACCACCCCTGCTATTATGCCACCATTACCCTTCCCTCAACGGTTCAAGAAGAAAGAGGAGGATGCCTAATTTAAAAAGTTTGTGAATATGTTCAAACAACTCCATGTTAACATACTGTTTGCCAAAGCTTTGGAGGGCATGCCTAAATATTCCAAGTTCCTCAAGGATGTGTTGTCTAAGAAGCGGCATTTCAATGAATTTGAAACCATGGCATTTCAAAAGAAGTTACCCACCAAGCTCAAGGATACAGGAAGCTTCAACATTCCTTGCAATATTGGGACTAACTTCAATGGTAAGGCTTTATGTGACTTGGGAGCTAGTATTAACTTGATGCCTCTAGCTGTTTTCAACCAATTGGGTTGGGAGAGCCAAGGCCTACCACAGTAACTCTTTTCTTTGCTGATCGAAGTATTTCTAAACCTAGAGGGATCATTGAAGACATCCTGGTCAAAGTAGATAAATTCATCTTTCCAGCGGACTTCGTGGTGCTTGATTGTGAAGTTGACTGGAAAATCCCTCTTATTCTTGGCCGGCCATTCTTAACCACAGTAAAGACCCTCATTGATGTGGAAAAGGGTGAGATCACATTGAGGGTGGATGATGAAAAGGTGATCTTTAACATGCCGAAAGCTTTGAAGTTCCATGATGATTCAGCCCAATGCTCATTTGTTGACACATTAGATTCAATCATTCCTCAAGAATCATATGCTTCTATGATAAAAGATCCTTTAGAGGCATTCTTAATTGGGGAGAGGAGCTTGGAGGAATTTGATGAGGAGGCTATTGAAAATATTTTCCGTATGGAAGCATTCCCTGACTCAAAACCGAGGGCTTTTGAGCTACTAGAAGTATCCGATGCTCTAAGTACCCCTTTGAAACCTTCTATTGAAGCTCCTCCGGTTTTGGAGTTGAAACTTCTACCTTCTTACCTCAAGTATGTTTACTTGGGGGATGCTAACACTTTACCGGTGATTGTCTCTTCCGGTCTCTCTGATTTACAAGAGGAGAAGCTCCTACGAGTTTTGAGAGAGCACAAGAGTGCCATAGGTTGGACAATAGCTGATATAAAGGGAATAAGCCCTTCGATTTGTATGCACAAAATTTTGTTAGAGGATGATTATAAAACTTCTGTTGAGCATTAAAGGCGCATGAATCCAATCATGAAAGAAGTGGGTGAGAAAGAATTCCTTAAATGGCTCTCAGCTGGAATTGTGTACCTATTTCTGACAGTTCATGGGTAAGCCCAATCCAATGTGTCCCCAAGAAGGTAGCATGACTGTAGTAGCTAACACCCAAAATGAACTGATTCCCACTCACATGGTGACTGGATGGCGGGTGTGTATGGATTACCGAAAGCTCAACACTGCTACAAGGAAGGATCATTTTTCTTTGTCATTCATTGATCAAATATTGGATAAGCTAGCAGGTCATGAGTTCTTTTGCTTCCTTGATGGTTATTCTGGCTACAATCAAATTGCCAAAGCCTCAGAAGACCAAGAGAAGATGACCTTTACTTGTCCCTATGGCACATTCGCTTTCAAACGGATGCCTTTTAGATTATGTAATGCGCCAGCTACGTTTTAAAGGTGTATGATATCTATCTTTGCTTATATGATTGAAAAGATCATTGAAGTATTTATGAACGATTTCTCTGTTTTTGGTCCATCATTTGATTCATGCTTGGAGAATTTGGAGGCGGTGCTGACACGGTGTGAGGAGACTAACTTGATCTTGAATTGGGAAAATGCCACTTTATGGTTCAAGAGGGCATTATACTCGGCCATCGGGTATCCAAGAAAGGTTTGCAGGTTGATAGAGCCAAAATTGCTATCATAGAGCAATTACCTCCGCCTACTAATGTGAAAGGTGTCTGAAGCTTTCTTGGTCATGCCGGTTTCTACCAGAGATTTATCAAGGATTTCTCTAAAATTTCCAAGCCCCTTTCCAAGCTATTAGAGAAGGATGTGGAATTCAAGTTTGATAATGAGTAACTGTATGCCTTTGAGGAATTGAAGAAGCAACTCATTTTAGCTCCCATCTTGGTAGCCCAAGATTGGGTTCTACCTTTCATCATCATGGCAGATGCAAGTGATTATGCAGTTGATGCTGTCCTTGGGCAAAAGGCAAAGAAACTCTTCCACCCCATCTACTATGCTAGCAAAACTCTTAATGGTGCCCAACTCAATTATACCACCACTAAAAAGGAGTTACTTGCCATAGTCTATGCCTGTGAGAAATTTCAACCTTATATTGTAGGTACTAAGTTCATTATCTACACTGATTATTTGGCTCTAAAGTACCTACTCACTAAGAAGGATTCCAAGGCTAGACTAATTTGTTAGGTGGTCTTACTTCAAGAGTTTGACTTGACTATCACTGACAGAAAAGGCACTGAGAATCAAGTAGCGACTATCTTTCAAGGTTGAGTACCGAGGCTCAACTTGATAACTCTGATATGATCCATGCATAATTTCCAGATGAGCAGTTGTTCTTTGTTGATGACTCATCCACACCGTGGTTTGTCAATTTTGTAAATTACTTGGTCTGTCGAGTGTTACCTCCAGATATTAATTCCATCAAAGGCGTAAGTTATTGCATGAAGTAAAGAAGTACTTTTGGGATGAGCCCTACTTATTCAAGAGGTGCCCCGACCAACTCATTTGAAGGTGTGTCCCAGAAAATGAACCAGAATGCATTCTGCATTGTTGTCATTCGTCTGAGTATAGTAGTCACTTTGGAGAAGAGAAAACAGCAGCGAAGGTCATTTAAAGTGGATTTTATTGGCTTTCTCTATTTAAAGATGCATATGCATTTGCCCTTTAATGTGATAGGTGCCAAAGAGTGGGGAACATATCTAGAAGGAATGAGATGCCACTGAATAACATGCTAGAAGTTAAATTCTTTGATGTTTGGCGGATTGACTTTATGGGTCCATTCCCTAAGTCGTTCAACAATGAATATATTTTGGTTGGAGTAGACTATGTCTCCAAAAGGGTCGAGGCCACTGCATGTGGTTCTAATGATGCCAAGACGGTGTTGCAATTCCTAAAAAAGCATATCTTCACAAGATTTGGAATACCAAAAGCAATTATCAGTGATGGTGGTTCACACTTCTATAATCACCAATTCCAAACCTTAATGAGGAAATATGGTGTCAGACACAAAGTGGCATTGCCCTACCACCCACAAACTAATAGTCAAGCTGAGATTTCTAATCAGGAGATCAAGAACATCCTTGAGAAGATGGTGAATACTACTAGAACGGACTGGTCTTCCAAATTGGATGATGCTCTATGGGCTTATCGAATGGCATACAAAACACCTATTGGTATGTCTCTGTATCGCTCGGTGTTTGGGAAAGCATGCCATTTGCCGGCGTAATTGGAACATAGGGCCTACTGGGCTATCAAGAAGCTAAATTTTGATCCGCAAGTTATGGGAGAAAAGAGGCTACTTCAACTCAATGAGTTAGATGAAATTCGCTTAAATGCTTATGAGAGTGCAAGGATTTACAAGGAGAAGACAAAGAGGGACCATGACAACAAAATCATTCCTAAAAGCTTTGAACCTGGTCAAACTTTTCTTCTTTATAACTCCAAGTTGAAGTTATTCCCAGGGAAGCTGAAATATAGATGGTCTAGTCTATTCATGGTGGTTTAAGCATCAAAATTTGGTGATGTGGAGTTGGAGAATGAAAAGGAAGAGAGATTTAAGGCTAATAGTCAACGGCTGAAGCATTATTAGGGAGGTAATGTGGATAGGCTGGTATCCACTATCTACATATCTAATAAAGAGTAACCAACGTGAAGAGTCAAGCTAAAGACTATAAACTAAGCGCTTCTTGGGAGGCAACCCAAGTTCCTAACCTAATCTCTTTAGTTCTTTGATTTTAGTATAATTTTGGTGGATTCATGTTTGATCTTTTGCTTTTGTAGGGAGAAAGGAACCCCAAGTTGAGAGTAGCAGAGAGCAAGATGATTAAAAGGAAGGGTGGTGACATATGGTTTGGAAAGGCATATTTCAGGAAAGTTATTAAATTCTTATGATTTGATTGAACCCATATTTTTTATGATTATGATTCTAAAGCACTGCGTGATGTATATGCTTAATCCTATCAGATTTCTGTTATGCATAGCGAATTCTGAGTTAGGGAGGCATTCTGATCATAAGCAATTGTATTCAAATGTGTGGTCAATGGTTGCTGATTATGTAAGAGGCAATGTGGAAGTTCTGGTGAGAATGATTTAGTTTTGGTAAGCTATATTGAGAATCATAGGGTGAAAGGCGTAGCCTAACTAACACCTGATGGAGCAGGTTGATAAATGCTGGCCGTGGCCAAGATAATGTGGGTCGTGGCCCCAAAGAGCATAGAAAGATATGGGTCACGGCCAGGTTAGATATGGGCCGCGGCTAATGAGATCCCAGACAGTTTTAGGCCGTGGCCAAGTGTTAGCCTTGTGAAATGCATATCAAAATGGCACATTTACACTCAATTTATCACACTTTTTGATTGATTAATGGGTATATGAGGATTGAAGTTTGAAGGAAATGTGCCCAATGAGTGTTTGGTTAAAAAGGGAATAATTCTTTGATTAAATGTGAATATTTTGCTATCATACGTCACCCTTTGCTTTGTATAGACTTTCTTGTGTTGATAGGATCACAATTAAGATGCACAAAGAGCCAATGGAAGCACAAATCATTGATTAAGAAGTTGGGAAGAAGAGCAAAACACCATGGCATCATTGAAAAAGCTAAAAGAGTTGAAGACAAATGCGTGGCTACAGCCAAGAAATTGGCTCGCTGCAGCCAGAAAACCTCCAAAAAGTTTTGGGCTGCAGCCAAGCCATTTCTGGCTGCAGTCAGACGACATACAGAGGCAAGACAGTGTTTTCTGGCTGCAGCCAAAATGCGAAATCAGCAGTTGTGCGTTTTTTTTCTAGGTCATTTGAAAGGCAAAATGCTGATACCAAGGGGGGGGCTCGACATTCAGAAGTTTTGTGAGGCGGCTAAGGAGCATTTCCAAGCAAAGGAAAGGGGTTTTCTCTAGGAAATCAAGTGGGATTGAAGATTGAAAGAGATTCCAACTCCATTTCTCTTGGTTTTTCTGTACTTATTCCCTTTCTCCATTGTAATCCTAATATGGCTGTACTGAATGTTGATATCTGTGATTCGTTTTTGAATATGAGTAGCTAAGGTTTTCATTCTAGGATTGTTTTTGAACCTTTGTATGGATTAAACTTGATTCCTCTCTCTCTTTTAGTATATAATGGCATATATATGTTGATTCTACCATGTTTTTCTGATATTCGTGACTGGCCATCATGGTGGATAGTTCAATTAAATTAAGCTTGAGAGAGTTAATTTAATTGTAGAACTTTGGTAGAATTATGCTAGACTTGAAGTTTAAGAACGAAACGGATGGTTTGTTAATAACATAGAGATATAGTTATTAATCTAGCATTGTCAAATTAAGGTGGTTACTTAATGGCCGATTATTTCCCTTAATTGAAGCAAGAGATTGTGTATGTTAAAAGAGGATATAAATTTGGTTATGACTTGAGAGAGCTTAACCAATTGGTGGTGAACCTTAGACTGACATATATATATCCCATGAAAGTATTCTTGACGAGGAAAGGAATTAAGTTTATGAAATACAAAGGGGATGAACAATCCTAGGCTTGGTATAATTGATTGAATTCAAAAGAAACATATTATTGTTCAGTAATTCTTAGTTTTTTATCAAAATATCTTTTGAAAATTCTTTATTTAACTTGATCAATTTCAAATGATTCCATTCAACCTAATTAAGAACATGGTTAAATTAGTTAACTCGCTTTAGTCATAGTCCTCGTGGGAACGATCTTGACTTATCACTTTATTACTTGCGACCCGTACGCTTGTGGAAGCTAAACGGCGAACACCAAGTCAATGTTGGCCGCGGCCAAGGGAATCACAGAGAGTTTTGGGCTGTGACCAGGGTAAGGTTAGCCATGGCCATACCATGCACAAACAGTTTTGGGCCGTGGCCAAGACAGAGTTGGCCGCGGCCCAGGCGTGACAACAGAGTTTTTAAAAAAAAACCATGCCCCATTCTTTCCTCTTCTCATTTCCCCTTCTCAGAGTCGCCGACCCTTATTGTTCTCTCTCTTTCAACGTCTAACCACCTTCCTCGACCTTCTTCTCCCATTTTTCCCTAAATCTATTACTCCCACTTCATTTTCCTTTTTATTTTCATCATCTCCATCGTTCTTCTGTAATTTCTATCTCGGATCTGTGTAGTTGCTTCTGTGTTTCTGCAATCTAGGGCACTTGGTGTGACTCTATTCTTCTGAAATTCTGAGATCGTGTTTGGTTTTCTCTGGCTTTCTCACCTCTCATAGGTAATTGCAACTCATCCTTAACACTTTTAATGAGCATTGTGGGAAATTTAGTTCAGTTTGGAGTTGCGATTTTAGGTGTAGGTTTGAATAATCTGTAGATATGGCTGGATTTGAGGATAATGTACATGGCTATGGAGTTTTTCTACCCTTGTGCTGCTTCGATTGCATATTGCTATGCTCCCCATTGTGGTTTGTCCTTATGCATTGCCCTAAACTATGTTATTTTACAAACCATTCTTTCTGTTTTGCTATCACTGTGGCTTTGCTATCAATGTGCTTTGTTCATCTCTATTTTGGCCAAAAACCTTTTTAATCGACTTTCAAATGGACAGAAAATTGGTTTAGCTGATGGATTTATTTGGTAATTCACATTGTTTCCAATGTCATGTGTACACATACTTCCTGTAAGCCATAAGGTCCAAGCTGAAGTTCAATTCAGAAGTGTGGATCATAGTCAAGTTTTTAAAGAAGTGAGGATAGGAGCTAGGCTGGAATTTTGAATGGTTATTTGAAACTAGTTAGGTCATAAGTTTGGGGGAGGTCCTTTGTTTACTTTCTGATTCTTGTACCAATGTCGTTTCAACTACTTTGGATTTTCCTTGTTCTTTCTCTAGCTACCATGCCTGCGAAGCGCGTTGCTAACCGATCAGGCCCAAGGGCCATTGCTGAGGCTAAAGCAAAGATAATCAAGAGACCCTTACTGCAAGAGCATGAATTCCCGTTCACTGTCTCTTATGCCTTTTATGACTTAGCCACTCGCACCTATCACTTGTAAAGGCTTATGGACCCCAAAACCGATGGGAATTTGCAGATTGTACTGGAATTATATGCCAATGCTTGTGTACAATCTATTTGGCGATTTCCCCTTAGGGGGGTCAACATTGACTTTACTCTAGCCAGTTTCCGGCAATTTACATTACTCCCGGCTGTCGAGGAATACAGGTACCAGCAGCGCTTAAACAATGAAGATAACATCCCCGAGGATACGATTTCTGAACTGCTGGTTTACAACAACAAGGTGGCATGGCAGAGTCACGGTGGGGCTCAGAAGTATTTACCACGTGCTCAGCTATCAGTTGAAGCTCGAGTCTAGTTGCATTTTGGCAAGGATTACTTTTTGCCTTCATCAAATCGGAACCGACTCACTAGGGACCAAGCCCTCCTGATTTACCTTATGATGAAAAATGAACCAGTAGATCTAGGTGCGGTAATTTATAAGTCTCTGAGAGACCATGCACGTGAGCATACGGGTGGCTTGATATTGCCACACCTTATCTCTGATTTCTGCTCCTCTTAGGTGTCTTTGCCATAGCCACTGATGTTCTATTCAAACCTATAAAAAAATTTCATTACCTGAGCATCAAACCGAGACCAGATGAACAAGTCCCAGCATCCCGAAGATCAACCAATGCCCCTGCTTTTGAACAGGAAGGACCCTCTCAAGCTCCTCCGGAACATGGTGGACACTCTCCGTCTCATCTGGAGCATGGTGAACCATCGGGTGCCCCTTCCTCCTCTCAGCTTCCTGCGACCTTAGATGTGATCCTAGCTACCATCCAGCACACTGAGGCCACTACCGCCCAATGCCTCACATATCTGCAAGACCACGGTGTTCGCCTGACCTGTTTAGAAGAGTTATTTGTTGCCCATATGCCTGCTGCTACTCAGGCCAGTAAGGATGATGGTGGTGAGGATGATGATAGTGATGACGATGAGGACAGAGATGATGATGATGTAAATACCAGCGACGATGGGGGTGAGGAGTAGTTGTGCATGTCTTTGTATTGTTGGGATTTTTCCTTTTGTTTTGTTGATTTGACTATTAGTCATACTCTGATTCACTGAGTATTGTTGGAATTTTTCTGATTAGTGACTGATTCTGGATTTAGCTTAATGACTGTTCCTCTCACATATACCTGTGACTATTCTGTCTATGGATTGAAGTATATCAATTGCATTGCAGGTGCTATGTGTGCACTTTATGCCTAGTAACAGTGCAGACATTGTTTGCCTCAAGTTTGGGGGTATTTGATTAATCAAATGAATGAATTTTTTTGATCACTGACAAGGATTTCATATTGTGAAAATGTGTTTTATGCCTTGTCCTGGAGTCAAAGTCAAGTTAGATTTGATTAATCCGATTTGAAGTGGACACTTGGATTTTATGTTTCCCAGGAAAACAATAATAACTATTCATGAATGCTTGGTTCACATTTTAAAGCTTAATTCCTAATACTTTGATGATTAAACATTGCGCATGAGGATTGGAAGTAATTTGAATACTTTTGTCAAGGGATTATATAGCACATTGATGTGTATGAACTTCTCTCATTGAAGGTCTTTTGAATTCGTATTTGAATTTCTTGAAATGAATTAACATTTCATACACTTGCAGAACATGATTGGCATTCTCTTTGAGCTGAAAATTATGGGATTTGCTTATGCTCTTGATTGAGTTGTAAGGAATTGGTTTGTTATTGCGCTTAGAGTTAGCATGTGGATCAATTGAGTTAATGCATTTGGATTAGGCTAATGTTAAATTAATCTTGGTGAATGTGCATGTGAGAAGAAAACCTCTATTGGAAGGATTTCGAGCCAAATTTTCAGTCATTAGTATGTGTGTGCAACTTATTCTAGTGTACCTCCAGAACTTGTTTAAATTCTTTTTCAAAATCACATATGCATATGGATTAATGAAAATGATAGGGGCATTCATTTTTAAACCCATTGACCTAAACACAAACCTGTTAAACTAATCCATTGTTGACCCCTTTTGTGCCATTCACATTTCAAAAATCTATCGTTCAACAATAAGAACTATGTATGCTTCTATTCTAAATTAGATTGGCACTTAAATAGCAATGAAATGTCATGAATATATGTTGATTTAAAAAAAAGAAAAGAAAAAGAAGATGTTACTATATACATTGGTGCATGCATAGTACTTGTTTAAATTTCCTTTCCATGAGAACATTTCCAACATTACAACCCTTATTAAAAGTCCCCTTGATTCATGAGTCTAGGTGTACAAAGTGGTGGAGAGAGTAGAGTTTCTACAAGCCTATGGCAAGACCTAATTTAGGTGGCACTGAGCGAAATTCCCTAAATTCGTAAGAGCTAAACACGCAAATCCTTGAGTGTTCTCGTGTGTACATGTCTTTGATTGATTGAGCATTAATCTAGTCTATTTACATTACCTCATGATGAAACTTGTGTTAGCTTCATTAGTAATAATGAGCAATTCAATCAAACCCTAAAGTTCCATTGATTTTAGAAGTGTGTGGAATGATTTATAAGAGAATAGAAAGGAGAATGCAGAAGGATTAAGTTTGGATATTGAGGCTGTTTGTACATGTTGAAGTGTTGTATCTAATCTTCACAACTGGAGGCTGATTGTTATTCAACTCTCAACACACACACACACATTATGAAAAATTTGGGGAAGTTCGTCCTTAAACTGTGAACCAGGCATTCCTTTATGTTTTGTTGTCTTTCCTCTTGAGCACTACATTATGAGTAGTCACTGAGAAAAATTTTCATGCATAAGCACTCCACTGGGATTAATGTAATCCAGCTCTTGTTACTTAACTGATTTTACTTGATGACGAGCAAAAGTTTAAAGTTGGGGATATGTTAACCTCATGAAATTCTTGTCAGAACTGCACATTTCCTCCTACTTCTTCCACAATTTGGGTGTACTAATGAGCATTTGGGAGTGCTAAAATAGAGGAAATGTGTTCTTTACATACTTGGCACAAAAAGAGTGTAAAAATTGGGGAAATAAGTTAATAATTGTCATGACTACTCAACTATGATCACTTGTGAGTTCTTTGTGTTGAAAGGGTATAGATGCAGTCATAACTGGAGCCAGAAGAAAGCCAAATCCAATGAAAAGAATGTGAAATAGAGAGAAGCCATCAAGTGTGCCAGGGAAAGGCAAGAATGGATGCACACAGATCTTGGAAAGACAGAAATTGGCATTGCAGAGTTGCTGGCCGCGGCAACCACAATCACTGGCCATGGCCCACAGGAGGACAGAAACTTACTGGCCATGGCCAATCATCTTTGGGCCGCAGCCAGCCCCCGAAACTGTTGTTGTGCGTTTTGTCAATCAGGACCTATAAAAGGGAAATGAAAAGAATAAAGCGAGAAGAGGAGAGCTGAAATACCTTAGAGAAGTAGCTGAGACATCTCTCTAAACTTAGGTGTGCCTGAAATCAAGGAGAATCAACGAGAGATTGAAGATTTGCAGAGATTTCAGCTCAGATTCAATTCTCTGGTTTTTCTGTATTCATTCCATTTCTCCTCTGTAATTCTGATATGGCTGTAATGAGAGTTTATATCTGTGATGCATTTATGAACATGGATAGCTAAAGTTCCATTCTAGGATTGCCTATGAACCTTTAATTTGTATGGATTAAACTTGATTCTTTTCCTCTCTAATTGTCTAATGGCATATATATGTTGATTTTACTTCGTTTTTACTACTGTTTGTGACTAGCCATCACTGTGGATGATGTGTTTGATTAAATTAAGCTTGAGAGAGTTAATTTAATTATAGAACTTGAGTGAAATTATGCTACACTTGACGTTTACAACTAAATGGATGGTTTGTTAGTAACATAGAGATATAGTTATTAACCTAGCATTGTCAAATTAAGATTGGTATGTAATGAGTATCTTCTCTTAGTTATAGCAAGAGATTGTGCATGATAATAGAAGATATAAAATTGGTTATGACTTGAGAAAGCTTAATCATATGCTTGAAATTCTTAGACTGACATATTTATACCCCCTGTAAAGGATTCGTGGAGAGGAAAAGAAGTAAGTTTATGAAATCCTAAGGGGATGGACAATCCTAGGCTTATTATACTTGATTGAAGTCACACAAATCAGAGTTTTGTTCAGTAAATCTCAATTTTACAAACATATCTTTTGAACTTTTTGTCCCACACACATCAACTTGTTTTGGCTCAACTTAATTGAATTCACAAAACCTATTGCTTGACTAATTTGTTACTCAAATCATCGAGGGAACGATCTCTACTTATCATCATATTACTTGACGCAATCCGTGCACTTGCGGTAGCGAACATCCCCCACTCACCACTAATTCTTATTTCATTTAATCATTTATTAAAAATTCTCTCTCATATTCTATACTCATAATCTCTCATATTTGTTTCTCATCATTCTCTCCCCTATGCTACGTCCATGGACTTCATGTTGTGTGTTTTCCAGACCCTTTTTTTCTATCAAAAGAAAACACAGAAAGTCGTAATGACAAATTTGGTTTGTGAAATTGATGTACACAGATGGGAAGAAGTGTGTGGTGAAGGAGCTGGTGGAGCTTGTAGACAAAGAGAACTGCAAGATGACATTCAAAGTGCTAGGAGATCTGATGGAACAGTACAAGAGCTACTAATTTAAACTCCAAGTGTTTCCTCAAGATAAAGGAAGTGTTGCTGGTTGGACAATGGAATATGAGAAGCTCAACGACCACACTCCTGATCCCCACACTTTGCTTCAGCTAGTCATTAATATGACCAAAGATATCGATGCTCACCTTTCTGCTTAACAATACCACAGCAGTCCACCACCAAATAAACTCTATATCTATATATATCTGTGTGTGTGTGTTGCAGTAATAATATAAGGTAAATAAAACTTTATAAAGACGATATTGATCAGTGTGTGAGAGAGAGATCATCAATCTCTTAGATATTGGCTCAGTAATCAGTGTCTCTTCTATCTTCACTTTTTCATCTCTGCTTTGGCTTCAGATTTCAAGACCACATGTATGTTCTACACAAAACTGTGCAATAATGTTTAATGAAATCTTATAGTTTGTGTGCTAAGTTTTAATTTGAGTGATGAATTTATTTTTGTCTCTCTATTGTCAAGTTAAATTAGATTTAAACTTAAAAGTACATAATTTAATTATATTAATAATAATAAATTAGTTATAAAATAGTTCACAATAAAAAATTTGTATATGAAATGAATAATGCATTTTTTTGGACACTAAAATAAATAATGCATAAGACAGCTTATTTTCCTTATTTAATTAAAATAAAATAATTTAGTATATAGGTTAATAATTACTCCTCTAGTCCATTTTATAAGAACAAAAAATTTGAATGGTCTTGGTCCTTTTTATAAAAGCCCAACAAGAGTTGTTTGAACGTTTAATGAGTTTTTTCTTTTTTTGCCCCTCATTAATTATATAAATTGCATTAATCAAAAGCTTAGTGATACTTATATTTTATTCTATTCCTCTCTCTTCATTGCCCCCTCATATATAAGGGCATACTTGGAAAAAAAATTATTTCAGATATAATTTAACCACTTTTTTAAACAGTGTAATTCGATTATAGACTCTTATAAATAGAACCACATCCTAATAATGTCAATCATAGTAATGTCATGCTGCCCTAACAGTCGGATAACTTTGACCATTAGCTTACTCAAAATGCCACCGGTACCTCATCCTTATTTTATTAACCAATGATTAAATTCCAACTCAACAAATGTAATCCCACCTGGCATTAGTCTCTTCTCACTCTCCCCACTTTCTTTTTACTCCCACAGCCTTCTCCAGCAAACCCCCGGGCTGCGGTTCTCAAACCCCAACCACTTCTCTTTCCTTCGTTACTGCTATAGTCTCCTCGACAAGTGGGTCATTGAGATTTATCAACAATATTGCCTGGAATTGTGGAAATTTTCGACTTCAACAAGACCACTGTTGACTGCAATTAGTGACAGTTGGGTCGTCCACATTCGGTGGCCCAACTTGTTCAATACTTCATTAACTCTTCGATAAAGTTCAACAACTGTCTAACTTTACCGTATTTAACACTGGTATTCATTATGGCCCATGAGAACAAAGTCAGTAACTCAATATAATAATAAATGAAGAGTAAAATTGTACATTCATATGAAAATTCTCTCTACCCCATATACAAAACCAAATATTTTCTTCTCTCTGCTCAATAAATAGAACTAGAGGAATAGCTTATTCCCATCATCCGGTTCAGCTTTTAAAACATTGGTTGCCACATCAACTAGCAGGTTCACTTAACCATTTGTTGGAGTAGAGTAAAATTGCTACTTTTTGAAGGGTAATATTAAACTCAAAAAAAAAAAGGACCGGATACTCACCGCTATTAAAAGAAAACTTTCACGGCAAATGAGACATTAATTCTAATAAATATAACTAACATATTACACTATAAATCATTTTTCAATGCAAAGGCTAGGAAAATTTATTTATAGAATCACTAGTACAAAATTCCCTTTTTAGACTGTCACATTTAGACCGGTTCTAACGAATAAGATCTTAAAAATTTGACTGAGGCAGTTTTGTAAATATATAGAACTTTTAAGACTGGTTCTAAAAATAACCGATTTTAAAAAATTTATCTAGACCGATTCTAAACAAAATCGGTCTTAAAATATCAAAATATTTTAAAATGTAAAAAAATTTTAACTTTTAAGACCGGTAATAAAAAAACCGGTCTTAAATAAAAACTTATCTAGACCGGTTATAAATAAACTGGTCTTAAAATATGAAAATATTTTAAAATTTAAAAATTTTTAACTTTTAAGACCGGTTTTTATAGAATCACTAGTACCGGTCTTAAAATAACTGATTTTTATAGAGCATCCCCTCTGCATGCATCATTTAATATCAAAATATAAACCAGTCTTAAATATAAAATATTTAAGACCCGTTTTGATTAAAAACTTGTCTTAAATTTTATATTTAAGACCCGTTTTTATAAAAACCGATCTTAAAGATGAAAAAATTTTTAAATTAATTTTTTTTCACCATTTTAAGACCGGCTGTAATGGAAAACCGATCTAAAAGGTGAGATATTTCGGCGTATTTTTACTCCCGCGCCCCCAAATCCCGCACTCAGAACCCTTTCATCTCTTGTCACCATTTCTCTATGAGCTCTATCGCTACTTGCTCTGAACTCCTCCATCGCTCCCCATTCCTCTTTTGCTCCACTCTCCTCTGTCATTACCGCTGCCGTTGCTATGTTCCTCGTCATTGTTCTTTGATCATCGTCACTCTCTTCCGCTGCCACCTCTATTCTCCACAGTGAATATTCTCCTCTACCATGACTTCCCTTTGCCTCCGTAACTTTGGGTAGAAGCTCACTCCTTGGTCTTCAATCAGGTTAGTATTCTGTTAATTAAAGCCCTCAACTTTCAGCTTGTATTTGCTATTCTCAACAATATTAACTCTTATAATATAGTTAGACACGAAATAATTGCAGAAAAAAGTAATTAAGGTAAAAGGGAAAACTGTGTGATGACTTTATTATTACTACATATACGTTTTTCTTGTTTTGGACCAAAAGTAAATAAGATGCTCTGACTTGTGATATTTGGCTTGGAGTAATATCATTCTAAGTTCTGTTTTAATTTAGTGTGATTGTATGGTTGTTAGTGTTATTGGTTTGTTGAAACAATACTAGTTTCAAATGGTGCATGTTAAAATTCGTTGAAATCTCTCAAACTCTATGGTGGTTGTTTTTTGTCTATCCTTTTGCTGTTGGATATAGAGTGATACAAGTGTTGAGATATATATGGATTATAGTTGGATAAAAGCTAAACGAACGAGTGTTGAATATGATAATGGGGTGGGGGTTTTTTAGACTTCGCTAGAAGAAATGTCGATGATCGTAGTGGGAAGTTTTATTGTCCTTGTGTAGTATGTTTGAATGAGAAGCAACTAAGTGCTACAGATATATATATACACATTTAATTTGTGAAGGATTTTGTAAGAGTTATACAGTATGGGTATGGCATGGTGAAGAATTAGAAATGTCAAGTTCATCTGAACAGGGGGGAGTGGGCTTTGATGATAATGACACGAATATGGATGATCGAATAGAGGATATTATTCGTGATATAGGAGAAGAGGATTTTAAGCAATCACATGCATATGGTAATATGTTGAGACATCGCTATACCCGGGGTGTCAAAAATACCAATTGTTGAAAGCAGTATTGAAATTGGTAAGCTTGAAAGCACGGCATGGATGGAATGACAAGATTTTTTCAGAAACGCTTGAGGCTTTTAAGGACTTGCTTCCATATGATAATGGTTTGCCTTCTCGATACTATGATGCTAAGAAAATACTATGTCCACTAGGGATGAAGTATAAAAAGATCCATGCATGCCCTAATGATTGTATATTTCTGAAGAAGCATCTATTGTTTAGAAATATATTTCTGAAGAAGCCATGGAGTTTTGTCAAGATTACCTGTCAAATGTAAGACATATTGAGCTTCCTAAACGTCATGATGAAGAAGGGGGTAGACGCGGGGCTACAGTAAAAAGTGTTGATTCTGATGAATTGCAACAAGTCCACTTATACATCTTGAATAATGTTGATGAAGTTCAAGATTACATTAATGCTCATAAAGAAATTGTCTGGAAAGAAAATAGTCGAATGACCGAACAAAGGTTGATTAGGGGGCATAACAAAACTTTTGCACATTGGTTCAAATAAAAGGTTGATGGAGAAGAATGTGTTTCTGATACAATTAAATGGTTAGCACGTGGTCCTGAGGTTGATGTCATCACTTGGACTTCATTTGTGATCAATGGTTATATGTTTTACACGAAGTCCCTTGATGATAGGAGCACCGTCCAGAATAGTGGGGTTATGTTAGTAGTTGAATCTATGCACTTCTCTAGTTCGAAAGATAAGAACCCTAGATTAGCAGCAATACCTTATATGGGGTTATTGAAGAGATTTGGGTGGTTAATTATGTTAAAATTAAATTTCCCATTTTCAAATGCAAGTGGGTTGATGTCAACAATGGTGTGATGATTGATCAGTTGGGATTTACATTGGTTGATCTGATTAGTAGAAGTTTTGGAGATGAACCTTTTATTATAGCCTATCAAGCAAAACAAGTGTTTTATGTTACCGATCAAGCAAATAAAATGTGGTCTGTAGCTCTCCAAGGAAAAAAAGGTCGTTGACATTAATCAGGAAAGTCATTCAATGAATGATCTTCTTGAGGGATCTACCAGAATTGAACGAAGAAGATGAAGCAGATAATGAACACGGCACAAGAAACGATCATCATGAAGGGATATGGGAGAATATCCCTTTATAAAAAAAATACTTTGAAGGTTAGTTAGCTAAAATAATTATCATCATGTATATTGTTGTTGCATTGGTATATATAAACTACTTTTTTTGTTGTCGTCACAGGAAAATGAAGCAAATGACCTATGCGCATATTATGTCACAATGGAGAAATAAACACTCTTAGAGGCAACGTGAACTGGTATGCTGTGAATCAATGTTGTTACAAACTTGTACTGTTTTATTATTTAGAAACGAGAAGAATATATAACTATTTTTTGCATGCATATTTAAATTCATATAGGATGAAGGCACGTGAGGGCCTACTCAAATGCAAAGAGCGAGCTTAATTTGTCTGAGTCTGAGTTAAAGGGTCTCTTGCCTATTGTTGATGCTTTTTTTCCAAGGCCTATTGTTGATGCTAATTCATCTGATTCAGGTGGTTCTAATTTTTAATTTCCATCTATGCTACTATATGTATATCAACATATATGGGTGAATCTATGTCTACTTGCGTTTTGGATTGTCATGTATGTGATTTTGTATAAGATGTTTGTTAAAATGTGGAAGAGAAGAATTTATTTGGATGTCATTGAAATGACTGCTTGCTGAGTGAAATGTAAAACAGGGGAAATGGCTTGCTAGATAAATCTTTCAAATGGAACAATCTTTTTAAAAAAAACTTTTAAGACCGGTTCTATTCAAAACTGGTCCTAAAAGTAACTTTAAAGACCGGTTTTATGAAGAACCAGTCTTAAAAGTTACTTTTAAGACCGGTTTTGAATAGAACTGGTCTTAAAATTATAACTTTTAAGACCGGTTATCTCTAAAACTGGTCTAAAAAGTTGACTTTTTAGACTAATTTCTTCGATAACCGGTTTAAAAATAATTATTTTAAGACCGGTTTCATAAATAACCGGTCTTAAAATAATTTTTTAAGATCGGTTCTATAACCAGTCTAAAAAGTAACAGACTTTTAAGACCGGCTGTATCAAGACTAGATCTGAAACCGGTCTAAAATTTCGATTTTAACCGGTCTTAAAACTGATTTTTCCACTAGTGAATGTAAAATTTAAAATCCACCGTATTATTTACAAATAATAAATAATGAGACTTGGTTTTTAATTTCAAATTTCGTATAATGCATAAAAAAACATATCTAGCTTGGATTACCTGTAGATTAAGCCACCCTGACAAATGATACTATTTCATTGATTCTTCTCTTCTCCAGCCATTCTCAATGTGTGTGTGTGTGATGTACTTTAAATTCACATTTCCCGGACCCTACTATACCTACCTTTGTTGTACAACTTTCTTCGTTTTATATATAAGTAATATTTTATTAAAAAAGATTATATGCAGATTTTTTTTTTTTTAATAGAGAATGCTTGTTTAAGGAGGAAAATAATTTCTCTGTGTTCCTGGAGATCCTCTGGACTCTCAAGCACATGGATTGCCATAAGTTTTTTTAGTATAAGCTGTATGTTTCATATAAAAAGTTAAAATATGAAATACTTTAGCATTTTAAATAGAAATTAACTTACTCTAAAATAAAATAAAGAAAAATGATATATCTTCATTGAGAACAAAATATTCAAATGAGCTAACAATTGTTAGTCTAGTTGGTAAAGAGTTGGCTCATAACTTACAAGATCGTGAGTTCAAATCTTGCTATCTCTACAAGAGCTCTTTGAGGTTGGAAGCATGTCCTAGACTTAGTGAGCCCCTTGAGACCAACTCACCTAAACTTTTTTAATTAAAAAGAAAACATTCAAGTACACACATCAAGAAAAAATAGGGAAAAGTGGGAAAAAATACCCTATTAAAAAGTTTATAGATGGGAAAGACCTAAACTAATACTGGTACTGGTGCGAACAAAATTTGCATACTACTAATACTCTGTATGTATACAAATTGAACCCTTTGAGACCAAACTCATCTAATTTTCTTTAATAAAGAAACATTCAAGTACTCACTTCACAAAAAACAAAAATTACGGAAAAGCCGGAAAAATATCCCCTATTAAAAAGTTTATAGGCGGAAAAGACATGAACTAATACCGGTGCTTGTGCATATAAAATTTGAATTCTACTAATCCTGTCTATGTATAATAATTTATCATGCCCTTCTATTTAGTTAGGAATTTAGAAGATACAGCGCCAATTTTTTTGCAGTTTTTTTTTATCATGATACTGAAATTGGTAAAATAATGGATGAACAAAACCGAATGATAATTGATGGATGAGTGAAGCGGTGGTTCGAATTGGATTTGAAAAATGGATGAAGACAAAACCGAAAGAGATCAGAGATGAGGCTTTAAGTTTAAGGGGCGGATGATAATCGCAAGGTGAAGATATAATGGAGATAATAGGGAATAAAAATAGAATAGAGAAGGGGAAAAGACAAGAAAATAATACTTAAACTTCAAAATCTCAAAGCAGTCTTGTTACTTAAAAGAGTATAGGTATTACCTACACTTGAATAGCAATTGGCAACTCCTTTTTAGATAAAATCACTGATTTGGAATTTTAAAATTTAAGTGGTATTTTATTATCTTTTTTTCTGAATAGAAAATTCCATGTGTATCCTAAAAATTAGTCTCTTCCCTCTTGAACATTTTCGGCCCTTGGGTCAATCTTAATTTTGTTTAATCCCTGTAAATGGCGTCAAATTGGGATTAAAATTGGCCAGTAGATTTAAGTTGTGTCCAAGCATTCCAATGTCAACCGTACACATAAAAATAATGCCATGTGATAGCATATATTCAAGGAATTAAAATAATGAGAATTAAAATTTAATAAAAATATACAATTAAGCACTAAAAAATATTCAAACTACCCTTAAACACAATTAAGCACCAATAAGCCCGCAAAATAACCAAATTAAGTGACAAAAGCTTAAGCTAAAGAATAAAAACATATGAAAATAATGAGAAATATCAATTAATAGAATCACCCTTATCCAAGAATAAAAACATATGAAAATCATGAAATTTCTAAAAAGGTTAACATCTCAAATATGAAGGTTAGAGACCAAAAAGAAAATATTAAGTGTTTTAGAGTAGAAAGACTTGAAAGTGTAGAAAATATGACCAACTAAAACTCAAGAAAAACTTGATTTTACACCCTTATCTAAGAAAAAACTCCACAACAAGTCGATAATACTCTAGCGACTTAGAAACATTCTATCAAGATCACAAAGTAATAAATAATAAAACTTGCAAAAGAAGATTCTTATTTGCAAGGGATAATTAATCTACAAATCCTTATAATTTCAACCAATTTTTAACTAGGTCCCTTTAGATTTTTTTTTTTTAATCAGGTATTTATACTTTCACTTGTTTTTTTTCTTTGGTCCTTGTACCTTTTTTTTCCTTTTACTAGGTCCTTATAGTTTCACATGATCTTTACTCCATCTTGTCCTATTTATAAACAACTTTTTCTCTCTTGTGGCTAGTTCTTAATATAAACAACTTTTGTATTGTATCTCAAACTTTAACCTACTTTTTTTACCCTTATTAAATATATATCTTTATATTAATGAACAATTAATTCTCTTTCATTCAATCATTTATTAACTATTTTCTCTCATATTTTTTACTCATTCTCTCTCCTATGCTCGTTTTATAAATAGAGCTATATATATTTGGAAAAGACATGACATTTTTTATATATTTACTATTTTTAGCTAATTTTAACCATCATTTCGTTTTATGCAATATATAAAAAAACCAGAGGGAGTAATTAGGTCCCTGTGCTTTTTTTATTATTGATTCAATCAATTCTAAGAATATTCTTCTATAAATATAAAATATAATATTATTACATATAATATTATTAAATATTATTCTTTTTTATGTAAATTATTAAATATTATTCTATAAATACTAATATTCTATAAATGAAAAATTATTATGATATTTTTATTTTAATATTCTACGAAATTTTTGGATTAAATATGTATTTATATTATTTATTTTTTAATTATAATATTTATTTATTTTTATAATTATAAAATTTGAATTATAATAATAAATTTTTCTAAAAGTATAATAGAATTATAATTAATCAATTAAGAAATAATAATTAATTATTATTTTTGAATTATTTAATTATTAATTTAATTTTTTATTAGTAAATTATTTTTTAATATTATTCATTTTTTAACTTTCAATTAAATTAATAAATTAAAATAAAAAATACCTACAAGGACCTGATTAAAAATCCAGTGAAATAATAAGGACCTAATAAAAAAAATTATAAAGACTTGATTAAAAACAGGTAAAAGTATAAAGACCTAATAAAAAAAAACAATAGAGACCTTGTTAAAAATTGGTGGAAAGAACTTGCTGATTAGTTATCGTATTAGTACTCAACATTCTTTGTCTTTCCTCCACTTGACCAGTACCTTGTAAATTGACGGAATCACCCTTAAGTTCATATCAAGGATTGAATGATGTGTTTTCTGTACGTGTTTGAAACCTAGAAGAGATTTTGGCATTGTTTTCATTAAAAACTAAATGCCCTCGCTCAACTGACAAGCTTTCGATATATATGGGGCCATATTGCAGCGACGACTTTTGAGCAGCATTTAGTTTTAATTTCTAAGTTTCTGTGCAGTGAGCGAGAGAGAGAGAGAGAGAGAGAGAGAGATGGAATCCAGAGTTGAGAAGTTGGAAGCTGATGTGCATATAAAGGCTCCAGCAAAGAAGTTTTATGATGTTTTAAGCAGCAAAACTCACCACCTCACTAACGTTTGTCCTGATAAAGTCCATGGCATTGACCTTCACGAAGGCGAATGGGGCTCTCATGGAATCCATCATCTTCTGGAACTATGTCCATGGTACGTAATTAACCAGTTTAATCTATCACCTATATATATATATATAACATCACTTTTGTTTCTTCTTCAAGAAGCTCATATATAAATATATATATATATATATAACGAATACTTACAACTCTGCTTTCGGTAATTAAAATATGCACTTATTAATTATAACTTCAAGTGTTGATATAATATTTACAAGTCTCCAATGTATATACGTGTGTGTTTTTGCTTCAGAGTTCAGACAAGCTAAGAGATCTCATTAATTGTAGATGTCCCACTGTGCTAGGGATAGTATAAATAAAATATATGTCCACGGGCTTCAAGTAGTGCAAGTTGTTCTCCAGTTCCTTTTTTTTATGAGGTCGGGGTTTCTCATTTTCCTCTTTCTTTTTTTCTTATGAGAATCTCATATTCACCCTTTGATTAAGAAAGTGGAAGATTCAGATTTAATATTTCATAAAATTATTGTTATAAATATAAATATATAAAATTATACTGTTAAAATTTGATCTGCACACAGTTTATAACTGCAATACAGAAAAAATTTATGTAATAAAATATCATAATAATATTTTTATAAAAAAATTTAAAGATGAACAATCCATTTTTTAATCAAAGAGTAGAGGTGAGATCTTGAGCAAAAAAGGAGAAAGAGAAAAACGAGAGGATCTGCTTCCAGAAAGAAGCAATTACAAGTTTGGTTTATGAAACATACAGAAGGGAAGAAGTGTGTGGCGAAGGAGATGGTAGAGATGGACAAAGAGAACTACAAGATGATATTCAACGTGTTGAAGGAGATCTATTGGAAGAGTTCAAAAGCTTCAGATTCCTAATGGAAGTGTCGCCTCAAGAGGAAGGAAGTAGTTTTCATTGGACCTTAGAATATGAGAAGCTCAACGACCACTCTCCTGATTCTCTCACTGTGCTTCAGTTTGACATTGATATGACCAAAAAACTTGATGCTCACCTTGTTGCTCAACCAGACGACCAGCAGGCCACTGCCAAATAAACTGTATATCTATATGTGTGTGTGTGTGTCGCAGTAATATCTATATATATATATAAGGTAAAAAAAACTTGATGAAGACGATCTTGATCTGTGTGTGAGAGATCACCAATCTCTTGTAAAATGAGTCAGTGACCAGTGTCTCTTCTATCTTCACTTTGTCATCTCTGCTTTGGCTTAAGGATTCAAGACTTGCATACATAATATGTATGTATGTACTGCGCGCCAATGTGTAATAGTCTTAATGAGATCTTATAGTTTGTGTGCTGAGTTTCTGAGGGATGAATTTATTTTTGTCTCTCTATTTTCGTATCTTAGATGGTTAAGCTTATATGGGTAATATAATTTTGTCAAATTAAGTTAGAACTAAATTTAGAAGTACACAAGTTAACAATATTAATATTAAAAATTAGCTATAAAATAGATCACTACGAAAAACATTGTATTTAAAATAAATCATGCTTAAAACAATTCATTGTCCCACTTTAATTAAAATAAAAAAAGTATATAGGTTTATAACTTATAAGTTCTGTCCTTCACTCACATGCAATAAATTGCAATTCAAAATAACTTTTTGAGATGCAAGGGGCGGTGAAACCAAGTCTCATCTTGAACACCTGTCACAAAAAATTCCCGCTGTCAAAGTTACGTCACTTGCCGGAAGTCCAGTGGCTGATTGTTACAAAAAAAAAAAATATTTAAGACGCTGACATTTCTAAATATTTTGGGACTAGATTTTTAAATTTTGCATATTTTAAAGGCGGTTAAATGAAATTTTCCCTGACGAACTTTGTAAATATGATATGAGGGCTACATCACTTTCGCTTTAATCTTACTGGGATAAGTTACTCCCCCCCCCCCCCCCCACCAGAAAAAAAACCAACACAACATTAAAGTCTCATCTCCTCTTGCCTCACACATTAAATTTTTTTCCCATAATACGGATATTTATTAAAACATTTTCTATTTCTGTGCATTGAATCTCAATCATTAAATAGCATGGTTAATTTTTGAAAAGTGACACAAATTTTTCATACATTAATTATAAATAATCAACTAATTTATTTTTTTAAATTCTACAAATTAGTTAACATTGTGTTAAGCTCTATATAGTAATATAGAAGAGCCTCATAATTTATTAAGATGAGTTATCTACTAATATAAATATTGAAATGATGGCAAAATATAATACAAAAATATTGAAAATTTGTCACATGGTATATAGTTAACATTGTTTGCTGCCTTCTATGGTTCATATGGTAACACAGAAACCACAAAGTATTTAATCAAGCTCAAGCAACCGGATCTTTATGACTGGAAATTCAGGATATTCTAAATCTTTTTCAATCTGAAGTTGGTTCGCTTTGGATTTTACTCACAGACGGGCAAGCCCGTGATGATTCTTCTCTGTATGAGATTGTTATTAATTCTTTGTTATTATTATTTTTTGTATAGTATACTGTAGAACATTTGTGTTGCCTCTTTCGGATTGGACAATATGTACAGGCCTTGTACTATTTATTAGCTAATGGAGTATTAATGCCTCCTAAGTTGAGAGGACTCGTTAACTACCATCAAAAAATATTTTGTGATGGAAATTGGTGACGAATTAGCAACAATATTTAGTGACGAAATTTTTTTGTCCAGACTTTCGTAACTAATTTCTGTCACAAATTAGTTTGTGATAGAATTAGCAATAGAAATTAGTGATGGAAAAATTCCGTCGCTAATTCAGTCACAAAATATTTTGTAACAAACTTAATGACGGATTAGCAATGGAAACTGATGATGGAATTTTTCCATCACTAATTTTTTTAGCCAATTTTTTTGTTACAAAAACGTTTGTGACAGAAATTAGTGACATAAAAATTCCTAAGCTAATTCCGTAAAAAAATATTTTGTGACAAAAATTAATGACAGACTAGTTAAAGAAATCAGCAATGAAAATTTTTCATCTTTAGTTTTTGTCACAAAAATGTTTGTGGTGGAAAAATTCTATCACTAATTCCACCACAAAATAATTGTGACAAAAATTAGTGATGCCAATTAAGGACAAAATGTTTATGTCGTTAATCCTTTTGTGATAAAATTAATGACAGATTAGCAATGGAATTTAGTAAAGAAATGTTAGTCCATTGTTACATCCCGTCACTAATTCTCTATTTTTTTTAAGTGAAAAGAAGAAGCGGGTAAAAGGACTTGCAAATGCACAAAATATGGCCAGCTAAAACTTTCGGAAAACTTGTTTTTACATCGTTATTCTAAGAAAGAGCTCCGCAACAATAAGATGATTAGACTCTAGCAACATAGATATATTAATCTATCGACATAACAACGTAACAGTAGTTGCCAAAAGATTCGTATCAATAATTAACTTCCTTTGTCTTTCCTCCACTTGACCAGTAGCATGTAAATTGACCGAATCACCCTTGAGTTCATACCAAATAATGTTGAATGATGTGTTAACTTGAAATCTCTGGAAAGAGAATTTTGGCATTATTTTAATTAAATTAAAAAACTTAATAAGGAACAAAAGCCAGAGTTTAGCAGGGAAGGGTTCAACCAATTCGCTCAATAATTGATCATAAATTAGAGGGTGAAACACCATCCCTGCCCTCGCTCACCTGACAAGCTTTCATTATATATATAGGACCATATTGCAGCGATGGCTTTTGAGCAACAACTTGTTTTAATTTCTAAGTTTCTGTGTAGTGAGAGAGAGACATGGAATCCAAAGTTGAAAAGCTGGAAGCTGATGTGCATATAAAGGCTCCAGCAAAGCAGTTTTATGATGTTTTATGCAGCAGAACTCACCACCTCGCCAACGTTTGTCCTGATAAAGTCCACGGGATTGACCTTCACGAAGGCGAATGGGGCTCTCATGGATCCATCATCTTCTGGAACTATGTCCATGGTACGTAATAATTAAACAGTTAATCTTTCATCTACATCATATAAATATAACATCACTTTTGTTTCTTCTTCAAGAAGCTCATGTGTTCCCAGGTGTGTGTGCGCGCGCGCGCATAAAGAATACGTACAACTCAAATTAGACTATGCACTTTGGTCAAAAAAAAAAAATTAAAATATACACTTGTTAATTATAACTTCAAGTGATGATATTATACTTACGAGTCTCCAATATGTATATATGTGTGTGTTTTTGCTTCTTCAGAGTTCAGACATGACATCTAATTTTTCCAGAGGGTGCGTTTTCGTCAGATATATTCAATGCCAACAGCACGCTTTAATTAAGCAAAATTAATTGTAGATATCCCTCAGTGTTAGGGATAGTTTAAATTAAATATGTGTCCACGGGTTTCAAGTTGTGCAAGTTGTTTTCCAGATCGTTTTTTTTTTATTATTATTTAGAGGTTGGGGTTCTCTCATTTTCCTCTCTCAGTTTTCTTCTCAAAATCTCATATCCACCCCTTAGATCAAGAAAATGGAAGATTCAGATTTAATATTTATAAAATTATTATCATAATAAATATATCCATGACCCTCCCCAAGCCTTACCTGGTAGGCGGTTGGGAACCTCTCTTCTTCTCTTTCCATCCTCTTCCCTACTTTTCCTTTTCTTTCCATAAGATCAACATTTAAATGGTCCAGATTTAGTTGTATACGAACTATTATTTTTATTTTTTTATTATAGTATTAAAGTATTCATATTAAAATTTAGAAATTGGCATTTAAGTAATTATTTTTATTTTTATAATATAACATCTTAATAATAAGTTTATAAAAGATTAAATCTGAATCATTCAAATGTTGATATAATAATTGGAAGGAAAAAACAGAGAAGAGGAGGAAAGAGGAGGGGTTATGAGCCGCCTGGTGGGAGCATTGTGTATTAGGCTGCCCTTTTTAAACTATTATGAACATAAATATATAAAATTAAACAGTTAAAATAATGTAATCTTCTTAGTTAGTACAGGAAAAATAGGAAAACATTAATTAATAAAATATTATGATGATAGTTTAGTAAAAATTTAATATGAACTATTCATTTTTTAATCAAAGAGTAGAGATGAGATTCTGAAGGGAAAAAATGGAGAAAGAGAAAAATGAGAGGAGATGGTCAATGACAAGTTTTGGTTTTAATTTGTGAAACATATACAGATGGGAAGAAGTGTGTGGCAAAGGAGATGGTGGAGATGGACAAAGAGAACTACAAGATGACATTCAATGTGTTAGAAGGAGATCTGTTGGAAGACTACAAGAGCTTCAGATTCCTAATGGAATTGTTGCCTCAAGAGGAAGGAACGATTGTTCATTGGATCTTAGAATATGAGAAGCGCAAGGGCCACTCTCCTGATCCTCACACTATGCTTCAGTTTGACATTGATATGACCAAACAAGTCGATGATCACCTTGCCGCTCAACCAGACAACCAGCAAGCCACCACCAATTAAACTATATATCTATGTCTATATATGTGTGTGTTTTGCAGTAATATATATATATACACACATATATAAGGTAAATAAAACTTGATGAAGACGATCTTGGTCTGTGTGTGAGAGATCATCAATCTCTTATAAAAATGGGTCAGTGATCGGTATCTCTTCTATCTTCACTTCGTGATTTCTGCTTTGGCTTAAGGTTTCAAGACTGTATATATAATATGTATGTACTGCGCCCCAATGTGTTATGATGTTTAATGAGATCTTATAGTTTGTGTGCTGAGTTTTAGTTTGAGTAATGAATTTTTGTTTGTCTCTTTATTTTCATATCTTAGATGGTTAAGCTTTTGTATAGATAATATATTTTTGCCAAATTAAATTGGAATTAAACCTAGAAGTAGTTAATAGTATTAATAATAAAAAGGGATAAGGGGCAATTTTGCCCCGGAAGAATCAAAAAGTGGGCAATTTTGCTTTGATTGTTATCCCAGTTGATTTTGATCATTATTTGATCAAATATGCTGAGCTGGCAGCCCACATTTCATCCACGTCATTTTTGTTCATGTGCAAATTTATCTCGAAAATCTATGTGTCATCTACTTCATTATTTTTTCAAAGTTATACTTAAAATTTTTGGGGTAAATTTTCACCTTAATAAAAATGACGTTGATGACATGTGGACTATCAGTTCAGTATATTTGGTCAACTAACGGCCAAAATTAACTGAGATAATGGCACAGGCAAAATTGCTACCTTTTTAACACTTCTGGAACAAAATTGCCCTTTAACCCTAATCAAAAATTAGTTATAAAATAGTTCACCATAAATATTATATATAAAATAAACCATGCATGCGTAAAATTCATTTTCCTGATTTAATTAAGATAAAGTAATTTAAGTATATAGGTTTATAACTTGTATATAGTTATATAAGTTTTGTCCTTCACTCACATGCAATAAATTGAAATTCAAAATAACTTGATTTGATGGTTTTTGACATAAAAAATTTAACTAAAATAATATAAATATGCCTTTAAAGCGTGAAATTTCTAAAAATGTGTTGTAAATCGCTAATGTAAAAGAGTGAAACTCACTTCAAGTATAGTAAATTCTGTCTCTAGTGTAGTAAATTCCTTGAAAGATGCCCTTTTATTTTGACCTTTCTAACTGTGAATTCATTTAAAAAAAAAAGTGATGCAAATCGCTAATGTGAATGGCTAAAACTCGCTTCAAGTGTAATAAATTCAACCTATAATGTTAGTTTGCATTTTTTCAACAAAATGGTTTGTTGGCTCAATATCGTCATTAAACTTTTTGAGATGCAAGAGATGGTGGAAACAAATCCCATCTTGACCACCTTCGTCACAAAAAATTCCGGCCGTCAAAGTTATGTTGGTTGCTGGAGGTCCAATGGCTGACCGTTGGCGATGGTGGTGGAGTTTTAAAACAAAAATAGTGAGGGTAAAATTTTTAAAACTCAAAACATTTCTAAATTCCTTTTTGGGACTAGCTTTTTAAATTTTGCATATTTTAAAGGCAATCAAATGAAATTTTCCCCTACAAAGTTTGTAAATATGATATAGGTGCTGAGTTGAATGCGTCGATACATCACTTTCGTTTTTAATTATACTGGGACATGGCCCCCCCCCCCAAAATAATAATAATAATAATAACCGAACACAAAATTAAAATCTCATCTCCCTCTTGTCTCGCACACATTAAATTTTTTAACATGATACCCATATTTATCAAAACATTTTTTATTTCTTTGCATTAAATTTCTATCATTAAATAGCATGGTTAATTTTTTAAAAGTGCCACAAATTTTTCATAGATTAATTATAAACAATCAATTAATTGTTTTTTAAATTCTACGAATTAGTTAAGAGATCATGATCATTACAGTATGGACATGGAAAATTTGTGTTAAGCTCTATATAATATAGAGACTCATAATTTATTACGATGAGTTATATACTAATATAAAATTATTTAAATAATGATGGCAAAATATAATACAAAATTATTGAAAATTTGTGGATCTCATAAGGATAACTACAAATTGAGAGCACTATATAAGTTCAGGATCAAGTCGATGCCAGATCACATCATGTGATGCATTTGATTTGGCAGCTCTCTTGGATCTAATGTTGATGCTTTAAAATGCGGAAATTTTAGAGAATATCACAGATGAAAGAAGCAATAATCTTGATATATATAGCCGTGGCATCTCACTTGTTTACTGTATTTATTATTCTATGGTAGATCTGGAAACACAGAAACCACACAGTATTTAATCAAACCTTGAGCAACCGAATCTTTATGACAGGAAATTCAGGATATTCTAAATCTCTTTGCATCACCTAAAGTTGGGTCATCTCTTTGGATTTTACTCCTAGACTGGGTAATTGTGCAGCTGATGCTCACGAGAGTGTGCCCCTTGGGGAAAGCTACAAGCCAGTGATGATTCTTTTCTGTATCAGATTGTTATTAATTATTTCATCCTTTATTATTCTTTTTTTTTTATAGAATACTGTAGAACATTTGTGTTGTCTCTTTCTAATTGGACATGTACAAGCCTTGTATTATTTAATACCTAATGAAGGATCAGTGCCTCTCAAGTTGAGAGGACTACAGTATTCAATCCCTTTGTTTAATTTTTTCCTGGTATTAGAGCTCCAATCAAATCCTAATTAATGGCGACAATCCCGAATTTAGCTTCCTCTTTTGCAGAGGGTTTAAGAGTTTAGATTTTTCAGTTCCTTTGTGAATGATTCTGGAATAATTCTTCGTCACTCCTATCTTTATACTTCTGAACAAAATGAGAGAGTTGAATGGAAGCACAGGCAATTAGTTGAATTAGGTTTAAGCATGTTTTCATGGAACTGGTTTCCCTGCCTATATGAAGAATAGGCAGGGAGAGCTCATTTCGTCTGGACCATCCAGATTTTTTTTTAACTAGTGATTTTTAAATTAAAAAAAAAATTCCTGAAAAAACATTAATTAAGATATTATCTTTATTTTAGATTCTCTACTCAACAAAATATTTTTTAAAAGAAACAAAAAAAAAAAGTAAATCTGGACCGTCCACATCTCATCTAAACAGTCCAGATGAGTTGAGCCCTCTCTGCCTATCCAAAAGGACAGGCATGGGAACTGGTTCCATATTGTCACTGGCTCACATGCCTACGTATTATTGGTGGGAGGCTTTTGCTTTAGCACTGTCTTTCAGGATGTTTCTTCTTTAAGGTGCTGTATAAGAAGAAATTAAACCACTATATTCAGAACTGAAAGTTTTTGGTTGTGCGTGCTTTTCTAATCTAATCACCATAAATTGCAGTTTATAAGTGAGAAATGCACTTATTTGGGACCTAACCAGTCTCATAAAAGGCACAAGTTCTTAAGTCCCTCTTGTAGAGTTTATATTTCAAGGTATGTATGTGACATTTAATGAATATGATTTTCCGTTTGCAGATGCTGCTCCGAGTTCAGCAGTGTACCTTTGTTGCATACACCTGTTCTGCAAGAGCCATCTGCTGAGTCAACTTATAAATTAGTAACTGCAACAATTGAAGAGTGAAATTCAAATAACTCCTCTACAGAATCTTCATGTGTTAGTGATAGCAATATCAATCATCATAAAGTTGAGCATAGTGTTCAATCACTTCCTTCAGTAGAGAGGACTGTAGCACCAGTACCTTCAAGTGATAATCAAGCTAGGCTTCCTATCTCTATCATTCATCCTATGGTGACTCGTGTAAAGAAGGGTATTTTTAAACCTAAGAGACCCTTTATTGATCTAATAGAGAACTATCCTCAATTTCTTTAAACAGCTCCTATTTTGGTTTCAAAGGCTCTCACTCTACCTCATTGGTGAAAAGCTATGTATGAGGAACATCAAGCTCTGCTAAGGAATAATACTTAAATTCTAGTTCCTCAAAATGTGGTGGGTTGCATATGGATGCTTCAACCAAAGTTCAGTCCTACTGGTTCTGGTGATCAATAAAAGGGCAAGATTGGTAGCCAAGGGTTACTTGCAAGAACCAGGTGTCAACTTTGGTGAGACCTTTAGTCCAGTTATCGAGCCCGTAGACTCTTATGATGACGTCTTATTTCTGCTGGAATGTTAGGCAGCTAGGCATTAACATTGCTTTAGCTATATCAGACTATTTTTATGGCTCAGCCAGAGGGTTTTGTAGACTCTTCTAAACCTCATCAATGTGTGCAAGTTGAATAAAGCTGTGCATATATGTGGGTTAAAGCAGACACTAAGGGTATGGCTTGATAAGCTGCGTTCTACTCTCTTGAGTTGGAAATTCTCAAACAGTAAGAGCGATACTTCTCTCTTTTATTTTCAAAATAAAAAAGGAGATTATCATTATTGTGATATATATATATGTACACACATATATATGGTAAATAAAACTTGATGAAGACGATCTTGGTCTGTGTGTGAGAGATCATCGATCTCTTATAAAATGGGTCAGAGATCAGTGTCTCTTTTATCTTCACTTTGTGATTTCTGCTTTGGATTAAGGTTTCAAGACTGTATATATAATATGTATGTACTGCGCCCCAATGTGTTGTGATATTTAATGATAGGGGTGTTCAAATCCCGGGAAGGGACCGGGATCACTCATTCCCAGTTCCCGTCCCGGGGGGTGGCCGGGACTGGGATGTCATTCCCGGTCCCGGGAAATTCCGGGGACAACCGGGACCGGGAATTCCCGGTTTTAATAATATAATTATATTAGTTAAATTTTTTATAATCTAATGTTTAAAGTGATTATTTAACACCTAATAAAAGGTCATAAAAATCACACAAATTGAGCTAGAATTGAAGAATAACATATTATTATTATCACATTCATCATTTTTGTTATTATCTTTATACATTATATAGTTAGGATTTATATCACGATATATACAATTTAACTTTAACTAAATATGTGATATACATTTTATCAAATGATAACTTAATTTATGGGGTAAAAAATACAAAAATAAAATAATAACTTATTTTTTAAGAAAAAAATATATAAAAAAACCGGGACCGGGAATTCCCGGGATCACAAGGTGTGATCCCGGTCCCGGTCCCGATCCCGGGTTTTTTAGATCCCAGTCCCGGTTTTCCCGGTCCCGATCCCGGCCGGGACGGGAAATTCCCGGGATAAAATATCTGGGACCGGGCCGGGACAATCGGGACCAGTATACTTTGAACACCCCTATTTAATGAGATCTTATAGTTTGTGTGCTGAGTTTTAATTTGAGTAATGAATTTTTGTTTGTCTCTCTATTTTCATATCTTAGATGGTTAAGCTTTTGTATAGATAATATATTTTTGCCAACTTAAATTGGAATTAAACTTAGAAGTAGTTAATAGTATTAATAATAACAAGGGTTAAGGGGCAATTTTGCCCTGGAAGTATTAAAATGTGAGTAATTTTGCACTGACCGTTATCTTAGTTAATTTTAACTGTTAGTTATCCAAATATGTTAAGTTAGCAACATAAATTCCATGTATTATCCACTTCATTTTCTTTCAAAGTTATATTTAAAATATTTTTGGCAAATTTTCACCTTAAGAAAAATGACATGGATGACATGTAAACTATCAGCTCAGCATATTTGATCAACTAATAATCAAAATTAACTGAAATAATGGTATGAGAAAAATTTCTCCCTTTTTAGCACTTCCTGGACAAAATTGCCCTTTAACCGTAATAAAGAATTGGTTATAAAATAGTTCACCATAAATATTATATATAAAATAAACCATGCACGCATAAAATTCATTTTTCTGATTTAATTAAGATAAAGTAATTTAAGTATATAGGTTTATAGCTTGAAAATAGTTATATAAGTTTTGTCCTTCACTCACATGTAATAAATTAAAATTCAAAATAACTTGATTTGATGGTTTTTGACATAAAAAATTTAACTAAAATAATATAAATATGCCTATAAAGCGTGAAATTTCTAAAAAATGTGTTGTAAATCGCTAAAATAAGAGGGTGAAACTCACTTCAAATATAGTAAATTCCCTGAAAGATGCCCTTTTACCTTGATCTTTCTAACTGTGAAATTAATAAAAAAAAAGTGTTGTAAATCGCTAATGTGAATGGCTAAAACTCGCTTCAAATGTAATAAATTCAACCTCTAATGTTACTTTGCATTTTTTTCAACAAAATGGTTTGTTGGCTCAATATCGTCATTAAATTTTTGAGTTGCAAGAGATGGCAGAATCAAATCCCATCTTGACCACCTTTGTCACAAAAAATTCCGGCCGTCAAAGTTATGTTCGTTGCCGGATGGCTGACCGTTGGCGATGGTGGTGGAGTTTTAAAAAAAAAAATAGTGAGGGTAAGATTTATAAAACGCAAAACATTTCTAAATTCCTTTTTGGGACTAGCTTTTTAAATTTTGCATATTTTAAAGGCAATCAAATGAAATTTTTCATTACAAATTTTGTATATATGATATAGGTGCTGAGTTGAATGCGTCGTTACGTCACTTTCGTTTTTTTTTTTTTTTGTGACATCTTTCGTTTTAATTATACTGGGATACGGTCCACAACCCCCCCTTCCCCAACCCAAGAAAAACAAAAAATAATAATAATAATAATAATAACCCAACACAAATTAAGGTCACATCTCCCTCTTGTCTCACATTCAATTTTTTAACATGATACCCATATTTATCAAAAAAAATAATTATTTCTTTGCATTAAATTTCAATCATTAAATAGCATGGTTAATTTTTTAAAAGTGCCACAAATTTTCCATAGATTAATTACAAATAATCAATTAATTGTTTTTTAAATTCTACGAATTAGTTAAGAGATCATGATCATTACAGTATGGACACCGAAACTTTGTGTTAAGCTCTATATAATATAGAGACTCATAATTTATTAGGATGAGTTATCTACTAATATAAAATTATTGAAATAATGATGGCAAAATATAACACAAAAATATTGAAAATTTGTGGGTCTCATAAGGATAACTACAAATTGAGAGCGTCATATAAGTTCAGGATCATGCGATGCCAGATCACAGCATGTGATGCATTTGGTTTGGCAGCTCTCTTGGATCTAATGTTGATGCTTTAAAATGCAGAAATTTTAGAGAATATCACAGATGACAGAAGCAATAATCTTGATATATAGCCGTGACATCTCACTTGTTTGCTGTATTTATTGTTCTATGGTTGATCTGGAAATTAAACACAGAAACCACAGTATTTAATCAAAGCTTAAGCAACCGAATCTTTATTACTGGAAATTGAGGACATTCTAAATCTCTTTGCATAATCTAAAGTTGGGTCATCTCTTTGGAGTTTACTCCTAGACTGGGTTATTGTGCAGCTGATGCTTACGAGAGAGTGTGCCCCTTGGGGAAAGCTACAAGCCAGCGATGATTCTTTTCTGTATCAGATTTTTATTAATTATTTAATTCTTTATTATTCCTTTTTTTATAGAATATGTAGAACTTTTGTGTTCTCTCTTTCTAGTTGGACAACATGTACAAGCCTTGTACTATTCAATACCTAATGAAGGATTAGTGCCTCTCAAGTTGAGAGGACTACAGTGTTCAATCCCTTTGTTTAATTTTTTTCTTGGTATTAAAGCTCCAATCAAATTCTAGTTAATGGCGACAATCTCGAATTTTGCTTCCTCTTTTGCAGAGGGTTTGAGAGTTCAGAAGTTTCAGTTCATTTGTGAATGATTCTGGAATAATTTTTCGTCACGCCTATCTTTATACTTCTGAACAAAATGAGAGTTGAACGGAAGCTCAGGCAAGTAGTTGAATTAGGTTTAAGCATGTTGTCATGGAACCAGTTTCCCTGTCTATACGAAGGATTGACAACGAGTGCTCATCTCATCTAAATGATCTAAATTTAATTTATTTTAACTGATGATTTTTAAATAGAAAAAATCATTTTTAAAAAAAAAAATTGTTAGTTAATAGATTATCTTTATTTTAGATTATCTACCCAATAAAATAATTTTTTAAAAAAAAATTTAAAAACGTAAATCTGGAAGATCCATATGAGATGAGCACTGGTTCCATGTTGTCACAGGCTCACATGCGTACATATTATTGGTGAGAAGCTTTTGCTTTAGCACTGTCTTGCAGGATGTTTCTCCTTTGAGGTGCTGCATAAAAAGAAACAACTGTATTCAGAACTGAAAGTTTTTGGTTGGGCGTGCTTTTCTACTCTTAGGCCATATAATCACCATAAATTGCCGTTTATAAGTGAGAAATGCACTTATTTGGGACCTAACCAGTCTCATAAAGGACACAAGTTCTTAAGTCCCTCTGAGAGAGTTTATATTTCAAGGCATGTATGTGACATTTAATGAATATGATTTCCTGTTTGCAGATGCTGCATCAAGTTCAGCAGTGTATTCCACACTAATTGATCCCCGTACAGCCAGTGTACCTTTGTTGCATATACCTGTTCTGCAAGAACCATCTGCTGAGTCAACTTATAATTTAGTGACTGCAACAATTGAAGGGTGAATTTCAAATAACTCCTCTACAGAATCTTCAAGTGTTGGTGATAGCAATATCAATTATCATAATGTTGAGCATAGTGTTCATTCACTTCCTTCTGTAGAGAGGGCTGTAGCACCAGCACCTTCAAGTGATAATCAAGCTAGGCTTGCTATCTCTATCATTCATCCTATGGTGACTCGTGGAAAGAAGGGTATTTTTAAACGTAAGAGACCCTTTATTGGTCTAATAGAGAATTATCCTCAATTTCTTTAAACAGCTCCTATTTTGGTTTCAAAGGCTCTCACTCTACGGCATTGGTGAAAAGCTATGTATGAGGAATATCAAGCTCTGCTAAGAAATAATACTTAAATTCTAGTTCCTCCAAATATGGTGGGTTGCATATGGGTGCTTCAACCTAAGTTTAGTCCTACTGGTTCTGTTGATCAATAAAGGGAAAGATTGGTAGCCAAGGCTTACTTGCAAGAACCAGGTGTCAACTTTGGTAAGACCTTTAGTCCAGTTATCGAGCCCGTAGACTCCTATGATAGCGTCTTATTTCTGCTGGAATGTTAGGCAGCTAGACATTAACATTGCTTTACTTAATGGTTAGCTAAATGAGACCATTTTTATGGCACAGCTAGAGGGTTTTGTAAACTCTTCTAAACCTCATTATGTGTGCAAGTTGAATAAAGCTTTGCATATATATGGGCTAAAGCAGACACTAAGGGCATGGTTTGATAAGCTGCGTTCTACTCTCTTGAGTTGGAAATTCTCAAACAGTAAGAGCGATACTTCTCTCTTTTATTTTCAAAATAAAAAAGGAGATTATCATTATTATGATATATATATATATATATGGATGACATTTTAATCACTGCTAGTAACTCTGTTACTCTAGAACTGTTAGAAAGTCGCATAAGATGTTCTGTTTAAAGGACTTGCGACCTATACATTATTTTCCTAGTGTTGAAATAACCAAAGATTGTTCTAGTTTCTTTCTCAATCAACACAAGTAAACAAGTGACTTGTTATTAGGATGAGTGAACATGCCTACTTGTTCATCAATTTCTACCCCTATTGCTACTGCTACAGGTATAAGCTTCTTTTTGAGAGATAGTGCTCCTTTTACTGACTTATATATTACTCCCTCCGGTCCTAAATATAGGACAAAGTTTTTAGTGCAAATTGCACTAAAAACTTTGTCCATTGCACTAAAAACTTTGTCCTATATTTAGGACCGGAGGTAGTATCATTGTATAGTGATAACTCTCTATTTTTAATATATTTGAGACACATTTTGATATAATTGGGGAATTATCAATACTAATTTAAAATAATTTTTTTAAGATTTTATAAGATATTAAGTTGGTGCATTATCTGGGGATTTTATTTTAAATATTCTAGTGTTCAATATTTTTAAAAAAATAATAATAAAATAAAATGATGCCATATTATATTTATTTTGCTTTATGTTAGTTTTTGTTATTATTATTAAATAGTCCTTTTTTTCCCCTTACGTGACGAGGTGACGTGGATTATGTGGGAATGAAGAGATATCATTTTGATTTGAAAATTGAAATGGAGAGGGCTGAAGGAAGTGACACTGTTTTGACGAAAGGAAGAGAAAAGAGCTATGGGGTTTTTAGATACAGAGTGCCAACATTTAGTGTATATTTGGTAACATCCAAATCATGGTTTGCGCAATCCAAGATAAAACTCCTCTCTCACATTTATCTCGTAAATCGTAAAAACTATTAAAAAAAACTAATCCAAACGGCCACAAACAGCGTTTTGTAGCTTTCTTGGGCTTGGGATTCTAATTGCTAACTTAATATCTGAAGAGGTGGACCGAGCAGCCAGGGTATTGAGTAAGCTATAGAGGGCCGAAAGTTAAGGATTAATCATCATTATAGATAGAGGCGCTGAGCTCAAGGAGGGGGAGAGCAGTCACATACGGAGCAGCCACAATATCCATCATCATCGCAGAGAAGAAAAGAAACAGAGCAACCGACATTCAGAGCGAACCAGAGAGGAGCAGCAGCAAGAGAGGTTGAAGGCTGGACCTGGGGAGGTGACCATAGCTACTGTTCATCGTCTTCTTCCCCAGGTCCGACGTGAACCAGGGTGCCGAAGAAGAGGGAGGGATCATTCTGAATTGCGAGCTTCAACCTGAGAGAGCTGAGAGTTCCGACGCCGTGGAGACCGAAGGAGATGAGGAATCATCTTCTCGTTAATTAATTATGAGGATTGTCAGTTCCATTGATCTGTGGCAAAGGAAGCTCTTAATGTGCTTAATTTCACTGCTCTATGTTTATTCCTTGCCTTTGATTTCCATTTTGGTTCTGAACTTTGAATTTGATGCTACTGAGATGACTGTGTTTAAAGCCATGTTTGGCTAATTGTCTTGGACCTAGGTAGTTATGGATTAATTTGAGGATTTGAACATGTATGAACTAATTAATCGTGATTTGTGTTATCTTTGTTTATTTAATCTGTTTTATTTTGTCTATTTAGTGTTTGATTACCACTAAATATGAATTTGGGTAATTTAAATTATCCTTGGGAGAAGGATCTTAATTGAACCTTAAGATTAAATAATGTGGGATTAGAATTTATTCTAATTTGCCAATAGGATAGGAATATACCTATTAGACCCATATAATCATATTAGAGTGAATTTGAATAATTATTGCCTCTTAAGTAAATTAGTTAGGAGTAACAATTTTAACTTGAGAGAGGAGTATAAGTGATTAGAAGATACTTATATTCATTTAAACTCTATATTGACAATTTAACATTAAATACTTTTAATTGGGTAAATGCATGCTCTAAAACTTAAAGAAGGGATTAGCCACTCTAGGTTGTTTTTATCAATTGAAATCTTTAAATCATTAGATTTTTTTTCTTTTACATTTGTTTAAATTATCTTTCAATCTCTTTCTTTGATTTGCTCAACTTAAATGAAAATGGAAATTTTAATGCCTACTTATCTATTACCTTGAATCTCTGTGGGATGACCTTGATTAGAGCCGAGAATTTGGACAAAGCCTGTCGGGCTGGCCCGTTTAGGCCCGAACCCTTCAAGGGGCCGGGCTTATGATTTAGAGGCTAAAACAGGAAACGGGCCTAAAAAAGCCAGCTCTTTTAGGCCCGTTTGATATTTTTTAAAAATAAATTAATCTATATAATATCATTATATCAAATTATCAATATGAGAGACATCTAAGTACCTAATAAAGTATTAATAACAGGTAAACACTTATTAAATGGTTTAATTTATTTTATTTTCTTCAATGGTTTATTCATTTAAACTTTAAAAAAAGAGGCTAATTTGAACTTTAGATTATTATTTTAACTAAAAATTTATGAGTTTTAAAAATAATGTATCTCAATTTAAAGTAAAATTTGAAAAAGATTTTTTTTTTAATTAAAATGAGTTCAAGCCCATTTAGGCCCGAGCCCATGAAGGCCAAGCCCTATAGGGCCATGGGCTTTAAAAATTGAGGGTTTTTTAGGAAGCAAGCCTAAATAGGCATGCCCATTTAGGCCGAAGCCCGTGAAGGACCGGCCCGTATTCCCGGCTCTAACCTTGATTTGTTATTATACTATTTCAACGGCCTATACACTTGCGTTGCTTATTTAAAATTTAGTAGCATCAAGTTTTTGACACCGTTGTCGGGATTTTGTATTGATTCTCTTCAATACTTGTCAATCACTCGTCCAGATATTGTCTTTATTGTGAATAAATTGAGCCAATTTTTGTCAAAACCAACGGTTCTCCATTGGCAGGCAGTCAAAAAGTTGCTTAGATATATGAAAGGCACTATGTTCCTTGGTTTACACATTAAACCCTCCCCTTATCTTGATCTTATGTATCGTATTGATGCTAATTAGGCAGCGTGTCCTGATGATTGTTGGTCTACAAGGGGATATCTTGTTTTCTTTTAGTCTTCCAAGAAGCAATTGGCATGTTTGTTTTAACAATCAAATTGTTTATAAGCTGCATTTTATGTAAATTGAGACATAACTCCTCTTATATACTTATCTCGTATACCGTAAATCACGATTCTAAAGCTGCCTTTTAGCATTCCAATCGCTAATTCAAACGAGCACATTATATGAGGTTGCAAGATCAATTGCAAATTCTGAATGTAGGTCCTTGAAATAAAAACTTGGAAAATCGCCCTCCATTTCTAAGTTTTTGGACAAAGCACATCGAAATATATGCTCATTTTATTCGAGATCATGTTGCTATCATATGATATCTATACGATAGGTTCCCACAAATGATCAAGTAGCAGATGCGTTAACTAAGCCGCTTTCTAGTGCCATATTTGTCCCTTTAAGGAGCAAGCTCGGAATCGCTATTGCACCCACTCTTTTTTATTTTTAAAAAAAAAAAATTAGATGAGTTGGATCTCATGGACTCACTAGAGCTAGGGCATGCCTTCAAGCTCAAAAACCGCTTACAGAGGTACTTGCAGATTACCCACTAATAAAGTCCTCAGATCGGTGGGATTCGAATTAAATTTTATATGAGCCAACTTTTTTACCAACTAAATCAACCTTTATTGACATTTCACCCTCTCTTTTTTTAAGGAGGGAGATAAAGATCTAAAACAATCACAGCCCAAAACTACAAGCCCTTGATGATTCTTTCTGTTATCATATTGTTATTAATTCTTTATTATTCTTTTTCTATAGAATATTGTAGAACATTTGTGTTCTCTCTTTCTGATTGGATAACGTGTACAAGCCTTGTAAATACCTATTGAAGGATCAGTGCCTCAAGTTGAGAGGATTACAGTATTGAATCCCTTTCTTCAATATTTTCTCTTCAGTATGTGCAGGATGCTTATGGAAGCACTACTAATATCTCAGCTCCAGGAACAAGAACGGAACTCGGCTAATTCCTCGTTTCCTATTTATATACCTTCTTGGTATTTGTTTTTTTAATTTTTTGCTTAGTTTCTGGACGCTGTAAGCTTTCAGAGCTATTAATAGAGGTACCTTTTTTTGTTAGTTTGCACATAATCTTCTAACATTTCAAAGTTAATTTAATTAATTTAACCTGCTTGGTGTTTTAATTTTGACATTGCCGTTAATTTTTTCCATCAAGTTACTAAAGAAAACTGCCACATTAGATTAATACAGATGACATAACATCTAAAGTGGATTAAAAAATTTAGGTTATAAGATACAAAAGTATAAACCCCCCCCCCCCCCCCAAATTGGGTCAAGGGATTTAGAGGGCAGGGGAAATGAGGTGAGGAAAAAATTTTGTGAGTTGGATTTTAAAACATTGGAGAAGTAGGGTTACAAAATTTTAATAAAGAGAATGTGTAAGATAAAAGAATAAGAAAAATTAATTAAAAATTTTTAAACCCACTTTTTTGATTTTTTTAAATCCAACCTTAAAAAAAATCCCTCCCATTACTTTCCCTCCCCTCATATTTCAAAATTTAAATTCATTTTAATGGAAAAATTTAAATTCATTTTATAAATGTTGGATGACACCTCATTCCCATTATTCTAATGTGGTAGCTAGTTTCCATTAATAACTTAACATCAAAATTAACAGCATGAGATTTAATGTAAAAAATTAAGATGTGAAAAAGGTTAAATGTAAATTTTGAAATTTTAGAGGGTTATATATACAACTAACTGGAAGTTCAAGAGGCTTTATAGATTTAGCCTTAATTCAAACTCTTAACGTCATCAAATTCATGGTGTGGTGCTTGTAATTTTCTTGATGATGCATGCTTTGGGTACTGACTATCCTATCATGATAATTAATTATAGGGAAAATCTCATATAAAGCTAGCAGAAAGAGAGAAATTCTAAATAAGGTTCATGAATTCAACAAATCCTTAATTGCGTCATTGACCCAATTTAAAATTTCAAAATGTAGAAAAAATGACTTTAATGTCCTCTCATTGAGATGATTGCAAAGCATTTCAAAAATTAATCATAAGGCACAAAAGTTTTGATCTCTAATAAACTCTTTCGCAACTAAACAGTTCTATTGAAGGCATTGCGTATAATTTCTCCCACCAAGGACTTCTCAAACATTTCCTTGCAGTCTGAGAGATCATAAAACTTCTACATGTTCTAGCAACAGCAAAATTCACTCCCTCCTCTTTGGTCCAATTTTGTATTTCAACCTATTAAGGAAATATTTTGTCATTAGTATTAGATCAATTAGCATAATTAGTGGGATTGATTTACAATTACGATTCCCTCATTTAAGAGCAATTAATACCTAGACTCCTCATTCTTTGTATATATATTGCACCTTACTATGAATAGAATATACATAATTCTTTTAGTATTCAGATACTTTTGTTACATGGTATCAGAGCCTAGGGCTTTCTACATTTTTTTCCGGCACGTTGTTCATCTTGGTATTGTTCACCGACGGCGGTATGTGTGCACTATTCATCGATATTGTTCGGCACTATAGCGTCATGTTCATCGATACTGTTTGGCACTGTAGCGTCCATGTTCATCGACTATAGCGCGTCACTGTTCATCAAACTGTAGCATGACACTATTTGTCTATATTGTAGCGCACTATTTTCTGGGATTGTTGCATTGTTTGGGACTGTTTGGGGTATTGTTCATCGATTTTGTTTCATTATTCGGTTTTTTGACCAAATTTAGAGATTTTCTCATCGGTTGGACTTCTTTATTATTATCATTTGCTTCTGAATTTCATGGCTGACTCTAAGACTCCTAAAATGTTACCCATGTCTTCTAAGATTACTTTCTCACAATTGAACTGGACTAATTATAGTGATTAGAGCACCACTGTTAAGATCTATATTATGGGTATTGAGAAGGAAGAACATTTAACTGATGACCCCTAGTGACAAAGACAAACTGGTCGCTCAGAAAAGAGCTGATGCTAGAATCTTGTTTCAAATCAAAAATTCTATTGAACCTCGGATCTTGTCTTCGGTGAGTCACTGGACTACTGTTAAGGAAATAATGAATTATCTCGAACTTATGTTCTTTGGTAAAGGAAGCCTTACTCGGATTCACGAAGTTTGTAAAGATTTTTATCGCTCTCAGCAGTAGGGTCGTCCGTCGAAGGACTTCTTTTTGGATTATAAACGGTTGTATGAGGAATGAAAGTCCTCATGTCTCCACAAGCAAATCTTGAGACTTGCATTAAGAATCTGGAACTACATGACATCATTGATTTTCTTAAAGCCTTTAATCCCTCTTATGAGATCATCGACTCTCGTATCCTATCTAGTCATGAGCTCCCATCCCTCGAAAATGTGTTCGCATGAGTCCTTCATACTGATGGTGTGACCCGTCCATCTATAGATCCCAATGTGAGTGATTTGGCCAGTCAAGGTCCCTTTGACAATAGGAATTCTAGCTCCAAATATGGTTCCAGTGCCCCGAACATGACTTCTGGCTGTATTATCTGTCATTATTGCAAGGAACCTGGCCATATCAAGAAGCAGACTAAACAATGACGTGATCAGCAGCGTGGTTATGCCCAAACCTCTTATCCGTTTGCCCCTAGTTCGCCATCTATCGCAACTTTATCTATAGGTACTATGTCCTTTGGTCTTGCCACTACTTCCTCGAAGTAGGTCATTGATTCCAGTGCTAACGACTACATGACAAGTAACCATCGTTTATTTTCATCGTATGCTGCCTATGCTAACCCATCTTCCATCTTCGTTGCCAATAATTCCCCCGCCCGTGTAGTTGGATCAGGCACTATTAACCCCACCCCCTCTATTTCGTTATTCTGCTCTTAATATTCCTGATCTCAAATTTAATCTCCTATCTCCTAGTAAACTAACTTATCATTTGAACTGTTTCATCTCACTATTTCCTAACCATTGTTTGATCCAGGATCTGTCAACGAAGCGTATTATTGGTAGAGGCTATGAATCTAGTGGACACTACATTCTGGATGATCAGGTGTCGTGTTCCATTGCATGTTATGGTGGGTCGTCTCCTTTTAAAGTTCATTGTCGTCTCAGTCATGTGTCAATTTCATCTCTAAAGAGGTTATATCCTTAGTTTTCTTCTGTGTCTTCTTTGGATTGTGAGCCGTGTCAGTTTGCCAAACACCATCGTGTTCATTTGATACCTCGAGTCAATAAACGGGTTGCGCCCCCCTTTGAGTTAGTACATTCTGATGTTTAAAGTCCTTGTTCAGTTTTATCTCACACTGGTTATCGTTATTTTGTCGCTTTTGTTGATGATTTTTCCCACACAAATTGGCTTTATTTAATGAAATAGCGCTCTAAATTGTTTACCCATTTTCAAAACTCCTGTGCCGAAATTCAAACTCAATTCAATACTCCTGTCAAAATCCTTCGAAGCGATAATGTGAAAGAATATTTTTCTCCCCTTTTACTGATTACATGCATAGCCATGATATTCTTCATCAATCCTCATGTGTCAATACTCCTAGTCAAAATGATGTTGCCGAAAGAAAGAATCGCCATATTTTCGAAACTTCCCGAGCTCTTATGTTTCATTCCAATGTTCCTGCACCGTTTTAGGTTGCTGCTGTATCTGTAACCCCCTGCCTTGATAACCATAATTATGATTCGATAACGCATAATTAAGATTGATTGGAGGCCGACGGATAATTAAACTTAATTCAATCCCTTCCTTATAGTAGAGTTTTCACAAATTCTTTCAAAATTTCTCTTCCTATCCTGATCTCAAATACAAGTTTCGAATTTAATTACCTTGTGCAGTTAAATCACATTCATATATATATATCAGAGTATACAGCAAAAATCCCGGCAACCCCCGAGTTTCGTGTAGATGTACTAAGGGTTTACAAGATTCCCTTTTTAGGGATTGCATAACTATATCCCAATACATTCCAAAACTATACAGTAACCCCAAATCCAAAATGGATAACCGACAATCTAAAACTAAATATCCCTATAAGGCCCTAACTGCTCCTAGTCGTCTGTTTCTCCTTGAAGCCACTTGCCCTGTCTGAAAGGTTAGTCAATGGAAAGAATAAGATTCAAGAGAATCTCAGTAGTAACAAATCACTCATACAGTATATAAACACACAGCATGTAAGATCACGTTTAGCAGCAACACAATGATACATGGCTCATGCCACATACGACAGCACTCACGGCTGTATACACAATGTAATAGCTTTCGCTGTAATCTCTATGCTCAATGCGACAGCTTTCGCTGTAATGGCAACAGTATCTCAAAGCATCACAATGCATGACAACATACATACAACGCTTTATACACAGTATAAGAGAAAGAGTCACTACCTTGTTCTTTCCAATTGTGCTTTGGCCCAGGTGGATCACGAACAGGACAAATATCGAATTCTATAAATCAAAATTAAGGACGACAAATTATTACCTATTCCAATTCTTTAATAACTCATAATACTTGGGTTGATTATCACTATGGTCATTTAATCCAGTCAACTAAGGAGCTAAAGTGGTCAATTAACCTAAAAGGCCAATTTATAACCTCAAAGTTCCATAATATTACATTATGCCATAAAATCTTAAATTTTCGCATAAGTGACCAATCTGCTAGAATTTTTCAGCATCTTTGAAAAATCATAACTAATTCTAGAAAAATCAAAATGAGGCGATCCCAAAGCCTATTGAAAGTTCTTTAAGTCCTCTTTACAGAAAAAATATGATTCATTACCAGAAATCATCACATAATTACAAAATTATACAAAATTCCACACTGCTCCAGAATTAAGTCCAATTTTGACATCAGACTTTGGGCAACCAGAACTCCCAGATCACAAAAACGAAATGACACAAATTATATGTCCATTTTAAAGCTTGGAATGTGAAATTTAAGACTATAAATTGTCAGAATTTTTAGACACTAATCGCCCATTCAAAATGTCCCTACAAACCGACTGCCCTACACAGAGTTTCACTTGACAGTTTTCCAATTTTCAACCAATGTGTTCAATAGCTCCAAAATCAATAACCAAACATATTCCCACACAATTTTTCGTGTAGAACACAATGGTAACATCAAAATGAACAAATTCTCACTCATTCCCCATGTCCTGTTTTGGCAGAATTTTAGGGTATTTCACAACAAACAACCACTTCACTATCTAATCACTAAGCTTAGCTCATTTGCCTCCAAACCAACATATAAGCACATATATAGGATGAAAGCTTCATGATCCCTAATATACCCTAAAAACCAAAATTAGGGCTGTCACAATAGCCCACCACAACTTAGCCAATTAAAGTGTAACCCCCTCACCGTAAATACATCCGGATTACGAAATTTAAATGAAATAGAGACCAATAAGATGGTTTAACAATTTATAATCCCTCATCCAAGAGATGGGGCGTTCGAAAAATCATTTCAAAACTTATATATTCCTGGTCTCACATTCATGTACGGATATAACTACTTGAGAAATCAGAGTACATAATAAATATCAAAGTGCGGAAACTAAAATCCCGGCAACCCCGGGTTACTTACATAAATAATATGGGTTTTATATCTCCCAACAACGGGGATTACACGATCGAAATAATCATTTACATCAATTTACACTTTGGAAATCCCAAATCCAAAGTAAGGATAACCAACTATCCCAAAAATCCCTAATGTCCCTAAGAGACCCTAACCACTACGGGTTGGTCGCTTCTCCTTCGAGCCACTTGCCCTGCCTGAAAAGGGTAGTCATATGGAGGAATGAGATTCTTGAGAATCCCAGAGCAACAACTCACTCATACAATATATAAACACAAAGCATGTAATGTATCATGTTCACCAACATCATCCGCAACACAATGATCCATAGCTCGCGCCACAGACGACAGCACTCACGGCTGTATCACAATGCACTATGCCCGCTTACGCGGTAATCACAATGACAGCTTTCGCTGCAAACACTATGCCCGCTCGCGCGGTAATCACTATGCACAACGCCCGCTTTCGCGGTGAACACTATGTAGCAGCAACTCAAAGCACAAAGCACCACAAAGCATCTCAAAGCACAATGTATCACTAAGCATCTCCAGACACAATGCATCACAAGGCACAATGCTCCACAGTACACAAAGCTCCACAACGTATCTCAATGCATCTCGAAGCAGCAACAGCACACAATGCATGATAGGCAAACATACAATACATTTACATAAAGTATAAGAGAGAGGTCGCTACCTGAATCTTTCCTGATAATCTTTGGCACAGTGGGCTCACGCGTTCGACAGATGTCAAATCCTATTCAAATTAGGGACACTTGATCAATTTCTTTTCCATAATCATATTTCAACAATACTCTAAGTTGGTTATCGTTTAGGACTCTTTAGGTGACTAAAATAGGCCTAAACATATGCCTAAAGGGTTGGAAGAACCTACCCAAAAGACCCCTTACTCGAAGGCAAAAACACAGATTTTTGGTCATCTCACTCGAGCACAGATGCTCTCACTCGAGCACAAGTACGGACATCACTCGAGCACAAGTGCGAGTGAGACCGCGAGTGAGCACCCGAGAGCACAAAGACACTTGCAGGAACTGGCTCACTCGAGCACAAATCCTCACTCGAGCACAAGGCTAAATGCCTCACTCGAGTACCCGCGAGAGAAACTCAGAAAGTGAGGACCCGAGAGCACACACAATGCTCTCCAAGACCAGGATCCCTCGAGCACACCCCTCTCACCCGCGAGCACACCCGCGAGCACACACCTCACACCCGCGAGTGAGAAGGCACTCTCGAGCACCTTACTCGCGAGTGAGAACCCGCAAGCACAACTCGCACCAGAAGCACAGCCTCACTCGAGCACAAAGCGATGTGCTCGAGCAGTGTTCATAGAAAACCCAGGCAACTCGAAGCACAAAGGGAAAAACTTGCGCATCACTCGAGCACGTTCTTCCTCTGCTCGAGTGATGTGTATCAGAGACCCAAAAGTGCAGAAAACCAGAAAACGACAGATGGTCAAAATCACTTCCAAATGGTTCCCAAACTCTTCCCAATGCTCTCACACTCTAAGCACCAACTAGGGAACACAATGGCAACACCAAAAACACCCCAAAACTCAATTTGACCACAATCAAACACTAAGGTCTCTAAGATACACATTACCCAAATTTCATCCAAACTCATTCCAACATTCCAGATCATATTCAATACTCAATTAACTCCATAGTACATCATTTCCAATTATAAATCACAATGAACTTCATATCTCCAAAAATAGGCATATTTAGGGCAAAATTCCAGATTTGACTAAACTTAGCCAAAAATCATAGACAATATATCAAAATGCTCTAAATGCCTACCTCTTCTCTTTGCTCAATTCAGAATTTTGATTCCTCAACTTTAAATTTCGGCCAAAATCCCAATCTACACCATTCAAGGCTCTACAATCATCACCATAAAGCTCTCATTGAGATGAACAATATTAGAGAAGAGGATTGGAGCAAAGGATAATCACAACTCACCAAAATCAAAGCTTTTCTTCTTCCTCTACTTGTTTGTCCAGCGCCCAAAATGGAGGAAAGAGAGATGAGGAGATGCAATGATGATGATGAAGCACATCACCCTCCCTTGCCCATGCCTCCAACCGAATAGGAGAGAGAAAATGAGAGAAAAGTGAGGTTTTGTCCTCTAGTGCCATATCCAATGGTCCAACTTAAGCCACATGTCATCATCATAAGCACTCCCTCAAAAGCTCACATAACCGCAAAGCACAGGATTCCGACCCACGGTCAAGGAATCACAACCCTTGATCTTATACACCACATGTATACATACAAGATTCACATTACATTAACTCAAAAGCGCCTAATTACACTAATCTCAATTATTATCAGAGTTATCAGTCCTAATCACAAATCGGGATATTACATAAAGCATCATATACATCAACATAATGCTCTTACTCACCTCTTGCTTCTTCTTGTGTTCTTTTCTTAATTCCTCAACTTTTGTTCTTGCAAGGTGGCTGAAAACTCCTTTTCTTCAAAAAAAAACCATAGAAATGAAGCTAAGGAAGAGAGGAACAAGTTTCATGAAGGTCACTCGAGCCATAAATGAGGTTAAGGAGGTGAAAATCCATGTAGAAGATCTTACCTCAACTTTGTTCTTCACTTTCTCTTGTTTTGCTGAACTTGGCCGACCTTGAGAAGAGGTGAGAGAGTGAATTATGATCATTTTTTCTCTTTCCTTATCTTCTTAATATCTGACCGAAAATGTGGCCAAAGAGAAAGAAAAGTTGTGGTTGAAAATATTTCTCTTTACACAAGCTTATGCCATGTTGATTTTGGTCATTTGATTAAGTTTTCTCTTGCCTCTTCTCTTCTTGCTTTTGGACGTGATTGGGCTGCCCAAATGGAGTAGTATTATTGACCAACATGTTCTTCAAGAGGAGGAAGAAGGATTGACCAATTGCATGAACTTGCATAGCCATTGGTTACACAAATTTTCTAGTTGCAATTTTTTGACTTTTCAAAGACAAAAGTGAAGAAGTGTATGAAATTCTCTTTCTTTCCTCTCTTTAAAATCTGACAGAATATGGAGGCTTGAAAGAGGTTAAAGCCTTATAAAATATCTCTTGGCATCTCTTCAATTTATCATATTTAATTGCCTTTTGATGCAATTGTTGACCAAGTCTTCATCCTTTTATAACTTGTTCAAATTGTCTCTATATGTCATATTTAGTAGCCAATATGTATTTACTCTTACTTTTCCCTCTTGTCATACGTGAATCATGGCCTTTTGAAGAAGAAGATGATCTTGTAAAATATCATCTTGCAATATAATATTTAATTGCCAATCTTGCATGTGAAACTTGACTAAAGTCATAACAAAATTTCCAGAGGTAATTCTATCACTAATCCCACCATCTATTCAGTACATTTAGCCTTTGAGTAAATTTTAGGATATTACAGTATCTACTGCATGTTTTCTCATCAATCGCATGCCTTCAGCTTTTCTTAGTAGCGACATTCCCTATTCTATTTTGTTCCCCACCAATAAGCTCTTCCCTGTTGATCTGAAAATCTTTAGCTGCATTTGTTTTGTTCAGGATGTTCATCTAAGTTTTAGTAAACTCAATCCCCAAGTCTTTAAAGTGTGTCTTTCTTTGTTATTCTCGCGTGCAGAAAGGTTATTGGTGTTACTCTCCTAATCTTCGTCATTATCTTGTGTCCACTGATGTCACCTTCTACGAGTCCTCTTCTTTCTTCAAGTCTTCAGTCTTATTTGAGTCTCCCTTGGTCATTTATACGACAGATGATTTCTTGGATTTTCGTGTCCCACCAGTTCAGGCTGCTATTCCGGTTCCTGATATCATCACTGAGACTAATCCAGCCAATTCTGTGCCTCTATCAGTAGATGCTTCACCATCGAATTCTGTTACTACAACCTCAAACCCTCCTATTCCTGCCCCTGATACAATTGTGCCTGATTCTGCCATTGACCCATCCAATGATATTGCCCCCAGAAAAGGTATCCACTCCCATTGTCCTCCCAAACACTATGTTGATTGCACGTATCCTATATCAAACTGAGTGCCTTACTAACAATTGTCCCCTATTTCCTCTTCCCTTGTGGCCAACCTTGAGTCCATCACTACCCCCACCGCCCTTCACCAAGCCTTAGCCCATCCTAGTTGGCGTGCTATGATTGAAGAAGAAATAATGGCCCTTGAAAAAGCTGGTACCTGGACTCTTGTTGATCTGCCTTCTGGGAAGAAGGCCATTAGGTGTAAATAGGTGTTTATAGTTAAGACTAAGGTTGATGGTTCCTTGGAACAGCTTAAAGCTCGGCTTGTTGCAAAAGGATATGCTTAAACCTATGGCATTAATTACTCCAAGACTTTCTCCCCGATCGCTAAGCTCACTTCTATTCATCTTCTTGTCTCTCTAGCTGCTACCTATCATTGGGATTTGCATCAGTTGGATGTTAAGAATGCCTTTTTGAATGGTGACCTTCTTGAGGAAGTTTATATGGAGCAAACTCCTGATTTTTTTGCTCAAGGGGAGTGTGGTAAAGTGTGTTATCTCAGAAAGTTGTTGTACAGTCTGAAACAGAGTTCACGTGCATAGTTTGATAGATTTTGTAATGTGGTTCAGAAGTTCAGATTGAGCCAAAGCAAGAGTCATCATTCTATGTTCTATCAGAAGACCAATGCAGGTATAATTCTTCTGGTTGTATATGTTGAAGACATTGTGATTACAAGGAGTAACACTTCTAGAATTTCAGAGCTTAAAGTCTTTCTCAACATCCACTTCCAGACGAAAGACTTAAGACCATTGAAGTACTTTCTGGGCATTGAAGTTATGAGAAACAAGAATCGCATTCTGTTAACTCAGAGGAAGTGTGTTCTCGACCTCCTGAAAGAAACGAGGAAGCTTGGAGCTGCACCAAGTAGCCTTCCCATGATTCCAAATCCATGCCTGGACTTGAATGATAGTATGTTTGATGAACTTCTTGATGACTTGAAAAAGAAGATTGATTCGAAGAAACTGAAGCCATTTGCATATCCTGAGAGATATAGAAGATTGGTTAGAAAGCTGAATTATTTGACAATTACTCATCCTGATATAACCTTTTTGGCCAGTGTACTTACTCAATTCATGGCATCTCTGACAGTGGCACAGTGGGAAGCCTTAGAACATATCTTGCACTATCTGAAAGGCTCCTCAAGGCAGGGCATTCTCTATTCGGATTACGGACACACACTCCTGATATAACCTTTTGTGATGCGGATCATGTAGGATCCAAGGCCATGAGACAATTCATTAAGGGTTTTTATGTGTTTGTTGGTGGCAACCTAATATCTTAGGGGAGTAAGAAACAAGGGGTTGCATCTAAATCAAGTGCAGAGGCTGAATACAGAGCTATGTCACAATCCGTACAAGAAGTTGTATGGATACTTCAGCTCATGAAGGAAATTGACATTGTCATGACATTACCTACGAAGCTTTGGTGTGACAATAAAGTAGTGCTTCATATAGCATCGAATTCTGTGTTCTATGAGCGAACGAAGTATACTGAGATCGACTGTCACTTCATTTGGGACAAGATCAAAGAAAATGTTGTATCTATATGACATGTGCAATCGGACGACCAGCTAGCAAACCTTCTGACAAAAGCGTTGACTGGGATACGGGTTGAGTATCTTTGTAACAAGTTGAGCATGATTAACATATATGCTCCAACTTGAGGGGGAGTGTTAAGGAAATATTCTGTCATTAGTATTAAATCAATTAGCATAATTAATGGGATTGATTGACCATTACGATTGCCTTATTTAGGAGCAATTAATACCTAGGCTCTTCACTCTTTGTATATATATTGTACCTAACTGTGAATAGAATATACACAAATCTTTTAGTATTCAGATACTTTTGTTACACAACCAATGGAATGCTTAACGACTCAACTGCACAGCAACAACAATTTCAAACAAAAATCTGAGCGTATACCGTGTGTCCCTTCTCTGTTTGGGGATATAAACAGATAGAACGATCAAGTCCAAGATCTGTATGTTAATGATGAAATCAATGATAAGACGGCCATTAGAGGATCTTCCATTGGGATGACGGATGTTGTTTTGCCGTAGGGATGGGGGAAGCATATGTGAGGCCGTGGTTGGGAACTGAAATACAAGTTTTTCGTATCAACAATAGATGGATATAATAAATAAATATTCATGAATATATAAAAATAACCTTTAAACAGTATATATATACACTCATATATATTGTATCCTACGGCTCAATAATCTTAATCAGGTTTGGAAATTAATAAATGTAAATTTGTTTTTTTTAATGATACATGGGAGAGCAAAAAAAAATTCACACTTTAATTTTGTTTTTTAAGAACTCAAGGGCATGGAAGTAATTTGACACAACTTCTAAATCTCACTTTGATCTATGTAACTTGATTAATAATTTGTTTAGTAACCCAAATTAGAATTTGAATATTTCATATGGCTTTAAAGACAGAATGGCCAAACAAAAAAATCTCGGGATAAATAGAATATTATTAATATGTAGAACCTAGCCTTTTTTTCATCAAAAAAAAAAAAAAAGGGAACCTGGCCATTGAAACATCTTAGGGTAAATAATAGTTTATTACAGAGTATTAATTAATTAGTTGGTTCTGATACATCGATATTGAATGGTCTTGTCTAAAAATTGTGTTTTTTCCCCCTTTTTTTTTTTTTTTGCCAAATCAAAATTGCTGATTACTTGATTGCACCTAAAAAAAAATGCTAATTGCTGTACAATAATATTATAGAGCACTAATATATGCAGGTTTTGGCTTAACTTTGTTGAAATCTTTACAAATATATGAATGTATATTTGCTATTCACTATAAAAAAACATGTTATTACCCATGGAATTTTTTCCTTTGGTAATTTCCAACGGATTACCAACGGATTTTCTATCAGAATTATTACCGATGGATTTTTGATGAAAAAATTTCATCTGTAAATTCCGTCAGAAAATAAATTTTCCAACGGAATTACCGGCGCCAAAAAATTCCATCTCTAATTACCGACGGATTAAAGAAGGAAAAAATTCTGTCGATAAATATTGACGTATTACCCAAGAAATTTTTTCTGTCGGTAATTACCGACGCCTTACCCACTGAATTCCGTGGGTAATTTGAATGAGAAATTACCGATGGAATTCCATGGGTAATGCGTAGCTAATTACTGACAGATTAAAGATGGAAAAAATTTCATCGATAAATACTGATGGATTACCCCCGGAATTTTTTCTGTCGTTAATTACCAATGATTTACCCACGTAATTCCATGGGTAATTTTAACGAGAAATTACCAACAAAATTCCATGGTAATTCGTAGGTTAAACTAATAAGTTTTTTATTATCTTTTAATAATTTATATAAAAAAATAAAAATAAAAATAATCTATAACAAATAAAAATTTAAATATCATAAAATTAATATTTAATATAATATATTAAATATATATATATATATAATATTAATAATAAAAATTTTAAATGAAATAAAAAATTAAAAATTTTAAACATTATATCATAAAAAATATATAATTATATATAAATATATATTTATATTAATACTAAATATTTAAATGAAATAAGAAATAAAAATTTTTAAAATTTATATTATAAAAAACGAAATATATAATTATATATAAATATATATGTAATATTATATATATTTGTATTAATATTAAATATTTAAACTAAATAAAAAATTAAAAAAATTTATATTTTATATTATAAAAAATGAAATATATAATTATATAAATATATATTTATTTATTTATTTATTTATCTTAATATTATATTTGTTTTTTAATTATTACATTATATATATTATTACATGGATAAATAATGTAAGGTTAAAGCAGCTCAACTGGCAAAGGCATCAGAACACATACTAGAGGTCCAAGGTTTGAATCCCACCTTTGTCATAAAACACAACAATTATCTCATAAAGACACGTGGCGCAAGGTTAGAGGGACACGTTGCCCTTGCTCAAGGGCAACGGGGGCAAGATTTGTCAGAACACATACTAGAGGTCCAAGGTTTGAATCCCACCTTTGTCATAAAACACAACAATTATCTCATAAAGACACGTGGCGCAAGGTTAGAGGGACACGTTGCCCTTGCTCAAGGGCAACGGGGGCAAGATATGAGGCTGGCAGTGGGGGGCCTCTGATGATGGCCACGTGGTCTTTTTTAAGGTTGCCACGTGGATTTTTTTAAAAAAATATATATATTAAATTTCTGATGGATTATCCATGAAAAAAATTCTGTCGGTAATTACCGACGGAATTTTTCCGTCGGAAATCCGTCAGTAATTACCGACGGAAAAGTTTCCGTTGGAAATCCGTCGGTAATTTTAAAATCTCTCCCCTCCTATCCATCCAAACAAGGTAAAATTAAAATTCCTCCTATCCCCTCCCCTCCTTTCCCCTTCGTTAAAATCCCTCTCATCCCCTCCCCTCCGTCGATCCAAACAGACCCTTAAAATCATAAAAGAACTACTCCCTCTTGTTCTTTTTAAAAGTAACTTTCTCTCTCTTGAAATTGGTTCTTAATATAAACAACTTTTTTCTTATGTTTCAAAACTTAAACTGTTTTTCCCTTTTCTACTCATATTCAAAACATATCTTTATATTAATTATCTCCCACCCACCACTAATTCTCTTTCATTTAATCATTTATTACTCATTTTCTTTCATAATTTATACACATTATCTCTCATAGTATTTACTCATTCTCTCTTCTATGCTCTTTTCATAAATTAATAAGAGCATATTTTGAAGAAACATGACATTTTAAACACATTTATGATTTTAAACTAATCTTTACCACTGTTTGTTTTGCGCAATTAGGCAAAAAGTTACTTATAAAAAAGGACCAGAGGGAGTAATAAGAAAAGTTCCACATGTATCAGAAAAATCCACAATGTTGTTTTCTCACAACCTAGGAGTGGAAATAAGCTAGGCTAAGCTAGACTTTACCTAAATAGGCCTAGGCCTACAATAAAGTTTTAAAGCCTAGGCTTTCTTTAGGCTTGGGGGTAGGCATGGGACTTCAAAATGCTTGATAAGACCTAAAGCCTTTTTAAAGGCTTACTTAATATATAGGCCTTTAAATAAGCTTAAAAACCTATATCTGTAAATTCATATATAACCTTTAAAATTTATTTGCAATATTATGTTACATCTTAAAAGCCTAAGATCCATGCTCTTTCATAATATAAGGGTTTAGTAATAAAAAGAAACGAATGCCTAGAGACAATAATTGTCCAAGCAAGTAGGAATAATGAAAACTAATTGTGCTGTTGACTAATGACATATTTTCTAAAATTGGCTAGGTATAACAAGCAGCATGTAAAATTGGATTTTACCTCTTTTGCTTTTGCCACATAAACTGGGACAAACTCTTCCTCCAAAGATTATAACATTTCATTTTGAACTAAAATAAACTTAAAGTAATTATCATGTTTTAGTGAATAACACAAATTAAGGAAGACTGTGAGGGGTGATGTAATATCCTAAAATTTAATAAAAGGTCTATTTTCCCGGAAAAAAAATTTCAAGGAACAATAATTAGAAAATAAGTCAAATTATAGAACCTACGAAATTTAAGGAATCTTGAATTAGACAAAGGAAAAACTTAGGGCCTAGTATGTGTAATTAATAGGATAAAAATATACCTATATATATATTAAAACACACCGACACACACACATCCTACATCTTCACTTTTATTTTGGAGCACCGAAAGTTACCACCTCCACTCCTCTCTCATCATTAGCTAGACACATGTTATACAGTATACACACACACTTACACCTACATCTTCATGATTCACGTAGCAACACTTATCTCACTTTCTTCAACCATATAACCCCACACTTCACGCACTCCCTCACTCTCTGTTGCTTCAAGTCAGCAAAGAAGAGAGAGCTTTACAAAGAGAGAAAACAGAGTTGAGAAAGGGAGAGAGACGTGAGTGAAAGAGGTGAACGGAGGAAGAAAACGATCCAAGAAGAGGAAGAAGGAAGTGTTAAACCTTACATGCAACACCATAAACTTTTTAGGTGAGTCTTCTCTATCTCTTCCCATTGTTATTTCGTTGGTTTGGGCTGTTCATGAGGATTTATAGCTGCTAGAAGTTGTGTGATTCTGAAAATATGTTGCTGTCATGGGTGGACGTAAAATAGAGCATGTATATTGATTTTGGGATGAATTTTTGGACTTCTTTGGTTTGGTTTTTATGTCATTAAACATTGCTTGATGTTGGAAGTTCTTAGGGTCAAATTTCTGGAGGATTAGAGTACATAAGCATGAGAATATGTAAGTTTTCTTTACCTCTATTTTGTTGTCCAAAAAACAGAGTACATGCCTGAAACTTGCAGAAGCTTAAACAGAGGCTATAGATGAATTTTTTGAATGGGCCTATTTTTATAGATACTTTAGAATGTGTATTTTATGATAGAATCAAGAAAAGTACAATTTGGAGTGGAAATGAATGAGTTCTTGATTTTTGAAATTAGACTGTCAAAACTGACGTTTTAGGCAGTCAGTCAGTTTCATGTTGTGTTTTGACCAGACAAACCATAGTGAAAAATTATGAAATTTTACAGGAATATTTTATACATTCATAGCTTTAAAATGAGTCCAATAATGCATCATTTCGATATATGTGGAGAGAGTTATGAGTTTTCAAAGTTAAGTCAGAAACAGGGGTCATTCTAGACATTCAAGTCTGGCAGTTATGATATTCGATAATTCTGGGGAAATTTAGCTTATAATTTAAAGTGACTAATATTTTTCTCTTACATTATACTTAATTATAGTCACATAGGACTTGGGATCACTCTATTTTGATTTTTGTAGAATTAGTTATGATTTTTGGAAGTTGAGCTCTATTTCTAGAAATGCAATCTAGAACAATATTAGTTGGCAGAATTTCTGGGCAAAATGTGTAATCAGTAATTATCTTTGGATAATTTTTCATGAAATTACATTTAAAGAGCTTCATTTAGGCTTTGGAATCAATCAATTTGGAATTTACTAGAATTAGTTATGAATTTTCAAAGTTGACGGAAAATCTGTCAGTTTCTGGAAAATTGTGAAATTGTCATTTGGTAGTGATTTTGCAAAAACTGAGGTTAAAAATGAATTTCTTGGGTGAAAATATGTTAGAATAGTCTTAGTCAAAATTTCTGAAAAAGTATAGTCGGACTGGGTAGGGTGGCGCCAAGACTGGGTTTCTAGGGGCATTTTGGTAATTTTTCAATATAGCCTAATAAAACCATCAAAAACACTTTGGAAGTCTCTAAAGTGGTACATGAATGAGTTTTATCCTAATTCTTGTAAATAATGTGATATCCAACAATCAATTAAATCCTAATTCAATTTATGTATTTCAATTATGTGAGAAACCCTAAAATAAATGGGCTCGACCCATCATGAGAGGACACATAGTCCATCATCTTAAATTTGATGGTGAAATGTCATCCCTGCCCTCACTCACCTGACAAGCTTTCATTATGTATTCGGCCATTACAACGACAAGTTTTGTGCAGCTTATTTAGTTTTACTAATTTCCAATTTTTTGAGTGCAGAGAGAGAGATATGGCATCCCTACAAGTTTAAAGGTTGGAGGCTGATGTGCATATCAAGGCTCCAGAGAAGCAGTTTTTTGATGTTTTATGCAGCAGAACTTTCCACATCGCCAACGTTTGTCCTGAGAAAATCTAAGGCGTTGACATTCGCGAAGGCCAATGGGGCTCTCAAGGATCCATCATCTTCTGGCACTATGTCCATGGTAATTAATAGCCAATTAAAGTTTCACCTAAATCATATCTGTATATAACATCACTCTTGTTTCTTCTGGAATTTTGTCAGAAATCAGTTCCCACAGTACTCCTTAATTAAACACAATTACTCCATCTGGTCCTTTTTATAAGCAACTTTCTTCTTGTGTCTCAAAATTTAAACTATTTTTTCTTTTTTACCCCTATTAAATACATATCTTTATACTCCTATTAATCATCCCCTATTAACCTCATGAAATTCTTGTCAGAACTGCATATTTCCTCCTACTTCTTCTACAATTTGGGTGTACTAATGAGCATTTAGGAGTGCTAAAATAGAGGAAATGTGTTCTTTACATACTTGGCACAAAAAGAGTGTAAAAATTGGGGAAATATGTTAATAACTGTCATGACTACTCAACTATGATTGCTTGTGAGTTCTTTTTGTTGAAAGGGTATAGATGCAGTCATAACTGGAGCCAGAAGAAAGCCAAACCCAATGAAAAGAATGTGAAATAGAGTGAAGCCATCAAGTGTGCCAGGGAAAGGCAAGAAGGGATGCAAACAGATCTTGGAAAGACAGAAATTGGCACTACAGAGTTGCTGGCCGTGGCCAACACAATCACTAGCCGCAGCCACACAGGAGGGCAGAAACTTACTGGCCGCAGCCAATCATCTTTGGGCCGCGGCCCAAGAGTGGTCAGAAACTCACTGGCCGCGGCCAACCCCCGAAACTGCTGTTGTGCGTTTTGTCAATCAGGACCTATAAAAGGGAAATGAAAAGACCAAAGTGAGAAGAGGAGAGCCAAAATACCCTAGAGAAGTAGCTGAGACAGCTCTATAAGCTTGGGTGTGCCTGAAATCAAGGAGAGATTGAAGATTTGCAGAGATTTCATCTCAGATTCTCTGGTTTTTCTGTATTTATTCCATTTCTCCTCTGTAATTCTGATATGGCTGCAATGAGAATTTATGTCTGTGATGCATTTATGAACATGGATAGCTAAAGTTCCATTCTAGGATTGCCTATGAACCTTTGTATGGATTAAACTTGATTCTTTTCCTCTCTAATTATCTAATGGCATATATATGTTGATTTTACTCTATTTTTATTGCTGTTTGTGACTAGCCATCTCTGTGGATGATGTGTTTAATTAAATTAAGCTTGAGAGAGTTAATTTAATTATAGAACTTGAGTGAAATTATGCTACACTTGACGTTTACAACTATACGGATGGTTTGTTAGTAACATAGAGATATAGTTATTAACCTAGCATTGTCAAATTAAGATTGGTATGTAATGAGTATCTTTTCTTAGATGGAGCAAGAGATTATGCATGATAATAGAAGATATAAAATTGGTTATGACTTGAGAAAGCTTAATCATATGTTTGAAATTCTTAGACTGACATATTTATACCCCATGTAAAGGATTTGTGGAGAGGAAAAGAAGTAAGTTTATGAAATACTAAGGGGATGGACAATCCTAGGCTTATTATACTTGATTGAAGTCACACATATCAGAGTTTTGTTCAGTAAATCTCAGATTTACAAACATATCTTTTGAACTTTCTGTCCCACACACATCAACTTGTTTTGGCTCCACTTAATTGAATTCACCAAACCTATTGCTTAACTAATTTGTTACTCAAATCCTCGAGGGAACGATCTCTACTTATCATTGTATTACTTGACGTGATCCATGCACTTGCGATAGCGAACAAGTTTTTGGCGCCGTTGCCAGGGATTAGTTTAACAAATCCTTTAGTTGACCTTAGCCTTGTAATAGTAGATTTCGCTTGAGTTATTAGTTAGGTTTACAATTTTTCTGTTATTTTCCTTCTTTGTTAATAATTCTTTGTTTTAGTTTGATACTTGTTGGTTTGTGCCTCTTGTAGGTACCATCTTGGTATATGCAACAGCTGCATCTGGACGGATTAATCGTAGTACTTGACAGATTACCTCGCATCGAAGAAGAGACTGAATCAAAAGTGACTGAATCTGATTCTAAATCTAAATCTGAAGCTGAAACAATGGCGGATGAATATGATAGAGCGACCGTCAATGATTTTGCCAGCCGGAATATGCAAGGTACCCAATCTTGCATTCGGATGCCAGAGATACAAGCACACACTTTTGAGATCAAGCGGGTCATGATTACGATGCTGCAAATGCATGGGTTGTACCATGGTCTCTACAATGAAGAGCCAACAAGCACTTGATGTTCTTCTTGGAGGTGTGTGATTCCTTCAAGCAAAATGGCGTGCCCCAAGATGTGCTAAGGTTGCGGCTATTCCCTCTCTCTCTACAAGGGAAAGCTAGAGATTGGTTCAACAATCTCCCAGAAGGGTCTATAACTTCCTGGGATGATCTTGAAGCTAAGTTTAGAGCTCAATTTTTCTCTGATATAAATCTGTGGAAGCTAGGGACGAGTTTCTAAGCTTTAGACAGCAGCCAGATTGGGAGTGATACAAAATGCTAATGAAGCAATGTTCGAATCATGAAGTGGATAAGTGGGTAGTGATCCAAATTTTCTGCACTCGCCTTAATCCTCAATCTAAGGCGATGGTGGACTCTATGACTAATGGAGGTTACCGAAATGTTCCTGTCAATGAAGTGTTTAGACTTTTGGATCAACTATCTGTAAACAACACCCAAGGTAATGACAGACGGATCACCCCAGCTCTACCTAATACAAAAGAAGACTCTTCATCACAAATTGCCATAATCTTGTCCGCTTGAACAACCTTTTTGATGTGCTAGAGCCTCAAATGCACAAGGGTACTTCTCAGGGTGTGCATTCTGTTCATGCCACTCTGATTGTCTGTGAGTAATGTAATGATGTTCACATGCCCGACCATTGCCCTCTCTACATGGGTACTGAATCTGTCAACTATATGGGCAAATTTCAACCTCCTCAGGGTAATCCATACTCACAAACTTACAACCGTACTTGGAGAGCTCATCCCAACTTCTCTTGGAGTCAAGGTAACACCTTGAACCCTCCACACTAGTCTACTTCTGGCACCAAACCTGTTCCTCCACCGAGCTTTCAAGTGCCATCAAGGCAACTTCCTGTAAAAGAAGAGGAGTCGAAGACGGACAAGATGTTGGCCCGGATTTTATCAAAGGTAGAATCTTCAAGGGTTGAGAGTAAGGCTACTTTCTCTTTTCATGAATCTGCCATTAAGAACCTTGAAGTACAAGTGGGACAATTAGCAATACAAGTGAATGCTATAGCACGAAATGGTCTCCCGAGTGACACCATCCCTAATCCAAAGAGGGGTGGAAAAGAGGAATGCAAGGCTATCAATTTGAGAGGTGGAAAAGTGATACCGGACGTGCCTAGCTCAAGTAAGACTAACCAGCTGCAAGATGAGCAAGTGGATATTGAAATTGATGATGAAGAAGCCATGATTCAAGGAAGTGCAGTAGAAGATGATGACTCTAGAAAGAGAAAGCAAACTGAAGAAGGTTTGAATGATGATGCTGAGAGCAAGAAGGGGGAACAAGAGATGAATAATGAGAAGAAGAGAAAGCTAACCACCCCTGCTATTATGCCACCATTACCCTTCCCTCAACGATTCAAGAAAAAAGAGGAAGATGCCTAATTTAAAAAGTTTGTGAATATGTTCAAACAACTCCATGTTAACATCCCGTTTGCCAAAGCTTTGGAGGGCATGCCTAAATATTCCAAGTTCCTCAAGGATGTGTTGTCTAAGAAGCGGCATTTCAATGAATTTGAAACCATGGCATTTCAAAAGAAGTTACCCACCAAGCTCAAGGATCCAGGGAGCTTCTACATTCCTTGCAATATTGGGACTAACTTCAATGGTAAGGCTTTATGTGACTTGGGAGCTAGTATTAACTTGATGCCTCTAGCTGTTTTCAACCAATTGGGGTTGGGAGAGCCAAGGCCTACCACGATAACTCTTCTCTTTGCTGATCGGAGTATTTCTAAACCTAGAGGGATCATTAAAGACGTCCTGGTTAAAGTAGATAAATTCATCTTTCCAACAGACTTTGTGGTGCTTGATTGTGAAGTTGACTGGAAAATCCCTCTCATTCTTGGCCGGCCATTCTTAGCCACAGCAAGGACCCTCATTGATGTGGAAAAGGGTGAGATCACATTGAGGGTGGATGATGAAAAGGTGATCTTTAACATGCCGAAAGCTTTGCAGTTCAATGATGATTCAACCCAATGCTCGTTTGTTGACACATTAGATTCAATCATTCCTCAAGAATCATATGCTTCTATGATAAAAGATCCTTTAGAGGCATTCTTAATTGGGGAGAGGAGCTTAGAGGAATTTGATGAGGAGGCTATTGAAAATCTTTTCCGTATGGAAGCATTCCCTGACTCAAAACCGAGTGCTTTTGAGCTACTAGAAGTATCCGATGCTCTGAGTACCCCTTTGAAACCTTCTATTGAAGCTCCTCCGGTTTTGGAGTTGAAACCTCTACCTTCTCACCTCAAGTATGTTTACTTGGGGGATGCTAACACTGTACCGATGATTGTCTCTTCCGGTCTCTCTGATTTATAAGAGGAGAAGCTCCTACGAGTTTTGAGAGAGCACAAGAGTGTCATAGGTTGGACAATAGCTGATATAAAGGGAATAAGCCCTTCGATTTGTATACACAAAATTTTGTTAGAGGATGATTATAAAACTTCTGTTAAGCATCAAAGGCGCATGAATCCAATCATGAAAGAAGTGGGTGAGAAAGAAATCCTCAAATGGCTCTCAGCTGGAATTGTGTACCCTATTTCTGACAGTTTATAGGTGAGCCCAGTCCAATGTGTCCCCAAGAAGGGTGGCATGACTGTAATGGCTAACACCCAAAATGAACTGATTCCCACTCATATGGTGACTGGATGGCGGGTGTGTATGGACTACCGAAAGCTCAACACTGCTACAAGGAAGGATCATTTTCCTTTGTCGTTCATTGATCAAATATTGGATAAGCTAGCAGGTCAGGAGTTCTTTTGCTTCCTTGATGGTTATTCTGGTTACAATCAAATTGCCATAGCCCCAGAAGACCAAGAGAAGATTACCTTTACTTGTCCCTATGGCACATTTGCTTTTAGACGGATGCCTTTTAGATTATGTAATGCGCCAACTACGTTTCAAAGGTGTATGATGTCTATCTTTGCTGATATGATTGAAAAGATCATTGAAGTATTTATGAACGATTTCTCTATTTTTGGTCCATCATTTGATTCGTGCTTGGAGAATTTGGAGGCGGTGCTGACACGGTGTGAGGAGACTAACTTAATCCTGAATTGGGAAAATACAACTTTATGGTTCAAGAGGGCATTGTACTCGGCCATCGGGTATCCAAGAAAGGTTTGCAGGTTGATAGAGCCAAAATTGCTATCATAGAGCAATTACCTCCGCCTACTAATGTGAAAGGTTTCTAAAGCTTTCTTGGTCATGCCGGTTTCTACCAAAGATTTATTAAGGATTTCTCTAAAATTTCCAAGCCCCTTTCCAAGCTATTAGAGAAGGATATGGAATTCAAGTTTGATAATGAGTGACTGCATGCCTTTAAGGAATTGAAGAAGCAACTCATTTCAGCTCCCATCTTGGTAGCCCCAGATTGGGTTCTACCTTTCATCATCATGGCAAATGTGAGTGATTATGCAGTTGTTGCTGTCCTTGGGCAAAAGGCAGAGAAACTCTTCCACCCCATCTACTATGCTAGCAAAACTCTTGATGGTGCCCAACTCAATTATACCACCACTGAAAAGGAGTTACTTGCTATAGTCTATGCCTGTGAGAAATTTCAACCTTATATTGTGGGTACAAAGATCATTATCTATACTGATTATTCGGCTCTAAAGTACCTACTCACCAAGAAGGATTCCAAAGCTAGACTAATTTATTGGGTGGTCTTACTTCAAGAGTTTGACTTGACCATCACTGACAGAAAAGGTACTGAGAATCAAGTAGCGACCATCTTTCAAGGTTGAGTACCGAGGCTCAACTTGATAACTCTGATATGATCCATGCATCATTTCTAGATGAGCAGCTGTTCTTTATTAATGACTCATCCACACCGTGGTTTGTCGATTTTGTAAATTACTTGGTCTGTCGAGTGTACCTCCAGATGTTAATTCCATCAAAGGCGCAAGTTCTTGCATGAAGTAAAGAAGTACTTTTGGGATGAGCCCTACTTATTCAAGAGGTGCCCCAACCAACTCATTCGAAGGTGTGTCCCAGAAAATGAACCAGAGTGCATTCTGCATTGTTGTCATTCGTCTGAGTATAGTGGTCACTTTGGAGGAGAGAAAACAGCAGCGAAGGTCATTCAAAGTGGATTTTATTGGCCTTCTCTATTCAAAGATGCATATGCATTTACCCTTCAATGTGATAGGTGCCAAAGAGTAGGGAACATATCTAGAAGGAATGAGATGCCACTGAATAACATGCTAGAAGTTAAACTCTTTGATGTTTGGGGGATTGACTTTATAGGTCCATTCCCTAAGTCGTTCAACAATGAATATATTTTGGTTGGAGTAGACTATGTCTCCAAATGGGTCGAGGCCACTGCATGTGTTGCTAACGATGCCAAGACGGTGCTGAAATTCCTAAAAAAGCATATCTTCACAAGATTTGGAACACCAAGAGCAATTATCAGTGATGGTGGTTCACACTTCTACAATCACCAATTCCAAACCTTGATGAGGAAATATGGTGTCAGACACAAAGTGGCATTGCCCTACCACCCATAAACTAATAATCAAGCTGAGATTTCTAATAAGGAGATCAAGAACATCCTTGAGAACATGGTGAATACTACTAGAAAGGACTAGTCTTCCAAATTGGATGATGCTCTATGGGCTTATCGAACGGCATATAAAACACCTATTGGTATGTATCCGTATCGCTTGGTGTTTGGGAAAGCATGCCATTTGCCGGTGGAATTGGAACATGGGGCCTACTGAGCTATCAAGAAGCTAAATTTTGATCCGCAAGCTGTGAGAGAAAAGAGGTTACTTCAACTCAATGAGTTAGATGAAATTCGCTTAAATGCTTATGAGAGTGCAAGGATTTACAAGGAGAAGACAAAGAGGGACCATGACAGCAAAATCATTCCTAAAAGCTTTGAACCTGGTCAAACTTTTCTTCTTTATAACTCCAAGTTGAAGTTATTCCCAAGGAAGCTGAAATCTAGATGGTCTAGTATATTCATGGTGGTTTAAGCATCAAAATTTGGTGATGTGGAGTTGGAGAATAAAAAAGGAGAGAGATTTAAGGCTAATGGTCAACGGCTGAAGCACTATTGGGGAGGTAATGTGGATAGGCTGGTATCCACTATCTACGTATCTAATAAAGAGTAACCAACATGAAGAGTCAAGCTAAAGACTATAAATTAAGCACTTCTTGGGAGGCAACCCAAGTTCCTAACCTAATCTCTTTAGTTCTTTGATTTTAGTATAATTTTGGTGGATTCACGTTTGATCTTTTGCTTTTGTAGGAAGACAGGAACCCCAAGTTGAGAGTAGCAGAGAGCAAGAGGATTAAAAGGAAGGGTGGTGACATATGGTTTGGGAAGGCATATTTCAGGAAAGTTCTTAAATTCTTATGATTTGATTGAACCCATATTTTTTATGATTATGATTCTAAAGCACTGCGCGATGTATATGCTTAATCCTGTCAGATTTCTGTTATGCATAGCGAATTCTGAGTTAGGGAGGCATTCTGATCATAAGCAATTGTATTCAAATGTATGGTCAATGGTTGCTAATTATGTAAGAGGCAATGTGGAAGTTCTGGTGAGAATGATTTAGTTTTGGTAAGCTATATTGAGAATCATAGGGTGAAAGACGTAGCCTAACCGACACCTGATGGAGCAGGTTGATAAATGCTGGCCGCGGCCAAGATAATGTAGGTCGTGGCCCCAAAGAGCATAGAAAGATATGGGTCGCGGCCAGGTCAGCGTGGGCCACGGCCAATGAGATCCCAAACAGTTTTGGGCCACGGCCAGGTGTAAGCCTTGTGAAATGCATATCAAAATGGCACATTTACACTCAATTTATCACACTTTTTGATTGATTATTGGGTATATAAGGATTAAAGTGTGAAGGAAATGTGCCCAATGAGTGTTTGGTTAAAAAGGGAATAATTCTTTGATTAAATGTGAATATTTTTCTATCATACATCACCCTTTGCTTTGTATAGACTTTCTTGTGTTGATAGGATCACAATTGAGATGCACAAAGAGCCAATGGAAGCACAAATCATTGATTAAGAAGTTGGGAAGAAGAGCAAAACACCATGGCATCATTGAAAAAGCTAAAAGAGTTGAAGACAAATGTGTGGCTGCAGCCAGAAAACCTCCAGAAAATTTTGGGCTGCAGCCAGACGACATACAGAGGCAAGACAGCGTTTTCTGGCTGTAGCCAAGAATTTTTGGCTACAACCAAAATGCGAAATCAGTAGCTGTGCGTTTTGTTTCTAGGTCATTTAAAAGGCAAAATGCTAATACAAAGGGGGGCTCGACATTTAGAAGTTTTGTGAGGCTACTAAGGAGCATTTCCAAGCAAAGGAGAGGGGTTTTCTCTAGGAAATCAAGTGTGATTGAAGATTGAAAGAGATTCCAACTTCATTTCTCTTGGTTTTTCTGTACTCATTCCCTTTCTCCATTGTAATTCTGATATGGCTGCACTAAATGTTGATATTTGTGATTCGTTTTTGAACATGAGTACCTAAGGTTTTCATTCTAGGATTGTTTTTGAACCTTTGTATGGATTAAACTTGATTCCTCTCTCTCTTTTAGTATATAATGGCATATATATGTTGATTCTACCCTGTTTTTCTGATATTCGTGACTGGCCATCATGGTGGATAGTTCAATTAAATTAAGCTTGAGAGAGTTAATTTAATTGTAGAACTTTGGTAGAATTATGCTAGACTTGAAGTTTAAGAACTAAACGGATGGTTTGTTAATAACATAGAGATATAGTTATTAACCTAGCATTGTCAAATTAAGGTGGTTACTTACTGGTTATTTCCCTTAATTGAAGCAAGAGATTGTGTATGTTAAAGGAGGATATAAATTTGGTTATGACTTGAGAGAGCTTAACCAATTGGTGGTGAACCTTAGACTGACATATATATATCCCATGAAAGTATTCTTGACGAGGAAAGGAATTAAGTTTATGAAATACAAAGGGGATGAACAATCCTAGGCTTGGTATAATTGATTGAATTCAAAAGAAACATATTATTGTTCAGTAATTCTTAGTTTTTATCAAAATATCTTTTGAAAATTCTTTATTTAACTTGATCAATTTCAAATGATTCCATTCAACCTAATTAAGAACATGGTTAAATTAGTTAACTCGCTTTAGTCATAGTCCTCGTGGGAACGATCTTGACTTATCACTTTATTACTTACAACCCGTACGCTTGCGGAAGCTAAACGGCGAACACCAGGTCAGCGTTGGCCGCGGCCAAGGGAATCACAGAGAGTTTTGGGCCGCGACCAAGGTAAGGTTAGCCGTAGCGCGGCTAACCCATGCACAGAAGTTTTGGGTCGTGGCCAGGACAGAGTTGGCCGCGGCCCAGGTGCAACAGCAGAGTTTTTAAAAAAAACCTGTCCCATTCTTTCCTCTTCTCATTTCCCCTTCTCAGAGTCGCCAACCCTCATTGTTCTCTCTCTTTCAACGTCTAACCACCTTCCTCGACCTTTTTCACCAATTTTGCCCTAAATCTATTACTCCCACTTCATTTTCCCTTCGATTTTCATCATCTCCATCGTTCTTTTGTAATTTCTATCTCGGATTTGTGTAGTTGCTTCTGTGTTTCTGTAATCTAGGGCACTTGGCGTGACTCTATTCTTCTGAAATTCTGAGATCGTGTTTGGTTTTCTCTAGCTTTCTCACCTCTCATAGGTAATTGCAACTCATCCTTAACACTTTTAATGAGCATTGTGGGAAATTTAGTTCAGTTTGGAGTTATGGTTTTAGACGTAGACTTGAATAATCTGTAGATACGGCTGGATTTGAGGATAATGTACATGGCTATGGAGTTTTTCTACCCTTATGCTGCTTCGATTGCATATTGCTATGCTCCCCATTGTGGTTTGTCCTTGTGCATTGCCCTAAACTATGTTATTTTACAAACCATTCTTTTTGTTTTGCTATCACTGTGGCTTTGCTATCAATGTGCTTTGTTCAACTCTGTGTTGGCCAAAAACCTTTTTAATCGACATTCAAATGGACAGAAAATTGGTTTAGCTGATGGATTTATTTGGTAATTCATATTGTTTCCAATGTCATGTGTACACATACTTCCTGTAAGCCATAAGGTCCAAGCTGAAGTTCAATTCAAAAGTGTAGATCACAGTCAAGTTTTTAAAGAAGTGAGGATAGGAGCTAGGCTGGAATTTTGAATGGTTATTTGAAACTAGTTAGGTCATAAGTTTGGGGGAGGTCCTTTGTTTACTTTCTGATTCTTGTACCAATGTCGTTTCAACTGCTTTGGATTTCCTTGTTCTTTCTCTAACTACCATGCCTGCGAAGCGCCTTGCTGACCGATCAGGCCCAAAGGCCATTGCTGAGGCTAAAGCAAAGATAATCAAGAGACCCTTGTTGCAAGAGCATGAATTCCTGTTCACTGTCTCTTATGCCTTTTATGACTTAGCCACTCACACCTATCACTTGCAAAGGCTTATGGACCCCAAAACCGACGGGAATTTGCAGATTGTCCCGAAATTCTATGCCAATGCTTGTGTATGATCTATTTGGTGATTTCCCCTTAGGGGGGTCAACATTGACTTTACTCTGGCCAGTTTCCAGCAATTTGCATTACTCCCGGCTGTCAAGGAATACAGGTACCAGCAGCGCTTAGACAATAAATATGACATCCCTGAGGATGCGATTTCTGAACTGCTGGTTTACAACAACAAGGTGGCATGGCAGAGTCGCGGTGGGGCTCAGAAGTATTTACCACGTGCTCAGCTATCAGTTGAAGCTCGGGTCTGGTTGCATTTTGGCAAGGATTACTTTTGGCCTTCGTCAAACCAGAACCGACTCACTAGAGACCAAGCCCTCCTGATTTACCTTCTGATGAAAAATGAACCAGTAGATCTAGGTGCGGTAATTTATAAGTCTCTGAGAGACCATACACGTGAGCATACGGGTGGCTTGATGTTGCCACACCTTATCTCTGCTTTCTGCTCCTCTTAGGTGTCTTTGCCATGGCCACTGATGTTCTATTCAAACCTATAAAAAAATTTCATTACCTGAGCATCAAACCGAGACCAGATGAACAAGTCCCAGCATCCTAAAGATCAACCAATGCCCCTGCTTTTGAACAGGAAGGACCCTCTCAAGCTCCTCCGGAACATGGTGGATACTCTCTGTCTCATTTGGAGCATGGTGAACTATCAGGCGCCCCTTCCTCCTCTCAGCCTCCTGCGACCTTAGAGGTGATCCTAGCTGCCATCCAGCGCACTGAGGCCACTGCCGCCCAATGCCTCACATATCTACAAGACCACGGTGTTCACCTGACCCGTTTAGAAGAGTTATTTGCTGCCCATGTGCCTGCTGCTACTAAGTCCAGTGAGGATGATGGCAGTGAGGATGATGATAGTGATGACGATGAGGACGGAGATGATGATGATGTAGATACCAGCGACGATGGGGGTGAGGAGTAGTTGTGCAAGTCTTTGTATTGTTGGGATTTTTCCTTTTGTTTTGTTGATTTGACTATTGATCATACTCTGATTCACTGAATATTGTTGGAATTTTTCTGATTAGTGACTAATTCTGGATTTAGCTTAATGACTGTTCCTCTCACATATACCTGTGACTATTCTATCTATGGATTGATGTATATCAATTGCATTACAGGTGCTATGTGTGCACTTTGTGCCTAATAACAGTGCGGACATTGTTTGCCTCAAGTTTGGGGGTATTTGATTAATCAAATGAATGAATTTTTTTGATCACTGACAAGGATTTCATATTGTGAAAATGTGTTTTATGCCTTGTCCTGGAGTCAAAGTCAAGTTAGATTTGATTAATCCCATTTGAAGTGGACACTTGGATTTTATGTTTCCCAGGAAAACAATAATAACTATTCATGAATGCTTGGTTCACATTTTAAAGCTTAATTCCTAATACTTTGATGATTAAACATTGCCCAAGGATTGGAAGTAATTTGAATACTTTTGTCAAGGGATTATATAGCACATTGCCGTGTATGAACTTCTCTCATTGAAGGTCTTTTGAATTCGTATTTGAATTTCTTGAAATGAATTAACATTTCATACACTTGCAGAACATGATTGGCATTCTCTTTGAGCTAAAAATTATGGGATTTGCTTATGCTCTTGATTGAGTTGTAAGGAATTGGTTTGTTATTGCGCTTAGAGTTAGCATGTGGATCAGTTGAGTTAATGCATTTGGATCAGGCTAATGTTAAATTAATCTTGGTGAATGTGCATGTGAGAAGAAAACCTCTATTGGAAGGATTTCGAGCCAAATTTTCAGTCATTAGTGTGTGTATGCAACTTATTCTAGTGTACCTCTAGAACTTGTTTAAATTCTTTTTCAAAATCACATATGCATGTGGATTAATGAAAATGATAGGGGCATTCATTTTTAAACCCATTGACCTAAACACAAACCTGTTAAACTAATCCATTGTTGACCCCTTTTGTGCCATTCACATTTCAAAAATCTATCGTTCAACAACAAGAACTATGTATGCTTCTATTCTAAATTAGATTGGCACTTAAATAGCAATGAAATGTCATGAATATATGTTGATTTAAAAAAAAAAAAGAAAAGAAAAAGAAGATGTTACTGTATACATTGGTGCATGCATAGTACTTGTTTAAATTTCCTTTCCATGAGACCATTTCCAACATTACAACCCTTATTAAAAGTCCCCTTGATTCATGAGTCTAGGTGTACAAAGTAGTGGAGAGAGTAGAGTTTCTACAAGCCTATGGCAGGACCTAATTTAGGTGGCACTGAGCGAAATTCCCTAAATTCATAAGAGCTAAACACATAAATCCTTGAGTGTTCTCGTGCGTACATGTCTTTGATTGATTGAGCATTAATCTAGTCCATTTACATTACCTCATGATGAAACTTGTGTTAGCTTCATTAGTAATAATGAGCAATTCAATAAAACCCTAAAGTTCTATTGATTTTAAAAGCGTGTGGAATGATTTATAAGAGAATAGAAAGGAGAATGCAGAAGGATTAAGTTCGGATATTGAGGCTGTTTGTACATGTTGAAGTGCTGTATCTGATCTTCACAACTAGAGGCTGATTGTTATTCAACTCTCAACACACACACACATTATGAAAAATTTGGGGAAGTTCGTCCTTAAACTGTGAACCAGGCATTCCTTTATGTTTTGTTGTCTTTCTTCTTGAGCATTACATTATGAGTAGTCACTGAGAAAAATTTTCATGCATAAGCACTCCACTGGGATTAATGACATCCAGCTCTTGTTACTTAACTGATTTTACTCGATGATGAGCAAAAGTTTAAGGTTGGGGGTATGTTAACCTCATGAAATTCTTGTCAGAACTGCACATTTCCTCCTACTTCTTCCACAATTTGGGTGTACTAATGAGCATTTGGGAGTGCTAAAATAGAGGAAATGTGTTTTTTACATACTTGGCACAAAAAGAGTGTAAAAATTGGGGAAATATGTTGATAACCGTCATGACTACTCAACTATGATCGCTTGTGAGTTCTTTGTGTTGAAAGGGTATAAATGCAGTCATAACTGGAGCCAGAAGAAAGCCAAATCCAATGAAAAGAATGTGAAATAGAGTGAAGCCATCAAGTGTGCTAGGGAAAGGCAAGAAGGGATGCAAACAGATCTTGGAAAGATAGAAATTGGCACTGCAGAGTTGCTGGCCGCGGCAACCACAATTACTGGCCGCGGCCCACAGGAGGACAGAAACTTACTGGCCGCGGCCCACATATACACTGGCCGCGGCCAGCCCCCGAAACTGTTGTTGTGCGTTTTGTCAATCAGGACCTATAAAAGGGAAATGAAAAGAATAAAGCGAGAAGAGGAGAGCCAAAATACCATAGAGAAGTAGTTGAGACATCTCTCTGAGCTTGGGTATGCCTGAAATCAAGGAGAATCAAGGAGAGTTGAAGATTTACAGAGATTTTAGCTCAGATTCTCTGGTTTTTCTGTATTCATTCCATTTCTCCTCTGTAATTCTGATATGGCTGGAATGAGAGTTTATGTCTGTGATGCATTTATGAACATAGATAGCTAAAGTTCCATTCTAGGATTGCCTATGCACCTTTGTATGGATTAAACTTGATTCTTTTCCTCTCTAATTGTCTAATGGCATACATATATATGTTGATTTTACTCCGTTTTTACTACTGTTTGTGACTAGCCATCACTGTGGATGATGTGTTTAATTAAATTAAGCTTTAGAGAGTTAATTTAATTATAGAACTTGAGTGAAATTATGCTACACTTGACATTTACAACTAAACGGATGGTTTGTTAGTAACATAGAGATATAGTTATTAACCTAGCATTGTCAAATTAAGATTGGTATGTAATGAGTATCTTCTCTTAGTTGTAGCAAGAGATTGTGCATGATAATAGAAGATATAAAATTGGTTATGACTTGAGAAAGCTTAATCATATGCTTGAAATTCTTAGACTGACATATTTACACCCCATGTAAAGGATTCGTGGAAAGGAAAAGAAGTAAGTTTATGAAATACTAAGGGAATGGACAATCCTAGGCTTATTATACTTGATTGAAGTCACACAAATCAGAGTTTTGTTCAGTAAATCTCAATTTTACAAACATATCTTTTGAACTTTCTGTCCCACACACATCAACTTGTTTTGGCTCAACTTAATTGAATTCACAAAACCTATTGCTTGACTAATTTGTTACTCAAATCATCGAGGGAACAATCTCTACTTATCATCATATTACTTGACGCGATCCGTGCACTTGCGGTAGCGAACATCCCCCACTCACCACTAATTCTTATTTCATTTAATCATTTATTATAAATTCTCTCTCATATTTTATACTCATAATCTCTCATATTTGTTTCTCATTCTCTCCCCTATGCTACGTCCATGGACTTCAAGTTGCGTGTTTTCCAGACCCTTTTTTTCTATCAAAAGAAAACACAGAAAGTCGTAATGACAAATTTGGTTTGTGAAATTGATGTGCACAGATGGGAAGAAGTGTGTGGCGAAGGAGCTGGTGGAGCTTGTAGACAAAGAGAACTGCAAGATGACATTCAAAATGCTAGGAGATCTGATGGAACAGTACAAGAGCTACAAATTTAAACTCCAAGTGTTTCCTCAAGATAAAGGAAGTGTTGCTGGTTGGACAATGGAATATGAGAAGCTCAACGACCACACTCCTGATCCCCACACTTTGCTTCAGCTAGTCATTAATATGACCAAAGATATCGATGCTCACCTTTCTGCTTAACAATACCACAGCAGTCCACCACCAAATAAACTCTATATCTATATATATCTGTGTGTGTGTGTTGCAGTAATAATATAAGGTAAATAAAACTTGATGAAGACGATATTGATCAGTGTGTGAGAGAGAGATCATCAATCTCTTAGATATTGGCTCAGTAATCAGTGTCTCTTCTATCTTCACTTTTTCATCTCTGCTTTGGCTTCAGATTTCAAGACCACATGTATGTTCTACACAAAACTGTGCAATAATGTTTAATGAAATCTTATAGTTTGTGTGCTAAGTTTTAATTTGAGTGATGAATTTATTTTTGTCTCTCTATTGTCAAGTTAAATTAGATTTAAACTTAAAAGTACATAATTTAATTATATTAATAATAATAAATAATTATATTAATAATAATAAATTAGTTATAAAATAGTTCACAATAAAAAATTTGTATATGAAATGAATAATGCATTTTTTTGGACACTAAAATAAATAATGCATAAGACAGCTTATTTTCCTTATTTAATTAAAATAAAATAATTTAGTATATAGGTTAATAATTACTCCTCTAGTCCATTTTATAAGAACAAAAAATTTGAATGGTCTTGGTCCTTTTTATAAAAGCCCAACAAGAGTTGTTTGAACGTTTAATGAGTTTTTTCTTTTTTTGCCCCTCATTAATTATATAAATTGCATTAATCAAAAGCTTGGTGATACTTATATTTTATTCTATTCCTCTCTCTTCATTGCCCCCTCATGTATAAGGGCATACTTGGAAAACAAATTATTTCAGATATAATTTAACCAATTTTTTAAACAGTGTAATTCGATTATAGACTCTTATAAATAGAACCATATCCTAATAATGTCAATCATAGTAATGTCACTCTGCCCTAACAGTCGGATAACTTTGACCATTAGCTTACTCAAAATGCCACCTCATCCTTATTTTATTAACCAATGATTAAATTCTAACTCAACAAATTTAATCCCACCTGGCATTAGTCTCTTCTCACTCTCCCCACTTTCTTTTTACTCCCACAGCCTTCTCCAGCAACCCCCCCAGGCTGCGGTTCTCAAACCCCAACCACTTCTCTTTCCTTCGTTACTGCTATCGTCTCCTCGACAAGTGGTTCATTGAGATTTATCAACAATATTGCCTGGAATTGTGGAAATTTTCGACTTCAACAAGACCACTGTTGACTGCAATTAGTGACAGTTGGGTCGTCCACATTCGGTGGCCCAACTTGTTCAATACTTCCTCTGATATATAATATAAGTCAAATAAACTAATTCATTATAATAAAAGAAAAATAGTAGTTCACTCATTAAATTTGTTCTAAATTGAAAGCAATTTCATACTTCACCCATATTAAATGAGGTTTTAGATGAAAGAGAGAAATACGGATTTCAACATTAATTATAGGGATAAAATTGACCAAAAAAACACATTAATTACTCTCCAAGTAACTTATATTGTGGACCAAACCATTTTTCTAGAAGCAACTTATATTGTGGACTAGAGGAAAATACTTCTTTGATCCTTATACTTTTCAGGTCCTATTTATAAGACACTTTCAATATGAACATAGATCAATAAATACCTTAAACTTCATTAACTCTTCGATAAAGTTCAACAACTGTCTAACTTTACCGTATTTAACACTGGTATTCATTATGGCCCATGAGAACAAAGTCAGTAACTCAATATAATAATAAATGAAGAGTAAAATTGTGCATTCATATGAAAATTCTCTCTACCCCATATACAAAACCAAAAATGTTCTTCTCTCTGCTCAATAAATAGAACTAGAGGAATAGCTTATTCCCATCATCCGGTTCAGCTTTTAAAACATTGGTTGCCACATCAACTAGCAGGTTCACTTAACCATTTGTTGGAGTAGAGTAAAATTGCTACTTTTTGAAGGGTAATATTAAACTCAAAAAAAAAAATGACCGGACACTCACCGCTATTAAAAGAAAACTTTCACGGCAAATGAGACATTAATTCTAATAAATATAACTAACATATTACACTATAAATCATTTTTCAATGCAAAGGCTGGGAAAATTTATTTATAGAATCACTAGTACAAAATTCCCTTTTTAGACTGTCACATTTAGATCGGTTCTAGCGAATAAGATCTTAAAAATTTGACTGATGGCAGTTTTGTAAATATATAAAACTTTTAAGACTGGTTCTAAAAATAACCGATTTTAAAAAATTTATCTAGACCGGTTCTAAACAAAATCAGTCTTAAAATATCAAAATATTTTAAAATGTAAAAAAATTTTAACTTTTAAAACCGGTAATAAAAAAAACCGGTCTTAAATAAAAACTTATCTAGACCGGTTATAAATAAACTGGTCTTAAAAATATGAAAATATTTTAAAACTTAAAAATTTTTAACTTTTAAGGCCGGTTTATATAAAAACCGGTCTTAAATATAAAAATATTTAAGACCCGTTTTGATTAAAAACTGGTCTTAAATTTTATATTTAAGACCTGTTTTTATAAAAACCGGTCTTAAAGATGAAAAATTTTTTAAATTAATTTTTTTTCACCATTTTAAGACCAGCTGTAATGGAAAACCGGTCTAAAAGGTTAGATATTTCGGCGTATTTTCACTCCCGCGCCCCCAAATCCCGCACTCAGAACCCTTTCATCTCTTGTCACCATTTCTCTATGAGCTCTGTCACTACTTGTTCTGAACTCCTCCATCGCTCCCCGTTCCTCTTTTGCTCCACTCTCCTCCGTCATTACCGCTGCCGTTGCTATGTTCCTCGTCGTTGTTCTTTGATCATCGTCACTCTCTTCTGCCGCCACCTCTATTCTCCACAGTGACCATTCTCCTCTGCCGTGACTTCCCTTTACCTCCGTAACTTTGGGTAGAAGCTCACTCCTTGGTCTTCAATCAGGTTAGTGTTCTGTTAATTAAAGCCCTCAACTTTCAGCTTGTATTTGCTATTCTCAACAATATTAACTCTGACATTATATAGTGGTTAGACACAAAATAATTGCAGAAAAATGTTATTAAGGTTAAAGGGAAAATTGTGTGATCGATGACTTTATAAATAAAACCGGTCTAAAAATAACAAAAAAAATTAAAAATTAAAAATGTGACACATTTAAGACCGGTTTTTATTATAACAATTAAAAAAATATTTTTTTTCACCCTTTTAAGACCGATTTGTAGCAAAAATCAGTCTAAAAGGTGAACTTTTTCGCCCATTGTTTTACTCCCGCGCTCTATGAACCCTTTCTTCTCTTTTCGCCATTTCTCTGTGAGCTCTGTCCCTGCTTGTTCTAAACTCGTCCATTGCGCCCTATTCCTCATTTGTTCAACTCTCCTCCGTCATTACTGCTGTTGTTGCTATGTTCGTTGTCGCTGTTCTTTAGTCATCGTCACTCTCCTCCGCCGCCACCTTTATTCTCTGTAGTGACCATTCTCCTCTACCGTGACTTCCCTTTGTCAGTGTCATGAATTTTCAGGACTTCATTTTAACCTCAGTCAACGCCACCATGACTTTGGGTAGAAGCTCACTCCTTGGTCTTCAATCGGGTTAGTGTTCTGTTAATTAAAGCCCTCAACATTCAGCTTGTATTTGCTATTCTCAACAATATTAACTCTTATAATATAGTTAGACACGAAATAATTGCAGAAAAAAGTAATTAAGGTAAAAGGGAAAACTGTGTGATGACTTTATTATTACTACATATACGTTTTTCTTGTTTTGGACCAAAAGTAAATAAGATGCTCTGACTTGTGATATTTGGCTTGGAGTAATATCATTCTAAGTTTTGTTTTAATTTAGTGTGATTGTATGGTTGTCAGTGTTATTGGTTTGTTGAAACAATACTAGTTTCAAATGGTGCATGTTAAAATTCGTTGAAATTTCTCAAACTCTATGGTGGTTGTTTTTTGTCTATCCTTTTGCTGTTGGATATAGAGTGATACAAGTGTTGAGATATATATGGATTATAGTTGGATAAAAGCTAAACGAACGAGATATATATGGATTATAGTTGGATAAAATCCACCGTATTATTTACAAATAATAAATAATGAGACTTGGTTTTTAATTTCAAATTTCGTATAATGCATAAAAAAACATATCTAGCTTGGATTACCTGTAGATTAAGCCACCCTGACAAATGATACTATTTCATTGATTCTTCTCTTCTCCAGCCATTCTCAATGTGTGTGTGTGTGATGTACTTTAAATTCACATTTCCCGGACCCTACTATACCTACCTTTGTTGTACAACTTTCTTCGTTTTATATATAAGTAATATTTTATTAAAAAAGATTATATGCAGATTTTTTTTTTTCAATAGAGAATGCTTGTTTAAGGAGGAAAATAATTTCTGTGTTCCTGGAGATCCTCTGGACTCTCAAGCACATGGATTGCCATAAGTTTTTTTAGTATAAGCTGTATGTTTCATATAAAAAGTTAAAATATGAAATACTTTAGCATTTTAAATAGAAATTAACTTACTCTAAAATAAAATAAAGAAAAATGATATATCTTCATTGAGAACAAAATATTCAAATGAGCTAACAATTGTTAGTCTAGTTGGTAAAGAGTTGGCTCATAACTTACAAGATCGTGAGTTCAAATCTTGCTATCTCTACAAGAGCTCTTTGAGGTTGGAAGCATGTCCTAGACTTAGTGAGCCCCTTGAGACCAACTCACCTAAACTTTTTTAATTAAAAAGAAAACATTCAAGTACACACATCAAGAAAAAATAGGGAAAAGTGGGAAAAAATACCCTATTAAAAAGTTTATAGATGGGAAAGACCTAAACTAATACTGGTACTGGTGCGAACAAAATTTGCATACTACTAATACTCTGTATGTATACAAATTGAACCCTTTGAGACCAAACTCATCTAATTTTCTTTAATAAAGAAACATTCAAGTACTCACTTCACAAAAAACAAAAATTACGGAAAAGCCGGAAAAAGACATGAACTAATACCGGTGCTTGTGCATATAAAATTTGAATTCTACTAATCCTGTCTATGTATAATAATTTATCATGCCCTTCTATTTAGTTAGGAATTTAAAAGACACAGCGCCAATTTTTTTGCAGTTTTTTTTTATCATGATACTGAAATTGGTAAAATAATGGATGAACAAAACCGAATGATAATTGATGGATGAGTGAAGCGGTGGTTCGAATTGGATTTGAAAAATGGATGAAGACAAAACCGAAAGAGATCAGAGATGAGGCTTTAAGTTTAAGGGGCGGATGATAATCGCAAGGTGAAGATATAATGGAGATAATAGGGAATAAAAATAGAATAGAGAAGGGAAAAAGACAAGAAAATACTACTTGAACTTCAAAATCTCAAAGCAGTCTTGTTGCTTAAAAGAGTATAGGTATTACCTACACTTGAATAGCAATTGACAACTCCTTTTTAGATAAAATCACTGATTTGGAATTTTAAAATTTAAGTGGTATTTTATTATCTTTTTTTCTGAATAGAAAATTCCATGTGTATCCTAAAAATTAGTCTCTTCCCTCTTGTACATTTTCGGCCCTTGGGTCAATCTTAATTTTGTTTAATCCCTGTAAATGGCGTCAAATTGGGATTAAAATTGGCCAGTAGATTTAAGTTGTGTCCAAGCATTCCAATGTCAACCGTACACATAAAAATAATGCCATGTGATAGCATATATTCAAGGAATTAAAATAATGAGAATTAAAATTTAATAAAAATATACAATTAAGCACTAAAAAATATTCAAGCTACCCTTAAACACAATTAAGCACCAATAAGCCCGCAAAATAACCAAATTAAGTGACAAAAGCTTAAGCTAAAGAATAAAAACATATGAAAATAATGAGAAATATCAATTAATAGAATCACCCCTACCGTACATTTGTTAACAAGTATCATGAAATTTCTAAAAAGGTTAACATCTCAAATATGAAGGTTAGAGACCGAAAAGAAAATATTAAGTGTTTTAGAGTAGAAAGACTTGAAAGTGTAGAAAATACTAAAACTCAAGAAAAACTTGATTTTACACCCTTATCTAAGAAAAAACTCCACAACAAGTCGATAATACTCTAGCGACTTGGAAACATTTTATCAAGATCACAAAGTAATCAATAATAATACTTGCAAAAGAAGATTCTTATTTGCAAGGGATAATTAATCTACAAATCCTTATAATTTCAACCAATTTTTAATTAGGTCCCTTTAGATTTTTTTTTTAATCAGGTCTTTATACTTTCACTTGTTTTTTTTCTTTGGTCCTTGTACCTTTTTTTTCCTTTTACTAGGTCCTTATAGTTTCACATGATCTATACTCCATCTTATCCTATTTATAAACAACTTTTTCTCTCTTGTGGCTAGTTCTTAATATAAACAACTTTTGTATTGTATCTCAAACTTTAAACTACTTTTTTTTACCCTTATTAAATATATATATTTATATTAATGAACAATTAATTCTCTTTCATTCAATCATTTATTAACTATTTTCTCTCATATTTTTTACTCATTCTCTCTCCTATGCTCGTTTTATAAATAGAGCTATATTTGGAAAAGACATGACATTTTTTATATATTTACTATTTTTAGCTAATTTTAACCGTCATTTCGTTTTATGCAATAAATAAAAAAAATTGCTTATAAAAAAACCAGAGGGAGTAATTAGGTCCCTGTGCTTTTTTTATTATTGATTCAATCAATTCTAAGAATATTCTTCTATAAATATAAAATATAATATTATTACATATAATATTATTAAATATTATTCTTTTTTATGTAAATTATTAAATATTATTCTATAAATACTAATATTCTATAAATGAAAAATTATTATGATATTTTTATTTTAATATTCTACGAAATTTTTGGATTAAATATGTATTTATATTATTTATTTTTTAATTATAATATTTATTTATTTTTATAATTATAAAATTTGAATTATAATAATAAATTTTTCTAAAAGTATAATAGAATTATAATTAATCAATTAAGAATTAATAATTAATTATTATTTTTGAATTATTTAATTATTAATTTATTTTTTTATTATTAAATTATTTTTTAATATTATTCATTTTTTAACTTTCAATTAAATTAATAAATTAAAATACAAAATACCTACAAAGACCTAATTAAAAATCCAGTGAAATAATAAGGACCTAATAAAAAAAACTACAAAAACTTAATTAAAAACAGGTAAAAGTATAAAGACCTAATAAAAAAAACAATAGAGACCTTGTTAAAAATTGGTGGAAAGAACTTGCTGATTAGTTATCGTACTAGTACTCAACATTCTTTGTCTTTCCTCCACTTGACCAGTACCTTGTAAATTGACGGAATCACCCTTAAGTTCATATCAAGGATTGAATGATGTGTTTTCTGTACGTGTTTGAAACCTAGAAGAGATTTTGGCATTGTTTTCATTAAAAACTAAATGCCCTCGCTCAACTGACAAGCTTTCAATATATATGGGGCCATATTGCAGCGACGACTTTTGAGCAGCATTTAGTTTTAATTTCTAAGTTTCTGTGCACACTACAAAAAAACATCCCATTACCCACGGAAATTACCCACGGAATTCCCTGGGTAAAATCATTCCAGACGGACATTTAAGACGGAATTCCGTCGGTAAATAATTACCGACGGACTTACCGACGGATCAAAATCCGTGGGCACAAAAACCGTGGCAACGGACTCTTGGGACGGAAAATGAGTCTGTGGGTAATTTGAGACGGACTCACCGACGGAAATTTCCGTCAGTAATTACCTACGGACTGCCGACAGAAATTTCCGTCGGTAATCTGAGACGGAAGTGCGTGGGAACTTAGCCACGGAAATCTGAGACGGAAGTCCGTGGGAAATTACCCACGGATTATGAGACGGAAGTCCGTGGCTATTTACCCACAGAATTCTGAGACGGAGGTCCGTGGCTATTTACCCACGGAATTCTGAGACGGAGGTCCGTGGCAAATTACCCACGGAATTCTGAGATGGAAGTCCGTGGCGAATTACCCACGGATTATCAGGCGGAAGTCCGTGGCTAATTACCGACGGATTCTGAGACGGAAGTCCGTGGGTAATTACCCACGGAATTCTGAGACGGAAGTCCGTGGCAAATTACCCACGGAATTGCGTCTCAGAATCCGTGGGTAAATTTGATTTGGCAAACAAATTTGACAGTATCTGTTTCTACGCCATTTTTTTAATAATTTCCATTACATTAATTTTTAGAAAACAAAATTTAAAATGCTCAGCAAAGTAACCTATTCATTGAAATAGAAAGTAACCTGATCACTTAATAAGGCAATATGTCACAAGTTCGAAGTCATGAAATAGTAAAAAAAACTGTGTCTAGAACTTAACATTAACAAGTGTACAGAAACACTAAACATAAAAAAGCTACAACAAGTTCTCAACTCTAATTTTCATGTTCTTAACTTTCTAATATGTCAAAAATTTATTAATTTTGATATTAGAGTAGAGTATTTTACTCTCAAGAATAAAATTTTAAAAAGTTATCCAAAAAAGAAAAATAGAAACACATTTTTTGCCAACAAATACATTAATTAGAAGGAAACAGATTATTCAATACTTTTAAGTCAATGCTGAAAAAAGCATACAAATTATTGGCAACTTTAATATGATTGCCGAAATTAACTAAATTCCCCAATTCTTTTGAAGTGGCTAAAAGATTCTCATATATTGAAGCAAAGAGAGTACAGTTAAGAGAGATACAAAAGCATGAGTCTATATATAAGTATATAACCCACTTACTCTTTATCCAGAAACAACCAAAAACTAAGTTCAAAAAAAAAAAAAACTGACCAATCTATATATCATATAAACATCCTAAAACCTCAGTATTTTTTTTATACAAAAATCACACTATTTACAAGTAATGAACTGTGAAGGTTATTTTTCAAAATAGGACATTATTCAATCCCCCTGGCACTTTTGTATTATTTTTATTTAAACAAGAAATGTATTTTTCCCTTGAAATTTTTTCCCTCGATAAACAATCAATTTAGAAAGAAAGAAAAAGAATTCTTGTTAATACTAAATTCAAACCCAAGAATTTAATTAATCATATCAAACATAAGGAAAGAACACACTAACTAAAGCCTAAGGCAGCAAATCCTGAAACAAAACATGGAAATCTGAAAATATGGCTCTAGGCAGAAGTAAGAAGCTCTGCAGCGAACCAACAAAACAATAATAAAATGTGGTTAAATAGTTCTACTATCAACTAATCCATAAATGGTGATATAAATAATCAAGGAATTCCATAGTGAAAAATTAAAGAAGCCTCACAGTACCTTGCATTATATCACGGCCAGCCCACCAAAGGAAAACACCAAGACCAACTATTGGTACTAACACAGCAAAGATCTGCATTAAGGGGGGGAAAATGATCAGATTCATTTACAAGAGGACCATCCAAGAACAAATGAAAGTTCTTTCTACAAGAGGAAAAACACAAGAGAACATATCTACCAAAAAGAACATGGACCATTCTATTCACTAGTATAAGTAGCATTATTCATTTTACTGGCAAATAATAGTAATGAGAGATTAATCAATGAAGTTAATCCCAACCTCTTGAACTGGTGGAGTATCAACTTAAGGCCAAAATATTAATCACCAGAAATAAAAACATATCAAGCACTTTTCTCCAAACAATAAGAAATTAGTATATTGGCTTTCAATTCAGCCAATCTCAGCATGAAGGGTTGGAAACTCTCATACTTGATTCTGCTGTCACATATCTGCCTTGTCTTGTCCTAAAGTAGTGTGTCATTTCATGAACTGAGAATGTGTGTGAGAACTGAGAATGATATTAAAAAATTTTTGGAGAAATATTTGCTTAAAATATTTGTATTTTAGTAGATGGAATCTTTTGATAATACTAATCAAGAGGGTGGATCACCAATCTTACAAAATGAAGCCAAACCTAAACCAAAAAACAGGGCCCTTTCGCAGAATTATTTTTCTTCTTCTCTTTAAGAGAGAGAGAGAAAGAGTAATGGAGGTGGGAAGAAAAGAGTATCCAAAGAGAGAAGATATTACTGTTGATTGGCGAGGAAGACCCTCGAACCCTCAAAAGCATGGTGGAATGAGAGCTGCAGCTTTTGTCCATGGTATCTCTCTCTCTCTCTCTCTCTCTGTGATATTTACAGAGATTATAATGTTTAAACTGATAAGCATGAATATTACATAGAACAATCAGCTTACTCATCAGTTATTTGGTATGGTGTTTCTATGAGCTATCAATTTATATTTCAATTTTCTGTCTCTCTTCTATGGCTCTTGTTCATTATTATCTCTCTCTCTCTCTCTCCGTCCAGCTTATTTCTTTGTAACCAAAAGATATATTTTTAGTCAAAGCTCTTGTGTTTAGTTATTGGCCACAGAGAGAGAGAGAGGGGTAGCCAACTATTGATTGAAAATTTGCCAATTTTCTTTGAAATCCTCTCTACAACTAGGCTGCAAATTCAGGTGTATGCTTCTGGGTTTTAGTCATAATTAAGATCATCTATAGTACTTATGCCAAATCATACCTCTGCAATTTGCTAGTGATCTCTCTATCTCTCATATATATATTGTGTACGTTGACTATATCTATGTATTATATAAATATTGAGAGCATATACTAACTAACTAAATGAATGTGTGTAAACGATGACAGGGCTTCAGGCATTTGAGATAATGGGAATAGCAGCAGTGGGGAACAATCTGATAACATACGTGATAAATGAGATGCACTTCTCATTGGCAAAGTCGGCAAATATTTGCTTTTAATGATTGGCAAAGTCTTAATTCAGAATAACAGCAAGGTTGATTGTGGTTGCGGAAAGTAACAATAAGGTTGGCAGTAAAAGGGGCAGAATTTTTTCTTATCAGGCAGCGTGGAGCATTGAAGATGGGTTTAGTGATGTGGTCAGCAAGGCATGGCAAGGGAAGAATTGGATGCAAGGTCAAGAGCATTTTTCAAAGGAAGCCTCGGAGTGGAACTCTAGAGTTGTGGGGAATGTAGCCAATAAGAAGAGAGGCATCATCCGTAGGCTTGAAGGAATCGATAGAGCCAGAAGCAATAGGGCCGGGCCTAATGGTCTTTTCAGGCTTGAAAAGCGGCTCTGGAGCTCGTATCAGAAAATCGCATTACAAGAGGAATTGATTTGGTTTCAAAAGTCAAGGTGTAAATGGATCAATGATGGAGATAGAAACACGAAATTCTTCCATGCTTGTGCTTCTGCGAAGAGGAAAAGAAACAGAATTGAGGCTCTTCAGGATGCTAATGGGAGCTGGGTGTCCGATGAGAATTTGTTAAGCAGAATGGCTTTGGATTTTTTTAGAAATCTCTTTACGGCGGACAACCCGTTTACTTTCTCTCCTTGGCCGGCTAGATTCCCACCTCTTACGGATTTACAATTGGACTCGTTGCAGCAAAAGGTTACCCCTACGGAGATCAAGAATGCTGCTTTTGAGATAGGTACGTTTAAAGCTCCAGGCCCTGATGGTTTAAATCCCCATTTCTTTCAAACCCAATGGAATCATATTGGGCAAAAGATTTGCGATCTTGTTGGAACGATTTTTGATAACCCGGAGGTCATTCAGGATATTAACCATACGAATATCACTCTCATCCCTAAGATTGACCATCCTTTATCTTTAAAAGACTTCAGGCCTATCTCGTTATGCAATGTGAGCTACAAAATTGTCAGTAAAGTTATCGCTAATCGCTTAAAAGGTGTCATGAACCACCTTATTGCTGAAAACCAATGTAGCTTCATTGCCGGAAGACAGGGGGTGGATAACATCATTATTGCCCAGGAAGCAATTCAAACTATGAGAACTAAAAGAGGTAACAATGGTTTTGTTGCAGTGAAAGTTGATATGGAAAAGGCTTTTGATAGGCTTGACTGGCGCTTTCTTGAGTTCACTCTTCACAGCTTGGGTCTTGGTGCTAGCTTTGTCAAGCTGATTATGTCCTGTGTATCATCCACTTCTATGAGCATTATTTGGAACGGCATCGCATCTGAGCGTTTTCGCCCATCTAGGGGTGTTAGACAGGGTGACCCCCTAAGCTCATATCTGTTCGTCCTTTGTATGGAGCTGCTTAGGCAACTTATTCACCAAGAAGTGGAGCTATGAAAATGGAATCCTCTCAAATTGAGCTCCTCGGGTCCTAATATTTCCCATCTCTTCTTTGCTGACGATCTGATTTTGTTTGGAGAGGCTTCAATTGAGCAGATGGCGGAATTTAGAAATGTCATGGCTCTATTTTGTCAAGTTTATGGTCACAAGATTAATCTAAACAAATCCAAGATGTTTGTTTCAAAGAATGTTCATTTCAACAGGGCATATGAAATGAGCCAGATTGTTGGTGTCGGTTTGACTGCAGACCTTGGCAAATACTTGGGTGTTCCTCTATTGCACAAAAGGATGGTTAAGAGGACCTTCTCTCCGCTCATACAGAGGGTTAAAATAAAATTGGCAAATTGGAAAGGTAAATTCCTTAGTATGGCGGACCGGTCGACTCTCATTAAATCAGTCCTCTCGACAATTCCCCAGTACCAGATGCAATCGGCTCTCGTTCCGAAAGGTGTTCTTCTAACTATTGAAAAGCTTAGTCGTGATTTCTTCTGGAATCAGCATGAAGACTCCAAAAAATTGCATCTCCTCTCCTGGGACGTGCTAAAGAAAAGAAAATGCGAAGGCGGCTTGGGGTTTAAAGACTTACACTGTCAAAATAAAGCTTTCATCATGAAGTTATGCTGGGGTCTTATTAAGAAACCGGATGCTTACTGGGTGAAATGTTTACGTGCTAAATACGCATGTGGTTTGTTCACTGAACCTCTTGTCCGGAAGAGACGTAATCAATCGGCTGTTTGGAGTGGCATTGTGACTGTCTGGGATGATTTTAAAAGAGGCCTTGGCAAATGCTTGAGAAGTGGTCACAGTACGCTAGCATGGAAGGAGTGCTGGTCTCCGGTGGATAATCCTCTAGAATTTCATATTGATCATAATGTTCACTTGGTTGATGTAAATGCCACTGTGAGATCTTTCGTAACCCAATCGGGCCACTGGGACAGAACTAAATGGGAATCCTTCCTTCCTACATGGGTGGTTGATAAAATAATGATGTTGCCCCCACCTTCGGGTACTGGAGAGGATGTGGTTTGTTGGAGGAATGCTCTAGATGGGACCTTCAGCGTTAAATCTGCTTACGACGCTATTTATCATCAGCATGGTTCCAGACGCCAATCTCACTGGCAGGCTATATGGCATCAGGGAATTCCTGAACGTGTCAAAATCTTTCTGTGGCAGGTCTACCATGAAAGGCTTCCTACTAATGAGTTAAGAGCGAGACACAATCCGAGCGTCCTAAACACCTGCCCTTTCCAGTGTGATAGTGTGGAGAGTATTCTTCATATTTTGAGAGATTGTGAGCAAGCTCAGAGAGTGTGGTCAGTTTTAACTAACCCCCTATATTATAGTATGTTTTTCTCTGGTAACTTGCAGGACTGGCTCAGTTGGAATGCACAACACTCACCGGGTAACAATAGGATGGCGAGATGGTCTTGGCAAAAAGTATTCAGCTCAACATGCTGGCTACTATGGAAGAACCAGTGCCGTCAAGCCTTTGAAGGGACATCGGACAACCCGAAACAGATAGTTCACGGATGCATGTACCATCTCTCGGAAGGAGTGGAGAACGGAAGGTTTCGTCATCAGATATTCCAGGTTCCAGAACGAGGACTACTTTGCTGGTACCCCCCAGATCCGGGAATCTTCCGTTTAGATGTTGACGGATCGGTAAGGAGAAGAGGTCAAGCCGCATGTGGAGGGGTTATTCGAGATCACAGAGGTATCTGGATACGTGGATTTCAACAGAAGCTAGGGCATACTTTCCCAGCTGCTCCAGAAATCCAGGCTATTCGTCGGGGTCTGTTATTATGTAAGCAGTTGGGACTCAAGAAAATCAGTTTGTTCACGGACTCACTACAGGCAATTCACCTTTTATCCAATCGGTGCGATGCTGATCACCCGTTGTACGATGTTATCTTAGAGACCAGATCACTCATTTATAGCGACTGGGAGGTAGAAATTTCCCACTCCTATAGGGAAAGTATTAGATGTGCAGATTTTCTGGCAAAAGAGGCGCATAGGATTCCGCATGATTACGAGGAATTAGGGTCATCCCCTACTGATTGTATTCTGCTTTTTGCTTTGGATCGTGGGTTGACACCACATGATCATTCTGTAGGAACTAGCCTATAGACTTATCCCTTTCAAGCTTTGCTTGCCTCTGTAAACCAAAAAAAAAAAAAGAATAACAGCAAGGTGGAGGATGATGACAGGTACAAAAATAAACATCAATCATGTATCAATCTAGCCTAAGAATTATCAAAACTTATTTGCTTTTCCTTAAACAAAATTAGTAGAGACATGCCAATTCCTTAATATCAATTTTTAATATTTCATAACAATCATGCTTAAGTATAAGCTCAGTATATTCTAGATTAAACAGAAATAATGTCAAATTGATTATCTTAACCATAAATCAAACCTTAAACTAGCTAAAGATAAAAACCCAGAAGCCAAAAGTTGTGAAAATATTTACACAGAGCAGCAAGGCACATCAAACTACCACTCATAACAGGCTGCAATTAGGTCCTCTGCCTTACTTGTACTTTTTCACTTAATCAACATTTAAATGCCATCAGCACCTCCAAATTTCTACCAAGGAAACATTGTAACCAAGCATCACTATACTGTATAACCAAATAAAGGCAACAACACACAGTTAAAACTCAACATTTAGATGATAGAACATTCGGTTCTCAAATTAACAGAAGCGGAATTACTCTTCTTGGACCATGCCTAAACAGCTACAAAACCTCAATCACTTTTGATTACATTCTTGTTAGGAAAGTATCCATCCTCACCTGCCTATAGCTACTTTGCCTTCTAATGATCATAAATAATGCAAGACCCAGGAATTATAAAAAAAATGCAGCATGCATAAAGTTGGATTTTGAACATTTTCCTTCCTGAGAAGGTGCCTTCATCAACTTTAGCAAATAAAGGCATATCACTTTGTTGCTTACAACCATAGTCAATGAGTAGCATATTTTGAATAACACACCTCTCTAATATAAACTTTCACTTCTACTAAAAAGCGGAGGAAAAAACTTATGGATAGATTTTCCCAAGACTATAACAATTGATTACAATATGTTCTAAAGTGAATACTCCCTACCTAATCTGACTTTATGATAAGAAAAATGTAAATCTGAATGCTTAATGAATTCATGAATCCACATGCAACCTAAAAAAGCATGGTTAGAAAAAAAACACAAAACTCAAAGGTAATCTGAGACAATTTACACCAGCAAAGCAAGCGACATTTAGTTATTGAATAAGTTATAGTCAAAGAACCAGCAGAAGCCAAAATTATTTTCTGAAGCACAAAAAATTGATATATCATCATATACCAATCCCCTTTCAAATTAATACATACAAAGAAAGCCAAATCTACAAATGTAGGTTTACTTTAGAACAATCACAAACAACCCCTGAAACCATAATTGTTAAACATGTTCAAGTTTGTATAAGTACAAGAGGCCTGCGTCATGTCCTAATTAACAAGTTTTGACCTCAAATTCCAAGTTCTTGAAGAACTTACCAACTTATGCAATATTGGCAACAAGAACTGACTTTACATGACCAACAAATCTGACACTGAACCCAACAATAAAGGATTCTGGTCTACTGATATTCCTTCATCAGACATGGAAACAACCATGTGCCCTCAGCTACCTCCCATAATGCAGAAATTACAAAAATAATTATACACAATTCTACATCCAAATTGAGGTTATCATGAAATACAGCTCAATCATTAACCATTATTCCTACTTTCAAGCATCATCTTGATGCTGCTCCTCATTTAATGCCAAGGGCAACCAAAACGCCTCCATAGAAAATATTTCATGAAAATGTTTAAAGCCATTGAAACAAGTCACAAAAGAATCCAACCCACTATTATGAAAAAAGATCTACTCCACCAACAATTGCATTCAGCTATGCAGAATAACGTAATAATCAATGAGGGAGTATACACTAAGGACTCACCGATTGAGCACCAATGACGGAGGGAGGGAGGGAGGATGGAGATATTGGAGACGGCGACAAAGTAAGGAGGCAGCAACCATAGACACTCAGAAAAAGGCAGGGCTTTCGGATGACACCCGTCTCGCGCGTCACCTGGGCTCACAGAACCTTAATCTTGCCGTCTCCATGGAGGAATCGAGGGAGTGGCCGATTGAACTTGTAGAAGGAGGTACAAATCACCGATGGCCTTTGTGGGATCACCAAATTGAACTTAGAAAGGGTTAGGGCTATCGCATAGGAGGGAAATTTTTTGGGTGAGGAGGGAAAAATTTAGCACTTGAAGCATTTGCTGATCTGACAAAGCATATCAGTGACCGACGAGCCTACCCACTCAATTCCGTCACCAAGTTTTTCTGATTTATTATCATATCGAAAGAAAAAATCCTCAACAGAGTTTTGTTGGCATTTCGTCGGAATTCCGTGTAAGATTATCGACGGAATTTATTCGTTGGTGAATTCCGTCGGTAATGTTCACTCGCTGACGCCACTGCCGACGCAAAGTTTCCGTTGGTAATCAATGACGCCTTTTCATCTGCAAATCCGTCGGCAATTTTACCGACGGAATGTCCGTCCCTGTTCCCTCTGCAATTGCCCACGGATGATGTTCCGTCGCCATTTCTGTCTGTGATATGCCCTTTTTTTGTAGTGGCAGTGAGCGAGAGAGAGAGAGAGAGAGAGAGATGGAATCCAGAGTTGAGAAGTTGGAAGCTGATGTGCATATAAAGGCTCCAGCAAAGAAGTTTTATGATGTTTTAAGCAGCAAAACTCACCACCTCACCAACGTTTGTCCTGATAAAGTCCATGGCATTGACCTTCACGAAGGCGAATGGGGCTCTCATGGAATCCATCATCTTCTGGAACTATGTCCATGGTACGTAATTAACCAGTTTAATCTATCACCTATATATATATATAACATCACTTTTGTTTCTTCTTCAAGAAGCTCATATATAAATATATATATATATATATATAACGAATACTTACAACTCTGCTTTCGGTAATTAAAATATGCACTTATTAATTATAACTTCAAGTGTTGATATAATATTTACAAGTCTCCAATGTATATACGTGTGTGTTTTTGCTTCAGAGTTCAGACAAGCTAAGAGATCTCATTAATTGTAGATGTCCCACTGTGCTAGGGATAGTATAAATAAAATATATGTCCACGGGCTTCAAGTAGTGCAAGTTGTTCTCCAGTTCCTTTTTTTTATGAGGTCGGGGTTTCTCATTTTCCTCTTTCTTTTTTTCTTATGAGAATCTCATATTCACCCTTTGATTAAGAAAGTGGAAGATTCAGATTCAATATTTCATAAAATTATTGTTATAAATATAAATATATAAAATTATACTGTTAAAATTTGATCTGCACACAGTTTATAACTGCAATACAGAAAAAATTTATGTAATAAAATATCATAATAATATTTTTATAAAAAAATTTAAAGATGAACAATCCATTTTTTAATCAAAGAGTAGAGGTGAGATCTTGAGCAAAAAAGGAGAAAGAGAAAAACGAGAGGATCTGCTTCCAGAAAGAAGCAATTACAAGTTTGGTTTATGAAACATACAGAAGGGAAGAAGTGTGTGGCGAAGGAGATGGTAGAGATGGACAAAGAGAACTACAAGATGATATTCAACGTGTTAGAAGGAGATCTATTGGAAGAGTACAAAAGCTTCAGATTCCTAATGGAAGTGTCGCCTCAAGAGGAAGGAAGTAGTTTTCATTGGACCTTAGAATATGAGAAGCTCAACGACCACTCTCCTGATTCTCTCACTGTGCTTCAGTTTGACATTGATATGACCAAAAAACTTGATGCTCACCTTGTTGCTCAACCAGACGATCAGCAGGCCACTGCCAAATAAACTGTATATTTATATGTGTTTGTGTGTGTCGCAGTAATATCTATATATATATATAAGGTAAAAAAAACTTGATGAAGACGATCTTGATCTGTGTGTGAGAGATCACCAATCTCTTGTAAAATGAGTCAGTGACCAGTGTCTCTTCTATCTTCACTTTGTCATCTCTGCTTTGGCTTAAGGATTCAAGACTTGCATACATAATATGTATGTATGTACTGCGCGCCAATGTGTAATAGTCTTAATGAGATCTTATAGTTTGTGTGCTGAGTTTTTGAGGGATGAATTTATTTTTGTCTCTCTATTTTCGTATCTTAGATGGTTAAGCTTATATGGGTAATATAATTTTGTCAAATTAAGTTAGAACTAAATTTAGAAGTACACAAGTTAACAATATTAATATTAAAAAAATAGATATAAAATAGATCACTACGAAAAACATTGTATTTAAAATAAATCATGCTTAAAACAATTCATTGTCCCACTTTAATTAAAATAAAAAAAGTATATAGGTTTATAACTTATAAGTTCTGTCCTTCACTCACATGCAATAAATTGCAATTCAAAATAACTTTTTGAGATGCAAGGGGCGGTGAAACCAAGTCTCATCTTGAACACCTGTCACAAAAAATTCCCGCTGTCAAAGTTACGTCACTTGCCGGAAGTCCAGTGGCTGATTGTTACAAAAAAAAAAAAATTTAAGACGCTGACATTTCTAAATATTTTGGGACTAGATTTTTAAATTTTGCATATTTTAAAGGCGGTTAAATGAAATTTTCCCTGACGAACTTTGTAAATATGATATGAGGGCTACATCACTTTCGCTTTAAACTTACTGGGATAAGTTACTCCCCCCCCCCCCCCCCCACCAGAAAAAAAACCAACACAACATTAAAGTCTCATCTCCTCTTGCCTCACACATTAAATTTTTTTTCCCATAATACGCATATTTATTAAAACATTTTCTATTTCTGTGCATTGAATCTCAATCATTAAATAGCATGGTTAATTTTTGAAAAGTGCCACAAATTTTTCATACATTAATTATAAATAATCAACTAATTTATTTTTTAAAATTCTACAAATTAGTTAACATTGTGTTAAGCTCTATATAGTAATATAGAAGAGCCTCATAATTTATTAAGATGAGTTATCTACTAATATAAATAATGAAATGATGGCAAAATATAATACAAAAATATTGAAAATTTGTGCGTCTCATAGGATAACTACAAATTAAGAGCGTTATATAAATTCAGGATCATGTGATGCGTTTGGTTTGGCAGCTCTCTTGGAGCTAAGGTTGATTCTTTAAAATGCAGAAATTTTAAACAATTATGGATAAACATCACAGGACAGAAGCAATATTCTTGATAGCCGTGACATACATCTTACTTGTTTGCTGCCTTCTATGGTTCATATGGCAACACAGAAACCACAAAGTATTTAATCAAGCTTAAGCAACCGGATCTTTATGACTGGAAATTCAGGATATTCTAAATCTTTTTCAATCTGAAGTTGGTTCGCTTTGGATTTTACTCACAGACGGGCAAGCCCGTGATGATTCTTCTCTGTATGAGATTGTTATTAATTCTTTGTTGTTATTATTTTTTGTATAGTATACTGTAGAACATTTGTGTTGCCTCTTTCGGATTGGACAATATGTACAGGCCTTGTACTATTTATTAGCTAATGGAGTATTAATGCCTCCTAAGTTGAGAGGACTCGTTAACTACCATCAAAAAATATTTTGTGATGGAAATTGGTGACGAATTAGCAACAATATTTAGTGACGAAATTTTTTTGTCCAGACTTTCGTAACTAATTTCTGTCACAAATTAGTTTGTGATAGAATTAGCAATAGAAATTAGTGATGGAAAAATTCCGTCGCTAATTCAGTCACAAAATATTTTGTAACAAACTTAATGACGGATTAGCAATGGAAACTGATGATGGAATTTTTCCATCACTAATTTTTTTAGCCAATTTTTTTGTTACAAAAACGTTTGTGACAGAAATTAGTGACATAAAAATTCCTAAGCTAATTCCGTAAAAAAATATTTTGTGACAAAAATTAATGACAGACTAGTTAAAGAAATCAGCAATGAAAATTTTTCATCTTTAGTTTTTGTCACAAAAATGTTTGTGGTGGAAAAATTCTATCACTAATTCCACCACAAAATAATTGTGACAAAAATTAGTGATGCCAATTAAGGACAAAATGTTTATGTCGTTAATCCTTTTGTGATAAAATTAATGACAGATTAGCAATGGAATTTAGTAAAGAAATGTTAGTCCATTGTTACATCCCGTCACTAATTCTCTATTTTTTTTAAGTGAAAAGAAGAAGCGGGTAAAAGGACTTGCAAATGCACAAAATATGGCCAGCTAAAACTTTCGGAAAACTTGTTTTTACATCGTTATTCTAAGAAAGAGCTCCGCAACAATAAGATGATTAGACTCTAGCAACATAGATATATTAATCTATCGACATAACAACGTAACAGTAGTTGCCAAAAGATTCGTATCAATAATTAACTTCCTTTGTCTTTCCTCCACTTGACCAGTAGCATGTAAATTGACCGAATCACCCTTGAGTTCATACCAAATAATGTTGAATGATGTGTTAACTTGAAATCTCTGGAAAGAGAATTTTGGCATTATTTTAATTAAATTAAAAAACTTAATAAGGAACAAAAGCCAGAGTTTAGCAGGGAAGGGTTCAACCAATTCGCTCAATAATTGATCATAAATTAGAGGGTGAAACACCATCCCTGCCCTCGCTCACCTGACAAGCTTTCATTATATATATAGGACCATATTGCAGCGATGGCTTTTGAGCAACAACTTGTTTTAATTTCTAAGTTTCTGTGTAGTGAGAGAGAGACATGGAATCCAAAGTTGAAAAGCTGGAAGCTGATGTGCATATAAAGGCTCCAGCAAAGCAGTTTTATGATGTTTTATGCAGCAGAACTCACCACCTCGCCAACGTTTGTCCTGATAAAGTCCACGGGATTGACCTTCACGAAGGCGAATGGGGCTCTCATGGATCCATCATCTTCTGGAACTATGTCCATGGTACGTAATAATTAAACAGTTAATCTTTCATCTACATCATATAAATATAACATCACTTTTGTTTCTTCTTCAAGAAGCTCATGTGTTCCCAGGTGTGTGTGCGCGCGCGCGCATAAAGAATACGTACAACTCAAATTAGACTATGCACTTTGGTCAAAAAAAAAAAATTAAAATATACACTTGTTAATTATAACTTCAAGTGATGATATTATACTTACGAGTCTCCAATATGTATATATGTGTGTGTTTTTGCTTCTTCAGAGTTCAGACATGACATCTAATTTTTCCAGAGGGTGCGTTTTCGTCAGATATATTCAATGCCAACAGCACGCTTTAATTAAGCAAAATTAATTGTAGATATCCCTCAGTGTTAGGGATAGTTTAAATTAAATATGTGTCCACGGGTTTCAAGTTGTGCAAGTTGTTTTCCAGATCGTTTTTTTTTTATTATTATTTAGAGGTTGGGGTTCTCTCATTTTCCTCTCTCAGTTTTCTTCTCAAAATCTCATATCCACCCCTTAGATCAAGAAAATGGAAGATTCAGATTTAATATTTATAAAATTATTATCATAATAAATATATCCATGACCCTCCCCAAGCCTTACCTGGTAGGCGGTTGGGAACCTCTCTTCTTCTCTTTCCATCCTCTTCCCTACTTTTCCTTTTCTTTCCATAAGATCAACATTTAAATGGTCCAGATTTAGTTGTATACGAACTATTATTTTTATTTTTTTATTATAGTATTAAAGTATTCATATTAAAATTTAGAAATTGGCATTTAAGTAATTATTTTTATTTTTATAATATAACATCTTAATAATAAGTTTATAAAAGATTAAATCTGAATCATTCAAATGTTGATATAATAATTGGAAGGAAAAAACAGAGAAGAGGAGGAAAGAGGAGGGGTTATGAGCCGCCTGGTGGGAGCATTGTGTATTAGGCTGCCCTTTTTAAACTATTATGAACATAAATATATAAAATTAAACAGTTAAAATAATGTAATCTTCTTAGTTAGTACAGGAAAAATAGGAAAACGTTAATTAATAAAATATTATGATGATAGTTTAGTAAAAATTTAATATGAACTATTCATTTTTTAATCAAAGAGTAGAGATGAGATTCTGAAGGGAAAAAATGGAGAAAGAGAAAAATGAGAGGAGATGGTCAATGACAAGTTTTGGTTTTAATTTGTGAAACATATACAGATGGGAAGAAGTGTGTGGCAAAGGAGATGGTGGAGATGGACAAAGAGAACTACAAGATGACATTCAATGTGTTAGAAGGAGATCTGTTGGAAGACTACAAGAGCTTCAGATTCCTAATGGAATTGTTGCCTCAAGAGGAAGGAACGATTGTTCATTGGATCTTAGAATATGAGAAGCGCAAGGGCCACTCTCCTGATCCTCACACTATGCTTCAGTTTGACATTGATATGACCAAACAAGTCGATGATCACCTTGCCGCTCAACCAGACAACCAGCAAGCCACCACCAATTAAACTATATATCTATGTCTATATATGTGTGTGTTTTGCAGTAATATATATATATACACACATATATAAGGTAAATAAAACTTGATGAAGACGATCTTGGTCTGTGTGTGAGAGATCATCAATCTCTTATAAAAATGGGTCAGTGATCGGTATCTCTTCTATCTTCACTTCGTGATTTCTGCTTTGGCTTAAGGTTTCAAGACTGTATATATAATATGTATGTACTGCGCCCCAATGTGTTATGATGTTTAATGAGATCTTATAGTTTGTGTGCTGAGTTTTAGTTTGAGTAATGAATTTTTGTTTGTCTCTTTATTTTCATATCTTAGATGGTTAAGCTTTTGTATAGATAATATATTTTTGCCAAATTAAATTGGAATTAAACCTAGAAGTAGTTAATAGTATTAATAATAAAAAGGGATAAGGGGCAATTTTGCCCCGGAAGAATCAAAAAGTGGGCAATTTTGCTTTGATTGTTATCCCAGTTGATTTTGATCATTATTTGATCAAATATGCTGAGCTGGCAGCCCACATTTCATCCACGTCATTTTTGTTCATGTGCAAATTTATCTCGAAAATCTATGTGTCATCTACTTCATTATTTTTTCAAAGTTATACTTAAAATTTTTGGGGTAAATTTTCACCTTAATAAAAATGACGTTGATGACATGTGGACTATCAGTTCAGTATATTTGGTCAACTAACGGCCAAAATTAACTGAGATAATGGCACAGGCAAAATTGCTACCTTTTTAACACTTCTGGAACAAAATTGCCCTTTAACCCTAATCAAAAATTAGTTATAAAATAGTTCACCATAAATATTATATATAAAATAAACCATGCATGCGTAAAATTCATTTTCCTGATTTAATTAAGATAAAGTAATGTAAGTATATAGGTTTATAACTTGTATATAGTTATATAAGTTTTGTCCTTCACTCACATGCAATAAATTGAAATTCAAAATAACTTGATTTGATGGTTTTTGACATAAAAAATTTAACTAAAATAATATAAATATGCCTTTAAAGCGTGAAATTTCTAAAAATGTGTTGTAAATCGCTAATGTAAAAGAGTGAAACTCACTTCAAGTATAGTAAATTCTGTCTCTAGTGTAGTAAATTCCTTGAAAGATGCCCTTTTATTTTGACCTTTCTAACTGTGAATTCATTTAAAAAAAAAAGTGATGCAAATCGCTAATGTGAATGGCTAAAACTCGCTTCAAGTGTAATAAATTCAACCTATAATGTTAGTTTGCATTTTTTCAACAAAATGGTTTGTTGGCTCAATATCGTCATTAAACTTTTTGAGATGCAAGAGATGGTGGAAACAAATCCCATCTTGACCACCTTCGTCACAAAAAATTCCGGCCGTCAAAGTTATGTTGGTTGCTGGAGGTCCAATGGCTGACCGTTGGCGATGGTGGTGGAGTTTTAAAACAAAAATAGTGAGGGTAAAATTTTTAAAACTCAAAACATTTCTAAATTCCTTTTTGGGACTAGCTTTTTAAATTTTGCATATTTTAAAGGCAATCAAATGAAATTTTCCCCTACAAAGTTTGTAAATATGATATAGGTGCTGAGTTGAATGCGTCGATACATCACTTTCGTTTTTAATTATACTGGGACATGGCCCCCCCCCCCCAAAATAATAATAATAATAATAACCGAACACAAAATTAAAATCTCATCTCCCTCTTGTCTCGCACACATTAAATTTTTTAACATGATACCCATATTTATCAAAACATTTTTTATTTCTTTGCATTAAATTTCTATCATTAAATAGCATGGTTAATTTTTTAAAAGTGCCACAAATTTTTCATAGATTAATTATAAACAATCAATTAATTGTTTTTTAAATTCTACGAATTAGTTAAGAGATCATGATCATTACAGTATGGACATGGAAAATTTGTGTTAAGCTCTATATAATATAGAGACTCATAATTTATTACGATGAGTTATATACTAATATAAAATTATTTAAATAATGATGGCAAAATATAATACAAAATTATTGAAAATTTGTGGATCTCATAAGGATAACTACAAATTGAGAGCACTATATAAGTTCAGGATCAAGTCGATGCCAGATCACATCATGTGATGCATTTGATTTGGCAGCTCTCTTGGATCTAATGTTGATGCTTTAAAATGCGGAAATTTTAGAGAATATCACAGATGAAAGAAGCAATAATCTTGATATATATAGCCGTGGCATCTCACTTGTTTACTGTATTTATTATTCTATGGTAGATCTGGAAACACAGAAACCACACAGTATTTAATCAAACCTTGAGCAACCGAATCTTTATGACAGGAAATTCAGGATATTCTAAATCTCTTTGCATCACCTAAAGTTGGGTCATCTCTTTGGATTTTACTCCTAGACTGGGTAATTGTGCAGCTGATGCTCACGAGAGTGTGCCCCTTGGGGAAAGCTACAAGCCAGTGATGATTCTTTTCTGTATCAGATTGTTATTAATTATTTCATCCTTTATTATTCTTTTTTTTTTATAGAATACTGTAGAACATTTGTGTTGTCTCTTTCTAATTGGACATGTACAAGCCTTGTATTATTTAATACCTAATGAAGGATCAGTGCCTCTCAAGTTGAGAGGACTACAGTATTCAATCCCTTTGTTTAATTTTTTCCTGGTATTAGAGCTCCAATCAAATCCTAATTAATGGCGACAATCCCGAATTTAGCTTCCTCTTTTGCAGAGGGTTTAAGAGTTTAGATTTTTCAGTTCCTTTGTGAATGATTCTGGAATAATTCTTCGTCACTCCTATCTTTATACTTCTGAACAAAATGAGAGAGTTGAATGGAAGCACAGGCAATTAGTTGAATTAGGTTTAAGCATGTTTTCATGGAACTGGTTTCCCTGCCTATATGAAGAATAGGCAGGGAGAGCTCATTTCGTCTGGACCATCCAGATTTTTTTTTAACTAGTGATTTTTAAATTAAAAAAAAAATTCCTGAAAAAACATTAATTAAGATATTATCTTTATTTTAGATTCTCTACTCAACAAAATATTTTTTAAAAGAAACAAAAAAAAAAAGTAAATCTGGACCGTCCACATCTCATCTAAACAGTCCAGATGAGTTGAGCCCTCTCTGCCTATCCAAAAGGACAGGCATGGGAACTGGTTCCATATTGTCACTGGCTCACATGCCTACGTATTATTGGTGGGAGGCTTTTGCTTTAGCACTGTCTTTCAGGATGTTTCTTCTTTAAGGTGCTGTATAAGAAGAAATTAAACCACTATATTCAGAACTGAAAGTTTTTGGTTGTGCGTGCTTTTCTAATCTAATCACCATAAATTGCAGTTTATAAGTGAGAAATGCACTTATTTGGGACCTAACCAGTCTCATAAAAGGCACAAGTTCTTAAGTCCCTCTTGTAGAGTTTATATTTCAAGGTATGTATGTGACATTTAATGAATATGATTTTCCGTTTGCAGATGCTGCTCCGAGTTCAGCAGTGTACCTTTGTTGCATACACCTGTTCTGCAAGAGCCATCTGCTGAGTCAACTTATAAATTAGTAACTGCAACAATTGAAGAGTGAAATTCAAATAACTCCTCTACAGAATCTTCATGTGTTAGTGATAGCAATATCAATCATCATAAAGTTGAGCATAGTGTTCAATCACTTCCTTCAGTAGAGAGGACTGTAGCACCAGTACCTTCAAGTGATAATCAAGCTAGGCTTCCTATCTCTATCATTCATCCTATGGTGACTCGTGTAAAGAAGGGTATTTTTAAACCTAAGAGACCCTTTATTGATCTAATAGAGAACTATCCTCAATTTCTTTAAACAGCTCCTATTTTGGTTTCAAAGGCTCTCACTCTACCTCATTGGTGAAAAGCTATGTATGAGGAACATCAAGCTCTGCTAAGGAATAATACTTAAATTCTAGTTCCTCAAAATGTGGTGGGTTGCATATGGATGCTTCAACCAAAGTTCAGTCCTACTGGTTCTGGTGATCAATAAAAGGGCAAGATTGGTAGCCAAGGGTTACTTGCAAGAACCAGGTGTCAACTTTGGTGAGACCTTTAGTCCAGTTATCGAGCCCGTAGACTCTTATGATGACGTCTTATTTCTGCTGGAATGTTAGGCAGCTAGGCATTAACATTGCTTTAGCTATATCAGACTATTTTTATGGCTCAGCCAGAGGGTTTTGTAGACTCTTCTAAACCTCATCAATGTGTGCAAGTTGAATAAAGCTGTGCATATATGTGGGTTAAAGCAGACACTAAGGGTATGGCTTGATAAGCTGCGTTCTACTCTCTTGAGTTGGAAATTCTCAAACAGTAAGAGCGATACTTCTCTCTTTTATTTTCAAAATAAAAAAGGAGATTATCATTATTGTGATATATATATATGTACACACATATATATGGTAAATAAAACTTGATGAAGACGATCTTGGTCTGTGTGTGAGAGATCATCGATCTCTTATAAAATGGGTCAGAGATCAGTGTCTCTTTTATCTTCACTTTGTGATTTCTGCTTTGGATTAAGGTTTCAAGACTGTATATATAATATGTATGTACTGCGCCCCAATGTGTTGTGATATTTAATGATAGGGGTGTTCAAATCCCGGGAAGGGACCGGGATCACTCATTCCCAGTTCCCGTCCCGGGGGGTGGCCGGGACTGGGATGTCATTCCCGGTCCCGGGAAATTCCGGGGACAACCGGGACCGGGAATTCCCGGTTTTAATAATATAATTATATTAGTTAAATTTTTTATAATCTAATGTTTAAAGTGATTATTTAACACCTAATAAAAGGTCATAAAAATCACACAAATTGAGCTAGAATTGAAGAATAACATATATAGTTAGGATTTATATCACGATATATACAATTTAACTTTAACTAAATATGTGATATACATTTTATCAAATGATAACTTAATTTATGGGGTAAAAAATACAAAAATAAAATAATAACTTATTTTTTAAGAAAAAAATATATAAAAAAACCGGGACCGGGAATTCCCGGGATCACAAGGTGTGATCCCGGTCCCGGTCCCGATCCCGGGTTTTTTAGATCCCAGTCCCGGTTTTCCCGGTCCCGATCCCGGCCGGGACGGGAAATTCCCGGGATAAAATATCTGGGATCGGGCCGGGACAATCGGGACCAGTATACTTTGAACACCCCTATTTAATGAGATCTTATAGTTTGTGTGCTGAGTTTTAATTTGAGTAATGAATTTTTGTTTGTCTCTCTATTTTCATATCTTAGATGGTTAAGCTTTTGTATAGATAATATATTTTTGCCAACTTAAATTGGAATTAAACTTAGAAGTAGTTAATAGTATTAATAATAACAAGGGTTAAGGGGCAATTTTGCCCTGGAAGTATTAAAATGTGAGTAATTTTGCACTGACCGTTATCTTAGTTAATTTTAACTGTTAGTTATCCAAATATGTTAAGTTAGCAACATAAATTCCATGTATTATCTACTTCATTTTCTTTCAAAGTTATATTTAAAATATTTTTGGCAAATTTTCACCTTAAGAAAAATGACATGGATGACATGTAAACTATCAGCTCAGCATATTTGATCAACTAATAATCAAAATTAACTGAAATAATGGTATGAGAAAAATTTCTCCCTTTTTAGCACTTCCTGGACAAAATTGCCCTTTAACCGTAATAAAGAATTGGTTATAAAATAGTTCACCATAAATATTATATATAAAATAAACCATGCACGCATAAAATTCATTTTTCTGATTTAATTAAGATAAAGTAATTTAAGTATATAGGTTTATAGCTTGAAAATAGTTATATAAGTTTTGTCCTTCACTCACATGTAATAAATTAAAATTCAAAATAACTTGATTTGATGGTTTTTGACATAAAAAATTTAACTAAAATAATATAAATATGCCTATAAAGCGTGAAATTTCTAAAAAATGTGTTGTAAATCGCTAAAATAAGAGGGTGAAACTCACTTCAAATATAGTAAATTCCCTGAAAGATGCCCTTTTACCTTGATCTTTCTAACTGTGAAATTAATAAAAAAAAAGTGTTGTAAATCGCTAATGTGAATGGCTAAAACTCGCTTCAAATGTAATAAATTCAACCTCTAATGTTACTTTGCATTTTTTTCAACAAAATGGTTTGTTGGCTCAATATCGTCATTAAATTTTTGAGTTGCAAGAGATGGCAGAATCAAATCCCATCTTGACCACCTTTGTCACAAAAAATTCCGGCCGTCAAAGTTATGTTCGTTGCCGGATGGCTGACCGTTGGCGATGGTGGTGGAGTTTTAAAAAAAAAAATAGTGAGGGTAAGATTTATAAAACGCAAAACATTTCTAAATTCCTTTTTGGGACTAGCTTTTTAAATTTTGCATATTTTAAAGGCAATCAAATGAAATTTTTCATTACAAATTTTGTATATATGATATAGGTGCTGAGTTGAATGCGTCGTTACGTCACTTTCGTTTTTTTTTTTTTTGTGACATCTTTCGTTTTAATTATACTGGGATACGGTCCACAACCCCCCCTTCCCCAACCCAAGAAAAACAAAAAATAATAATAATAATAATAATAACCCAACACAAATTAAGGTCACATCTCCCTCTTGTCTCACATTCAATTTTTTAACATGATACCCATATTTATCAAAAAAAATAATTATTTCTTTGCATTAAATTTCAATCATTAAATAGCATGGTTAATTTTTTAAAAGTGCCACAAATTTTCCATAGATTAATTACAAATAATCAATTAATTGTTTTTTAAATTCTACGAATTAGTTAAGAGATCATGATCATTACAGTATGGACACCGAAACTTTGTGTTAAGCTCTATATAATATAGAGACTCATAATTTATTAGGATGAGTTATCTACTAATATAAAATTATTGAAATAATGATGGCAAAATATAACACAAAAATATTGAAAATTTGTGGGTCTCATAAGGATAACTACAAATTGAGAGCGTCATATAAGTTCAGGATCATGCGATGCCAGATCACAGCATGTGATGCATTTGGTTTGGCAGCTCTCTTGGATCTAATGTTGATGCTTTAAAATGCAGAAATTTTAGAGAATATCACAGATGACAGAAGCAATAATCTTGATATATAGCCGTGACATCTCACTTGTTTGCTGTATTTATTGTTCTATGGTTGATCTGGAAATTAAACACAGAAACCACAGTATTTAATCAAAGCTTAAGCAACCGAATCTTTATTACTGGAAATTGAGGACATTCTAAATCTCTTTGCATAATCTAAAGTTGGGTCATCTCTTTGGAGTTTACTCCTAGACTGGGTTATTGTGCAGCTGATGCTTACGAGAGAGTGTGCCCCTTGGGGAAAGCTACAAGCCAGCGATGATTCTTTTCTGTATCAGATTTTTATTAATTATTTAATTCTTTATTATTCCTTTTTTTATAGAATATGTAGAACTTTTGTGTTCTCTCTTTCTAGTTGGACAACATGTACAAGCCTTGTACTATTCAATACCTAATGAAGGATTAGTGCCTCTCAAGTTGAGAGGACTACAGTGTTCAATCCCTTTGTTTAATTTTTTTCTTGGTATTAAAGCTCCAATCAAATTCTAGTTAATGGCGACAATCTCGAATTTTGCTTCCTCTTTTGCAGAGGGTTTGAGAGTTCAGAAGTTTCAGTTCATTTGTGAATGATTCTGGAATAATTTTTCGTCACGCCTATCTTTATACTTCTGAACAAAATGAGAGTTGAACGGAAGCTCAGGCAAGTAGTTGAATTAGGTTTAAGCATGTTGTCATGGAACCAGTTTCCCTGTCTATACGAAGGATTGACAACGAGTGCTCATCTCATCTAAATGATCTAAATTTAATTTATTTTAACTGATGATTTTTAAATAGAAAAAATCATTTTTAAAAAAAAAAATTGTTAGTTAATAGATTATCTTTATTTTAGATTATCTACCCAATAAAATAATTTTTTAAAAAAAAATTTAAAAACGTAAATCTGGAAGATCCATATGAGATGAGCACTGGTTCCATGTTGTCACAGGCTCACATGCCTACATATTATTGGTGAGAAGCTTTTGCTTTAGCACTGTCTTGCAGGATGTTTCTCCTTTGAGGTGCTGCATAAAAAGAAACAACTGTATTCAGAACTGAAAGTTTTTGGTTGGGCGTGCTTTTCTACTCTTAGGCCATATAATCACCATAAATTGCCGTTTATAAGTGAGAAATGCACTTATTTGGGACCTAACCAGTCCCATAAAGGACACAAGTTCTTAAGTCCCTCTGAGAGAGTTTATATTTCAAGGCATGTATGTGACATTTAATGAATATGATTTCCTGTTTGCAGATGCTGCATCAAGTTCAGCAGTGTATTCCACACTAATTGATCCCCGTACAGCCAGTGTACCTTTGTTGCATATACCTGTTCTGCAAGAACCATCTGCTGAGTCAACTTATAATTTAGTGACTGCAACAATTGAAGGGTGAATTTCAAATAACTCCTCTACAGAATCTTCAAGTGTTGGTGATAGCAATATCAATTATCATAATGTTGAGCATAGTGTTCATTCACTTCCTTCTGTAGAGAGGACTGTAGCACCAGCACCTTCAAGTGATAATCAAGCTAGGCTTGCTATCTCTATCATTCATCCTATGGTGACTCGTGGAAAGAAGGGTATTTTTAAACGTAAGAGACCCTTTATTGGTCTAATAGAGAATTATCCTCAATTTCTTTAAACAGCTCCTATTTTGGTTTCAAAGGCTCTCACTCTACGGCATTGGTGAAAAGCTATGTATGAGGAATATCAAGCTCTGCTAAGAAATAATACTTAAATTCTAGTTCCTCCAAATATGGTGGGTTGCATATGGGTGCTTCAACCTAAGTTTAGTCCTACTGGTTCTGTTGATCAATAAAGGGAAAGATTGGTAGCCAAGGCTTACTTGCAAGAACCAGGTGTCAACTTTGGTAAGACCTTTAGTCCAGTTATCGAGCCCGTAGACTCCTATGATAGCGTCTTATTTCTGCTGGAATGTTAGGCAGCTAGACATTAACATTGCTTTACTTAATGGTTAGCTAAATGAGACCATTTTTATGGCACAGCTAGAGGGTTTTGTAAACTCTTCTAAACCTCATTATGTGTGCAAGTTGAATAAAGCTTTGCATATATATGGGCTAAAGCAGACACTAAGGGCATGGTTTGATAAGCTGCGTTCTACTCTCTTGAGTTGGAAATTCTCAAACAGTAAGAGCGATACTTCTCTCTTTTATTTTCAAAATAAAAAAGGAGATTATCATTATTATGATATATATATATATATATGGATGACATTTTAATCACTGCAAGTAACTCTGTTACTCTAGAACTGTTAGAAAGTCGCATAAGATGTTCTGTTTAAAGGACTTGCGACCTATACATTATTTTCCTAGTGTTGAAATAACCAAAGATTGTTCTAGTTTCTTTCTCAATCAACACAAGTAAACAAGTGACTTGTTATTAGGATGAGTGAACATGCCTACTTGTTCATCAATTTCTACCCCTATTGCTACTGCTACAGGTATAAGCTTCTTTTTGAGAGATAGTGCTCCTTTTACTGACTTATATATTACTCCCTCCGGTCCTATAGGACAAAGTTTTTAGTGCAAATTGCACTAAAAACTTTGTCCTATATTTAGGACCGGAGGTAGTATCATTGTATAGTGATAACTCTCTATTTTTAATATATTTGAGACACATTTTGATATAATTGGGGAATTATCAATACTAATTTAAAATAATTTTTTTAAGATTTTATAAGATATTAAGTTAGTGCATTATCTGGGGATTTTATTTTAAATATTCTAGTGTTCAATATTTTAAAAAAAAAATAATAATAAAATAAAATGATGCCATATTATATTTATTTTGCTTTATGTTAGTTTTTGTTATTATTATTAAATAGTCCTTTTTTTCCCCTTACGTGACGAGGTGACGTGGATTATGTGGGAATGAAGAGATATCATTTTGATTTGAAAATTGAAATGGAGAGGGCTGAAGGAAGTGACACTGTTTTGACGAAAGGAAGAGAAAAGAGCTATGGGGTTTTTAGATACAGAGTGCCAACATTTAGTGTATATTTGGTAACATCCAAATCATGGTTTGCGCAATCCAAGATAAAACTCCTCTCTCACATTTATCTCGTAAATCGTAAAAACTATTAAAAAAAACTAATCCAAACGGCCACAAACAGCGTTTTGTAGCTTTCTTGGGCTTGGGATTCTAATTGCTAACTTAATATCTGAAGAGGTGGACCGAGCAGCCAGGGTATTGAGTAAGCTATAGAGGGCCGAAAGTTAAGGATTAATCATCATTATAGATAGAGGCGCTGAGCTCAAGGAGGGGGAGAGCAGTCACATACGGAGCAGCCACAATATCCATCATCATCGCAGAGAAGAAAAGAAACAGAGCAACCGACATTCAGAGCGAACCAGAGAGGAGCAGCAGCAAGAGAGGTTGAAGGCTGGACCTGGGGAGGTGACCATAGCTACTGTTCATCGTCTTCTTCCCCAGGTCCGACGTGAACCAGGGTGCCGAAGAAGAGGGAGGGATCATTCTGAATTGCGAGCTTCAACCTGAGAGAGCTGAGAGTTCCGACGCCGTGGAGACCGAAGGAGATGAGGAATCATCTTCTCGTTAATTAATTATGAGGATTGTCAGTTCCATTGATCTGTGGCAAAGGAAGCTCTTAATGTGCTTAATTTCACTGCTCTATGTTTATTCCTTGCCTTTGATTTCCATTTTGGTTCTGAACTTTGAATTTGATGCTACTGAGATGACTGTGTTTAAAGCCATGTTTGGCTAATTGTCTTGGACCTAGGTAGTTATGGATTAATTTGAGGATTTGAACATGTATGAACTAATTAATCGTGGTTTGTGTTATCTTTGTTTATTTAATCTGTTTTATTTTGTCTATTTAGTGTTTGATTACCACTAAATATGAATTTGGGTAATTTAAATTATCCTTGGGAGAAGGATCTTAATTGAACCTTAAGATTAAATAATGTGGGATTAGAATTTATTCTAATTTGCCAATAGGATAGGAATATACCTATTAGACCCATATAATCATATTAGAGTGAATTTGAATAATTATTGCCTCTTAAGTAAATTAGTTAGGAGTAACAATTTTAACTTGAGAGAGGAGTATAAGTGATTAGAAGATACTTATATTCATTTAAACTCTATATTGACAATTTAACATTAAATACTTTTAATTGGGTAAATGCATGCTCTAAAACTTAAAGAAGGGATTAGCCACTCTAGGTTGTTTTTATCAATTGAAATCTTTAAATCATTAGATTTTTTTTCTTTTACATTTGTTTAAATTATCTTTCAATCTCTTTCTTTGATTTGCTCAACTTAAATGAAAATGGAAATTTTAATGCCTACTTATCTATTACCTTGAATCTCTGTGGGATGACCTTGATTAGAGCCGAGAATTCGGACAAAGCCTGTCGGGCTGGCCCGTTTAGGCCCGAACCCTTCAAGGGCCGGGCTTATGATTTAGAAGCTAAAACAGGAAACGGGCCTAAAAAAGCCAGCTCTTTTAGGCCCGTTTGATATTTTTTAAAAATAAATTAATCTATATAATATCATTATATCAAATTATCAATATGAGAGACATCTAAGTACTTAATAAAGTATTAATAACAGGTAAACACTTATTAAATGGTTTAATTTATTTTATTTTCTTCAATGGTTTATTCATTTAAACTTTAAAAAAAGAGGCTAATTTGAACTTTAGATTATTATTTTAACTAAAAATTTATGAGTTTTAAAAATAATGTATCTCAATTTAAAGTAAAATTTGAAAAAGATTTTTTTTTTTAATTAAAATGAGTTCAAGCCCATTTAGGCCCGAGCCCATGAAGGCCAAGCCCTATAGGGCCATGGGCTTTAAAAATTGAGGGTTTTTTAGGAAGCAAGCCTAAATAGGCATGCCCATTTAGGCCGAAGCCCGTGAAGGACCGGCCCGTATTCCCGGCTCTAACCTTGATTTGTTATTATACTATTTCAACGGCCTATACACTTGCGTTGCTTATTTAAAATTTAGTAGCATCAAGTTTTTGACACCGTTGTCGGGATTTTGTATTGATTCTCTTCAATACTTGTCAATCACTCGTCCAGATATTGTCTTTATTGTGAATAAATTGAGCCAATTTTTGTCAAAACCAACGGTTCTCCATTGGCAGGCAGTCAAAAAGTTGCTTAGATATATGAAAGGCACTATGTTCCTTGGTTTACACATTAAACCCTCCCCTTATCTTGATCTTATGTATCGTATTGATGCTAATTAGGCAGCGTGTCCTGATGATTGTTGGTCTACAAGGGGATATCTTGTTTTCTTTTAGTCTTCCAAGAAGCAATTGGCATGTTTGTTTTAACAATCAAATTGTTTATAAGCTGCATTTTATGTAAATTGAGACATAACTCCTCTTATATACTTATCTTGTATACCGTAAATCACGATTCTAAAGCTGCCTTTTAGCATTCCAATCGCTAATTCAAACGAGCACATTATATGAGGTTGCAAGATCAATTGCAAATTCTGAATGTAGGTCCTTGAAATAAAAACTTGGAAAATCGCCCTCCATTTCTGAGTTTTTGGACAAAGCACATCGAAATATATGCTCATTTTATTCGAGATCATGTTGCTATCATATGATATCTATACGATAGGTTCCCACAAATGATCAAGTAGCAGATGCGTTAACTAAGCCGCTTTCTAGTGCCATATTTGTCCCTTTAAGGAGCAAGCTCGGAATCGCTATTGCACCCACTCTTTTTTATTTTTAAAAAAAAAAAATTAGATGAGTTGGATCTCATGGACTCACTAGAGCTAGGGCATGCCTTCAAGCTCAAAAACCGCTTACAGAGGTACTTGCAGATTACCCACTAATAAAGTCCTCAGATCGGTGGGATTCGAATTAAATTTTATATGAGCCAACTTTTTTACCAACTAAATCAACCTTTATTGACATTTCACCCTCTCTTTTTTTAAGGAGGGAGATAAAGATCTAAAACAATCACAGCCCAAAACTACAAGCCCTTGATGATTCTTTCTGTTATCATATTGTTATTAATTCTTTATTATTCTTTTTCTATAGAATATTGTAGAACATTTGTGTTCTCTCTTTCTGATTGGACAACGTGTACAAGCCTTGTAAATACCTATTGAAGGATCAGTGCCTCAAGTTGAGAGGATTACAGTATTGAATCCCTTTCTTCAATATTTTCTCTTCAGTATGTGCAGGATGCTTATGGAAGCACTACTAATATCTCAGCTCCAGGAACAAGAACGGAACTCGGCTAATTCCTCGTTTCCTATTTATATACCTTCTTGGTATTTGTTTTTTTAATTTTTTGCTTAGTTTCTGGACGCTGTAAGCTTTCAGAGCTATTAATAGAGGTACCTTTTTTTGTTAGTTTGCACATAATCTTCTAACATTTCAAAGTTAATTTAATTAATTTAACCTCCTTGGTGTTTTAATTTTGACATTGCCGTTAATTTTTTCCATCAAGTTACTAAAGAAAACTGCCACATTAGATTAATACAGATGACATAACATCTAAAGTGGATTAAAAAATTTAGGTTATAAGATACAAAAGTATAAACCCCCCCCCCCAAATTGGGTCAAGGGATTTAGAGGGCAGGGGAAATGAGGTGAGGAAAAATTTTTGTGAGTTGGATTTTAAAACATTGGAGAAGTAGGGTTACAAAATTTTAATAAAGAGAATGTGTAAGATAAAAGAATAAGAAAAATTAATTAAAAATTTTTAAACCCACTTTTTTGATTTTTTTAAATCCAACCTTAAAAAAAATCCCTCCCATTACTTTCCCTCCCCTCATATTTCAAAATTTAAATTCATTTTAATGGAAAAATTTAAATTCATTTTATAAATGTTGGATGACACCTCATTCCCATTATTCTAATGTGGTAGCTAGTTTCCATTAATAACTTAACATCAAAATTAACAGCATGAGATTTAATGTAAAAAATTAAGATGTGAAAAAGGTTAAATGTAAATTTTGAAATTTTAGAGGGTTATATATACAACTAACTGGAAGTTCAAGAGGCTTTATAGATTTAGCCTTAATTCAAACTCTTAACGTCATCAAATTCATGGTGTGGTGCTTGTAATTTTCTTGATGATGCATGCTTTGGGTACTGACTATCCTATCATGATAATTAATTATAGGGAAAATCTCATATAAAGCTAGCAGAAAGAGAGAAATTCTAAATAAGGTTCATGAATTCAACAAATCCTTAATTGCGTCATTGACCCAATTTAAAATTTCAAAATGTAGAAAAAATGACTTTAATGTCCTCTCATTGAGATGATTGCAAAGCATTTCAAAAATTAATCATAAGGCACAAAAGTTTTGATCTCTAATAAACTCTTTCGCAACTAAACAGTTCTATTGAAGGCATTGCGTATAATTTCTCCCACCAATGACTTCTCAAACATTTCCTTGCAGTCTGAGAGATCATAAAACTTCTACATGTTCTAGCAACAGCAAAATTCACTCCCTCCTCTTTGGTCCAATTTTGTATTTCAACCTATTAAGGAAATATTTTGTCATTAGTATTAGATCAATTAGCATAATTAGTGGGATTGATTTACAATTACGATTCCCTCATTTAAGAGCAATTAATACATAGACTCCTCATTCTTTGTATATATATTGCACCTTACTATGAATAGAATATACATAATTCTTTTAGTATTCAGATACTTTTGTTACATGGTATCAGAGCCTAGGGCTTTCTACATTTTTTTCCGGCACGTTGTTCATCTTGGTATTGTTCACCGACGGCGGTATGTGTGCACTATTCATCGATATTGTTCGGCACTATAGCGTCATGTTCATCGATACTGTTTGGCACTGTAGCGTCCATGTTCATCGACTATAGCGCGTCACTGTTCATCAAACTGTAGCATGACACTATTTGTCTATATTGTAGCGCACTATTTTCTGGGATTGTTGCATTGTTTGGGACTGTTTGGGGTATTGTTCATCGATTTTTTTTCATTATTCGGTTTTTTGACCAAATTTAGAGATTTTCTCATCGGTTGGACTTCTTTATTATTATCATTTGCTTCTGAATTTCATGGCTGACTCTAAGACTCCTAAAATGTTACCCATGTCTTCTAAGATTACTTTCTCACAATTGAACTGGACTAATTATAGTGATTAGAGCACCACTGTTAAGATCTATATTATGGGTATTGAGAAGGAAGAACATTTAACTGATGACCCCCTAGTGACAAAGACAAACTGGTCGCTCAGAAAAGAGCTGATGCTAGAATCTTGTTTCAAATCAAAAATTCTATTGAACCTCGGATCTTGTCTTCGGTGAGTCACTGGACTACTGTTAAGGAAATAATGAATTATCTCGAACTTATGTTCTTTGGTAAAGGAAGCCTTACTCGGATTCACGAAGTTTGTAAAGATTTTTATCGCTCTCAGCAGTAGGGTCGTCCGTTGAAGGACTTCTTTTTGGATTATAAACGGTTGTATGAGGAATGAAAGTCCTCATGTCTCCACAAGCAAATCTTGAGACTTGCATTAAGAATCTGGAACTACATGACATCATTGATTTTCTTAAAGCCTTTAATCCCTCTTATGAGATCATCGACTCTCGTATCCTATCTAGTCATGAGCTCCCATCCCTCGAAAATGTGTTCGCATGAGTCCTTCATACTGATGGTGTGACCCGTCCATCTATAGATCCCAATGTGAGTGATTTGGCCAGTCAAGGTCCCTTTGACAATAGGAATTCTAGCTCCAAATAAGGTTCCAGTGCCCCGAACATGACTTCTGGCTGTATTATCTGTCATTATTGCAAGGAACCTGGCCATATCAAGAAGCAGACTAAACAATGACGTGATCAGCAGCGTGGTTATGCCCAAACCTCTTATCCGTTTGCCCCTAGTTCGCCATCTATCGCAACTTTATCTATAGGTACTATGTCCTTTGGTCTTGCCACTACTTCCTCGAAGTAGGTCATTGATTCCAATGCTAACGACTACATGACAAGTAACTATCGTTTATTTTCATCGTATGCTGCCTATGCTAACCCATCTTCCATCTTCGTTGCCAATAATTCCCCCGCCCGTGTAGTTGGATCAGGCACTATTAACCCCACCCCCTCTATTTCGTTATTCTGCTCTTAATATTCCTGATCTCAAATTCAATCTCCTATCTCCTAGTAAACTAACTTATCATTTGAACTGTTTCATCTCACTATTTCCTAACCATTGTTTGATCCAGGATCTGTCAACGAAGCGTATTATTGGTAGAGGCTATGAATCTAGTGGACACTACATTCTGGATGATCAGGTGTCGTGTTCCATTGCATGTTATGGTGGGTCGTCTCCTTTTAAAGTTCATTGTCGTCTCAGTCATGTGTCAATTTCATCTCTAAAGAGGTTATATCCTTAGTTTTCTTCTGTGTCTGCTTTGGATTGTGAGCCGTGTCAGTTTGCCAAACACCATCGTGTTCATTTGATACCTCGAGTCAATAAACGGGTTGCGCCCCCCTTTGAGTTAGTACATTCTGATGTTTAAAGTCCTTGTTCAGTTTTATCTCACACTGGTTATCGTTATTTTGTCGCTTTTGTTGATGATTTTTCCCACACAAATTGGCTTTATTTAATGAAATAGCGCTCTAAATTGTTTACCCATTTTCAAAACTCCTGTGCCGAAATTCAAACTCAATTCAATACTCCTGTCAAAATCCTTCGAAGCGATAATGTGAAAGAATATTTTTCTCCCCTTTTACTGATTACATGCATAGCCATGATATTCTTCATCAATCCTCATATGTCAATACTCCTAGTCAAAATGATGTTGCCGAAAGAAAGAATCGCCATATTTTCGAAACTTCCCGAGCTCTTATGTTTCATTCCAATGTTCCTGCACCGTTTTAGGTTGCTGCTGTATCTGTAACCCCCTGCCTTGATAACCATAATTATGATTCGATAACGCATAATTAAGATTGATTGGAGGCCGACGGATAATTAAACTTAATTCAATCCCTTCCTTATAGTAGAGTTTTCACAAATTCTTTCAAAATTTCTCTTCCTATCCTGATCTCAAATACAAGTTTCGAATTTAATTACCTTGTGCAGTTAAATCACATTCATATATATATATATCAGAGTATACAGCAAAAATCCCGGCAACCCCCGAGTTTCGTGTAGATGTACTAAGGGTTTACAAGATTCCCTTTTTAGGGATTACATAACTATATCCCAATACATTCCAAAACTATACAGTAACCCCAAATCCAAAATGGATAACCGACAATCTAAAACTAAATATCCCTATAAGGCCCTAGCTGCTCCTAGTCGTCTGTTTCTCCTTGAAGCCACTTGCCCTGTCTGAAAGGTTAGTCAATGGAAAGAATAAGATTCAAGAGAATCTCAGTAGTAACAAATCACTCATACAGTATATAAACACACAGCATGTAAGATCACGTTTAGCAGCAACACAATGATACATGGCTCATGCCACATACGACAGCACTCACGGCTGTATACACAATGTAATAGCTTTCGCTGTAATCTCTATGCTCAATGCGACAGCTTTCGCTGTAATAGCAACAGTATCTCAAAGCATCACAATGCATGACAACATACATACAACGCTTTATACACAGTATAAGAGAAAGAGTCACTACCTTGTTCTTTCCAATTGTGCTTTGGCCTAGGTGGATCACGAACAGGACAAATATCGAATTCTATAAATCAAAATTAAGGGCGACAAATTATTACCTATTCCAATTCTTTAATAACTCATAATACTTGGGTTGATTATCACTATGGTCATTTAATCCAGTCAACTAAGGAGCTAAAGTGGTCAATTAACCTAAAAGGCCAATTTATAACCTCAAAGTTCCATAATATTACATTATGCCATAAAATCTTAAATTTTCGCATAAGTGACCAATCTGCCAGAATTTTTCAGCATCTTTGAAAAATCATAACTAATTCTAGAAAAATCAAAATGAGGCGATCCCAAAGCCTATTGAAAGCTCTTTAAGTCCTCTTTACAGAAAAAATATGATTCATTACCAGAAATCATCACATAATTACAAAATTATACAAAATTCCACACTGCTCCAGAATTAAGTCCAATTTTGACATCAGACTTTGGGCAACCAGAACTCCCAGATCACAAAAACGAAATGACACAAATTATATGTCCATTTTAAAGCTTGGAATGTGAAATTTAAGACTATAAATTTTCAGAATTTTTAGACACTAATCGCCCATTCAAAATGTCCCTACAAACCGACTGCCCTACACAGAGTTTCACTTGACAGTTTTCCAATTTTCAACCAATGTGTTCAATAGCTCCAAAATCAATAACCAAACATATTCCCACACAATTTTTCGTGTAGAACACAATGGTAACATCAAAATGAACAAATTCTCATTCATTCCCCATGTCCTGTTTTGGCAGAATTTTAGGGTATTTCACAACAAACAACCACTTCACTATCTAATCACTAAGCTTAGCTCATTTGCCTCCAAACCAACATATAAGCACATATATAGGATGAAAGCTTCATGATCCCTAATATACCCTAAAAACCAAAATTAGGGCTGTCACAATAGCCCACCACAACTTAGCCAATTAAAGCATCATATACATCAACATAATGCTCTTACTCACCTCTTGCTTCTTCTTGTGTTCTTTTCTTAATTCCTCAACTTTTGTTCTTGCAAGGTGGCTGAAAACTCCTTTTCTTCAAAAAAAAACCATAGAAATGACGCTAAGGAAGAGAGGAACAAGTTTCATGAAGGTCACTCGAGCCATAAATGAGGTTAAGGAGGTGAAAATCCATGTAGAAGATCTTACCTCAACTTTGTTCTTCACTTTCTCTTGTTTTGTTGAACTCGGCCGACCTTGAGAAGAGGTGAGAGAGTGAATTATGATCATTTTTTCTCTTTCCTTATCTTCTTAATATCTGACCGAAAATGTGGCCTAAAGAGAAAGAAAAGTTGTGGTTGAAAATATTTCTCTTTACACAAGCTTATGCCATGTTGATTTTGGTCATTTGATTAAGTTTTCTCTTGCCTCTTCTCTTCTTGCTTTTGGACGTGATTGGGCTGCCCAAATGGAGTAGTATTATTGACCAACATGTTCTTCAAGAGGAGGAAGAAGGATTGACCAATTGCATGAACTTGCATAGCCATTGGTTACACAAATTTTCTAGTTGCAATTTTTTGACTTTTCAAAGACAAAAGTGAAGAAGTGTATGAAATTCTCTTTCTTTCCTCTCTTTAAAATCTGACAGAATATGGAGGCTTGAAAGAGGTTAAAGCCTTATAAAATATCTCTTGGCATCTCTTCAATTTATCATATTTAATTGCCTTTTGATGCAATTGTTGACCAAGTCTTCATCCTTTTATAACTTGTTCAAATTGTCTCTATATGTCATATTTAGTAGCCAATATGTATTTACTCTTACTTTTCCCTCTTGTCATACGTGAATCATGGCCTTTTGAAGAAGAAGATGATCTTGTAAAATATCATCTTGCAATATAATATTTAATTGCCAATCTTGCATGTGAAACTTGACTAAAGTCATAACAAAATTTCCAGAGGTAATTCTATCACTAATCCCACCATCTATTCAGTACATTTAGCCTTTGAGTAAATTTTAGGATATTACAGTATCTACTGCATGTTTTCTCATCAATCGCATGCCTTCAGCTTTTCTTAGTAGCGACATTCCCTATTCTATTTTATTCCCCACCAATAAGCTCTTCCATGTTGATCTGAAAATCTTTAGCTGCATTTGTTTTGTTCAGGATGTTCATCTAAGTTTTAGTAAACTCAATCCCCAAGTCTTTAAAGTGTGTCTTTCTTTGTTATTCTCGCGTCCAGAAAGGTTATTGGTGTTACTCTCCTAATCTTCGTCATTATCTTGTGTCCACTGATGTCACCTTCTACGAGTCCTCTTCTTTCTTCAAGTCTTCAGTCTTATTTGAGTCTCCCTTGGTCATTTATACGACAGATGATTTCTTGGATTTTCGTGTCCCACCAGTTCAGGCTGCTATTCCAGTTCCTGATATCATCACTGAGACTAATCCAGCCAATTCTGTGCCTCTATCAGTAGATGCTTCACCGTCGAATTCTGTTACTACAACCTCAAACCCTCCTATTCCTGCCCCTGATACAATTGTGCCTGATTCTGCCATTGACCCATCCAATGATATTGCCCCCAGAAAAGGTATCCACTCCCATTGTCCTCGCAAACACTATGTTGATTGCACGTATCCTATATCAAACTGAGTGCCTTACTAACAATTGTCCCCTATTTCCTCTTCCCTTGTGGCCAACCTTGAGTCCATCACTACCCCCACCGCCCTTCACCAAGCCTTAGCCCATCCTAGTTGGCGTGCTATGATTGAAGAAGAAATAATGGCCCTTGAAAAAGCTGGTACCTGGACTCTTGTTGATCTGCCTTATGGGAAGAAGGCCATTAGGTGTAAATAGGTGTTTATAGTTAAGACTAAGGTTGATGGTTCCTTGGAACAGCTTAAAGCTCGGCTTGTTGCAAAAGGATATGCTTAAACCTATGGCATTAATTACTCCAAGACTTTCTCCCCGATCGCTAAGCTCACTTCTATTCATCTTCTTGTCTCTCTAGCTGCTACCTATCATTGGGATTTGCATCAGTTGGATGTTAAGAATGCCTTTTTGAATGGTGACCTTCTTGAGGAAGTTTATATGGAGCAAACTCCTGATTTTTTTGCTCAAGGGGAGTGTGGTAAAGTGTGTTATCTCAGAAAGTTGTTGTACAGTCTGAAACAGAGTTCACGTGCATAGTTTGATAGATTTTGTAATGTGGTTCAGAAGTTCAGATTGAGCCAAAGCAAGAGTCATCATTCTATGTTCTATCAGAAGACCAATGCAGGTATAATTCTTCTGGTTGTATATGTTGAAGACATTGTGATTACAAGGAGTAACACTTCTAGAATTTCAGAGCTTAAAGTCTTTCTCAACATCCACTTCCAGACGAAAGACTTAAGACCATTGAAGTACTTTCTGGGCATTAAAGTTATGAGAAACAAGAATCGCATTCTGTTAACTCAGAGGAAGTGTGTTCTCGACCTCCTGAAAGAAACGAGGAAGCTTGGAGCTGCACCAAGTAGCCTTCCCATGATTCCAAATCCATGCCTGGACTTGAATGATAGTATGTTTGATGAACTTCTTGATGACTTGAAAAAGAAGATTGATTCGAAGAAACTGAAGCCATTTGCATATCCTGAGAGATATAGAAGATTGGTTAGAAAGCTGAATTATTTGACAATTACTCATCCTGATATAACCTTTTTGGCCAGTGTACTTACTCAATTCATGGCATCTCTGACAGTGGCACAGTGGGAAGCCTTAGAACATATCTTGCACTATCTGAAAGGCTCCTCAAGGCAGGGCATTCTCTATTCGGATTACGGACACACACTCCTGATATAACCTTTTGTGATGCGGATCATGCAGGATCCAAGGCCATGAGACAATTCACTAAGGGTTTTTATGTGTTTGTTGGTGGCAACCTAATATCTTAGGGGAGTAAGAAACAAGGGGTTGCATCTAAATCAAGCGCAGAGGCTGAATACAGAGCTATGTCACAATCCGTACAAGAAGTTGTATGGATACTTCAGCTCATGAAGGAAATTGACATTGTCATGACATTACCTACGAAGCTTTGGTGTGACAATAAAGTAGTGCTTCATATAGCATCGAATTCTGTGTTCTATGAGCGAACGAAGTATACTGAGATCGACTGTCACTTCATTTGGGACAAGATCAAAGAAAATGTTGTATCTATATGACATGTGCAATCGGACGACCAGCTAGCAAACCTTCTGACAAAAGCGTTGACTGGGATACGGGTTGAGTATCTTTGTAACAAGTTGAGCATGATTAACATATATGCTCCAACTTGAGGGGGAGTGTTAAGGAAATATTCTGTCATTAGTATTAAATCAATTAGCATAATTAATGGGATTGATTGACCATTACGATTGCCTTATTTAGGAGCAATTAATACCTAGGCTCTTCACTCTTTGTATATATATTGTACCTAACTGTGAATAGAATATACACAATTCTTTTAGTATTCAGATACTTTTGTTACACAACCAATGGAATGCTTAACGACTCAACTGCACAGCAACAACAATTTCAAACAAAAATCTGAGCGTATACCGTGTGTCCCTTCTCTGTTTGGGGATATAAACAGATAGAACGATCAAGTCCAAGATCTGTATGTTAATGATGAAATCAATGATAAGACGGCCATTAGAGGATCTTCCATTGGGATGACGGATGTTGTTTTGCCGTAGGGATGGGGGAAGCATATGTGAGGCCGTGGTTGGGAACTGAAATACAAGTTTTTCGTATCAACAATAGATGGATATAATAAATAAATATTCATGAATATATAAAAATAACCTTTAAACAGTATATATATACACTCATATATATTGTATCCTACGGCTCAATAATCTTAATCAGGTTTGGAAATTAATAAATGTAAATTTGTTTTTTTAATGATACATGGGAGAGCAAAAAAAAATTCACACTTTAATTTTGTTTTTTAAGAACTCAAGGGCATGGAAGTAATTTGACACAACTTCTAAATCTCACTTTGATCTATGTAACTTGATTAATAATTTGTTTAGTAACCCAAATTAGAATTTGAATATTTCATATGGCTTTAAAGACAGAATGGCCAAACAAAAAAATCTCGGGATAAATAGAATATTATTAATATGTAGAACCTAGCCTTTTTTTCATCAAAAAAAAAAAAAAAGGGAACCTGGCCATTGAAACATCTTAGGGTAAATAATAGTTTATTACAGAGTATTAATTAATTAGTTGGTTCTGATACATCGATATTGAATGGTCTTGTCTAAAAATTGCGTTTTTTCCCCCTTTTTTTTTTTTTTGCCAAATCAAAATTGCTGATTACTTGATTGCACCTAAAAAAAAATGCTAATTGCTGTACAATAATATTATAGAGCACTAATATATGCAGGTTTTGGCTTAACTTTGTTGAAATCTTTACAAATATATGAATGTATATTTGCTATTCACTATAAAAAAACATGTTATTACCCATGGAATTTTTTCCTTTGGTAATTTCCATCGGATTACCAACGGATTTTCTATCAGAATTATTACCGATGGATTTTTGATGAAAAAATTTCGTCTGTAAATTCCGTCAGAAAATAAATTTTCCAACGGAATTACCGGCGCCAAAAAATTCCATCTCTAATTACCGACGGATTAAAGAAGGAAAAAATTCTGTCGATAAATATTGACGTATTACCCAAGAAATTTTTTCTGTCGGTAATTACCGACGCCTTACCCACTGAATTCCGTGGGTAATTTGAATGAGAAATTACCGATGGAATTCCATGGGTAATGCGTAGCTAATTACTGACAGATTAAAGATGGAAAAAATTTCATCGATAAATACTGATGGATTACCCCCGGAATTTTTTCTGTCGTTAATTACCAATGATTTACCCACGTAATTCCATGGGTAATTTTAACGAGAAATTACCAGCAAAATTCCATGGTAATTCGTAGGTTAAACTAATAATTTTTTTATTATCTTTTAATAATTTATATAAAAAAATAAAAATAAAAATAATCTATAACAAATAAAAATTTAAATATCATAAAATTAATATTTAATATAATATATTAAATATATATATATATATATATATATATAATATTAATAATAAAAATTTTAAATGAAATAAAAAATTAAAAATTTTAAACATTATATCATAAAAAATATATAATTATATATAAATATATATTTATATTAATAATAAATATTTAAATGAAATAAGAAATAAAAATTTTTAAAATTTATATTATAAAAAACGAAATATATAATTATATATAAATATATATGTAATATTATATATATTTGTATTAATATTAAATATTTAAACTAAATAAGAAATTAAAAAAATTTATATTTTATATTATAAAAAATGAAATATATAATTATATAAATATATATATATATATATATTTATTTATTTATTTATCTTAATATTATATTTGTTTTTTAATTATTACATTATATATATTATTACATGGATAAATAATGTAAGGTTAAAGCAGCTCAACTGGCAAAGGCATCAGAACACATACTAGAGGTCCAAGGTTTGAATCCCACCTTTGTCATAAAACACAACAATTATCTCATAAAGACACGTGGCGCAAGGTTAGAGGGACACGTTGCCATTGCTCAAGGGCAACGGGGGCAAGATTTGTCAGAACACATACTAGAGGTCCAAGGTTTGAATCCCACCTTTGTCATAAAACACAACAATTATCTCATAAAGACACGTGGCGCAAGGTTAGAGGGACACGTTGCCCTTGCTCAAGGGCAACGGGGGCAAGATATGAGGCTGGCAGTGGGGGGCCTCTGATGATGGCCACGTGGTCTTTTTTAAGGTTGCCACGTGGATTTTTTTTTAAAAATATATATATTAAATTTCTGATGGATTATCCATGAAAAAAATTCTGTAGGTAATTACCGACGGAATTTTTCCGTCGGAAATCCGTCAGTAATTACCGACGGAAAAGTTTCCGTTGGAAATCCGTCGGTAATTTTTGACGAAAAATTCCGTTAGTAAATCAATTTGCCATGTACTTTTTAGAGACGGAACTTATTCCGTCGATAATTTGATTTTAGCAACGGAATTCCGTGGGTAATTTCTGTGAGTAATATGCTATTTTTTTATAGTGATTCTAGTGTTTATAAACAATTTAAAAAAGTGGATTGAATGTTCTTAATAATATTATACTTATTACTTTTGCCTCGTCTTTCTTAACCATATTACATGTCTAAATCTACTCATTTCAGCCAAAAAGAATTTGAAGCAAAACTCCAAAAAGAATAAATGAGAAAAAAAAAATCATGAAGTAATCCAATAAAAACTTTAAAACTTAGAAACCATCCATGGAGGTACCATCCATTTGATGATATCAATCTATCATACAAAAGCAAATATAATCATTTCACAAAATTTTAAAAGGTTAGTCATTTCAGTTAATTACTGCTCAAGTTGTATTTACTCATCTGATCTTATTTGTAAGACACTTCTAACATATTTCACACAAAAAGGAAAAGATCTGCCATAAAATTCAACAACTTTTTAACTTTATTCATGTCAAGTATACGTTATACTATGAAAACAAAGTTAAAACAATAATAAATGAATAGTGTCCATTCATATGAAAAAGTTAATAATATGTCTTATAAGTAGGAAAAAAAATTTTCTTCTCTATCAGCCCTATAAAAAATTTAGTAAAGAGGAGTGTAAGGTAGAGGGAGACTTATTTTCCTAATTATAAATCATATCATTAAAATTTTTACATGATTATGTAATTTTATCATTAATTTATTATTGTGTGAACTATACTCTTTATAGCGTACATTCAATAGAGGGGTAAAGCTAAAAACTTGTTAAATTTTAAGATAAAGTTAATAAAATTCAAGGTTTTTTTAAGTTTCAGTGAAACACATTGGAGAATACTTATAAAAAGGATTAATTGAGTATGTTTGAGATTGATTTTTTGAAATGTTTCTATTAGTAATGAGAATAATTTTATTACAACAATTTCAAGTACGGTACTCTCTTCTAATTTTGAATAGGGGTATAATTGGAAAAAGAAATTAATTTTATTTAAAATTAAAAAATTAGATAGCTTTTGTTTATAATTAAAATCGGAGGGAGTAATAAATTATAATTGTCCAAATTTTAATGTTAAGTGGTCCACCAAAATCGTATAACTGTTTTTTTCCATAAAAAATGTATAACTGTTATGTTATAAGTTTCATATTGAGGAAAGAGCTGCAATTTTTTAATGAAACATTCTTATCAACGATGTGATGATCCTTGAATTTAAAAAAGGAATTAGGTGTGTGGGGTTGTGTGGACGAGATCCATGTGATCGCAATAAAACCCAACATGAAGAATCAAATATCCTAAAGTGTTCGTTTGGGATAGTTTATTTTTGGACAATAAGTATTTATAAATCGTAATTCACGGTATACAAGGTAAATATATGAGAGGAGTTTTATCTCAACGTACGTAATAAGGACTTATTGTCCCAACACTCATTAATTAGATTTGCAATAACTACAAGATGAAATATTATTTTACTAATGGAGAAATATTTATTCTCCTAATATCCCTTAAAACTTATTAACTTAGTACTTCTTTTAATCCTTATTATAAGATATCAATTATCAATTCTCACAAATCAATAAAGATAGTTAAAAGTATTAAAGTTGCCCTAAAATTCAAGTAATTTCTAATATTACCCTTATCAGCTACACTAAATTCAAATATCTATTAATTATTACTCTCTCTCACTACCCTTATTAAATATGAACATATATAGAAAAATAAATTAAATGCACCTTAAAAACTTACAAGTGACTTATAAAAAGAACCAAAAGGACTTATAAGTTGGTGCCTTATAATAAGGACCATAAGAAGTATGTCAGTATATGATTATCCTAATATCCCTTGCAATATATAACTCGTTTTTCAAATTGTAATGGGAGACTTTTCTCCTATTCTTCCTAGCCTTTTTGTGCAAGTTTTTTTTTCATATAAGAAATTAAAATATATATGAAACACTTTAGCATTTGGAAGAAAATTTGTATATATATGAAACACTTTAGCATTTGGGAGAAAATTTGTATGTTATCAATGAGCTCTTTTTGTGTGCAAAGGGGGGAAAATGAGCTTTTGAAGCTATGGCCTTCAATTGTCTCATATCTGAATGGAATAATTTTTTTTCCTTTGCTATACAAAGAAAATTGTTTTTATTAACAAACATAAGGAAAATGACATTTAGAAAAGTTTTAAGAAAATAAATTATAATTAATAATGATACATTTAAAAAAGTTAAAAAAGACCAAATTTTTTAGCTGGAAGTAAATTTTTTAGTTGATTTTTTCATTGCTCGTATTTGATTTTTTTTAAATACTTATCTTTAATTTTTAAAGACTTATTTTTAATTCTTTTAGTACTAAAAACAAAAATAAATTTTAAAATTTGAAATTTGAGTAAAAATACCATAAGTAAGTTCATATCAGTAGTGTATCAAAAAAAGTTCATGAGTACTGAAAATATTAAAAGGGAGTACTAAAAAAATAATTCAAAAATTTTCTTAAATTAGGTAAGAATCTTAGTATTTTTGTAGGATTTAAACAATTCATAGTCTTTAATTCTAATTAATATTATTATAGAGTCTTGAAGGCACAAACAAATAATATTAGTATAAAGTCATTACATTTTCAAATAATCCCTAAATATAATAAAGACAAATCAACCAACAAACCGTTGGTTAAAGTAGTAAAGGGCCTCATCTTTATAAGAAGGAGAAAATAAGTTTAAATTCTAAAAAATAAATGTATTAGGAGAAGTGAAAATTCTTTATTTTTAAATATTGAGGAAAACCTTTGATTAAATTTACACACACAAAAAAAAAGACACTTCGACACACTTAAAATTATTAAAAATAAAAATTGAATTGACGGAAAACAAAAATGACCCTTTGACCCCATGAAAAACATTCTATTCTAGCACCTTGGTCTATTCCTGACAACTCAACCCGTCCATCGGCCTCGGAAAACTACAGTCCCTACCACAATCCCCCAAGGAGTCTCAAAAAGGAGCGAACCTTTCCTTTTTTGATCCTTCAATCCCCTCTCCTTCTGGAGTTCGAAGTTTCCTAGCTCCTTCCCGTTTCGCTGATTTTGGCTCTATCTTCAATTGCGCTTCTATCCCATTTCTCGTTTCTGGATTGCTTTTGAACTTATCACAGTACTCGTGGTGGTTGGTAGTGAAAATCTGTTTCGTGAACTTTAATGGCAGTGTTGCTTCTTCTTTTCCTAATACCAATCGCTGTTGCTGCTGATGAAGGTAAGTTTCTTGTTATTCCGTACTTCCCTTCTGTGAAACTGAATTCTCTTATTGATTTATCTATCTGTGTTCCTTAATTGGTTTGTGCTACTGTAATTGCATGTCTGAATGAGATATGGGTTTCGTTTTCGAATTTCTTTACATGAAAAGCATATTAGCAATATAGAGATAATGGGGGCTATAGACTTTAAGTTGCATTGATTGGTATGATAGTATTTCATTGTGAGCCCTGCTATTCTGGTGGACTGTGTGGTGTGGGTAATTAGGTAATTAAATTCTTAACCTTATGTTGATCACAAGCTTGCTAGTCAAATTGTATTATGTAATTGTAAAAAAAAGGTTCTTCTGATGTGTGACCTAGCAAGTAGCTATCGTCTGTGAGTATGTTACTCTAATTTCAGTTGAATCCCTGTTTCCTCACTTACATGTAAGTCACACACAGGGTGACAAAAAATTACCTTCAAATTTGTCATCGTTCATGATTAAACATGAACTATTGTGATGATTCTTTACAGGTCACTGATTGTGAGTTAATTGGTCGTAGGGAATATATTACTAACCTGATGAACAATTTGATCATGCATCTATAACATTTGTGTTTTTTTTTTTTTTTTTTTGCCAACAGATCATGCATCTATAACATATTGTATGTTAGAATAGTATTTTTTGGGGGTCATGCGTATTCTTCCATGAATACTAGAAAATCATCTGTTATTTCATTTTCCTTTTTGTCTCTGTATGGGATGAAATTCTTCTATGCCAAGCTCCAGAATTTTCACTTAGGGCATGCAGCAGATTACAAACCTTCTCCTCCTGGATGGTTTGGTTATCTAAAATCCTACATTTGTGTCTGCGTTTTTTGCTGCAGAAGCTTTTATTGGAATCAACATCGGTACAGCTATTACTGACATGCCTAGTCCAACACAGATTGTGGCACTTCTTAAGGCTCAGAATATCCAACATGTCAGACTCTATGATGCTGACCAGGCCATGCTTCTTGCACTTGCCCGAACAGGCATCCGTGTAACTATTTCTGTTCCAAATGAACAGATCCTTGCCATTAGTCAGTCCAATGCCACTGCAGCAAACTGGGTTTCTCGCAATGTTGTAGCTCATGTTCCTGCAACCAACATTACCTCCATAGCTGTTGGATCTGAAGTACTAACTGCCCTCCCAAATGCCGGTCCAGTCCTAGTCTCTGCCCTAACGTTCATTCACTCTGCACTAGTCGCTGCTAATTTGGATAAGCAAATTAAAGTCTCTACTCCACACTCTTCTTCTATCATCCTCGACTCATTCCCACCTTCCCAAGCATTTTTTAATCGCACTTGGGATCCAGTTATGGTTCCCTTGCTAAATTTTTTGCAATCAACAGGTTCATTTCTTATGCTCAATGTATATCCATATTATGATTACATTCTAGCTAATGGTGCAATCCCATTGGATTATGCGTTGTTCCGTCCCCTGCCTCCAAATAAGGAAGCTGTCGATGGCAACACTCTCCTGCATTACACTAATGTCTTTGATGCTGTTGTTGATGCTGCTTATTTTGCAATGTCATATTTGAACTTCACCAATATCCCTATTCTGGTGACTGAGTCAGGATGGCCCTCCAAAGGGGGCTCATCCGAGTCAGATGCAACGCGTGATAATGCAAACACTTACAATAGCAACTTGATCAAACATGTCCTTAACAATACAGGGACTCCTAAACATCCTGGAGTGGCAGTTAGTACGTATATATATGAGCTTTATAATGAAGACTTAAGACAGGGTCCAGTCTCAGAAAAGAACTGGGGGCTTTTTTATCCTAATGGAGAACCAGTTTATGTCTTACATTTGACTGGTGCCGGTACTGTGCTGGCAAATGATACAACAAATCAGACTTTTTGTGTTGCAAAGAATAATGCAGATATTAAGATGCTGCAGGCTGCACTTGATTGGGCTTGTGGACCGGGGAAAGTGGATTGTTCAGTTTTGCTGCAAGGTCAACCATGTTATGAACCAAATAATGTAGTTTCACATGCTACATATGCTCTCAATGCATATTATCAGAAGATGGATAAATCTCCAGGGACCTGTGATTTCAAAGGCGTTGCCATTATCACCACCACAGACCCAAGTATGTCATCTTCTGAACATTCATAGATAAATACCAGTGAAGATGACTGCACAGGATGTGTAGATTTAGGGAGAAAAACAGTTAAATACCATCATTATAGGGAATGAAGAAAAATTAGTGTTTGCATCTGATAATTGAGGAATATTATAGTGTGGAGATTTCAGACTCCCTGTGGACAATTTTGTTGCATTAGTTTTGTTCTTTATTGGCCTTATTTGCAGATTCACATTTGCTACACTGATGAGATTTTGCATTAGCAGTGTCAAATTCAAGGTTTATAGCTTTTTTTTTTTTATCAATGGTTTATAGCATGTTTAGTGTAACTGAGATTTGCCATATTATCCTGCAGGTCATGGTTCCTGTGTCTTTCCTGGAAGGTATGATCTCAAGTTTACTGTTGATGCAACTAATTTGGAGAAATTAAGAAAACTAAATATATTACTTAATTTAGCATATGTTACATGATCTCTCTGAAATGCTTATATGTATCATTAGATTATATATCACTTTATAAGTTAGGCAACTTAGTGTAAAGAAAAATGATAAATATAAATTTTTTAAATTAATTTATTTAGCTTCCTTAATCTCCCTAAATTAGTCAACTGGGTCTTATATTAAGAACCGAAGGTAGTATTATATTCTAAGTGGTCTGACATCTTTGTAATTTGTAATCTGATGGAATTCCACATTGAATAGAAAATGTGGTTCGCATAACATTTGAATGACATGGTTCTTCCTCCTTACAAATACCTTCTATAAGGGCAAGTTCCTCATCCTTGTTGAAGTCTCCATCACACTTACGTTTCCAATATTTTTTTATTAAAAAATAAGGGTGGTGAAATTTCCCTTTTGTGAGATGGCTCTACATAATTTGCCGAACTGTTATTTCTTATTCCTTCCTTTCTTTCTCTATGTTTGTGAACAACAGTGGTGGTAAAAACAGAACCAGCACAAATGGCACGTCACTGGCACCATCTTCTAATTCTACATCATCAGGCTACTTTTCAAAATACTCTCACAATGGTGAATTCTTCACAAGCTCTTTTGTCATAGGTATGTTACTATGGAGTGCAATTGTCATGTAAGCTAGCCACATTTGCTCTCTGCATTTGGTATTGGAATCATCAGAGATCCATGGAAGGGTGATTTTCGGCTGCTTTTGAAAGATTGCTGCAAAAACCAATTTTGTGTTTCCACCTATTGAGGATTTAAAGGCAGATAGGTTTCATCAAAATGTATATTTTATTTTTACATTTGTATAATGTATGTATTCATTTGATTTTTGTACAAATAACCATTTATGGAATCGCCATGGTGGCTGGAGGCCGCAATATTTATAGCTCCTTATAAATAGTGCAGCTTCCACTGGTGTTTATATATATCTATACACATATATTAATTTTGTTTGTTGATATTGATGAACTTTTATATTGATTATTTGTATTCTTTGATCTGTGCTATAATTGTTCTATCTCACATTCAACTAAATCACCATAGGAAAATGATCTTATATTGCATCTAAAATGCTGACTGACCCATTGCTCTCATACAGTGATGTGGACTCAATATTAACTTGTTCTAGAAAATTCAGAAATTACAAATTGTGTATTCCTCCTCGTTTACATCACATGACTAATCTCATGTAAAGTGACAGAATTGCCTTTCACGTTTACATCACACAGCGCTTCTAAAATTTTGCGTCAAAAGGCGTTACACAAGTAGTAATATGTATAGGATCTGTTTCTTCTTTTTTCACCCATTCTCTCATTCCTTTTTACCTGTTCATTACTTAAAGGCAGTTTATAAGCTCTGGCATCAGAAGAGCCAAATCCTATTAAAACTCATTGTATCTATCAAATTATACATGAACATAAGGACTTTCTCCAAATTGAAGCACAATATTGACAAAGCTAAACTAGAAGAACTAAATTTAGACACTATAACACCAGAGGGGCTGACAAGGTGTTTTTAAACTCTCTAAAACACAATATCATTATACAGATAATAGTCAACAAATATTTCATCATAAAGCTGCAAGAGAAATCCAGGGGTTGTATCATTGCAGTACCAGTTATTATGTTGCTTGCAGTATGGCTTCTCACAGACGCTACACTTGGGAAAATGAAACCAACACTCTGAACACAAGAAATCAGCACCTCCTGATGCTACTATTGATCTAATGCATCCACCACAGTTCTCACACCTTGGAATGCACAAAGTGCAGGCCCTACACTCCTTCCTCTTGCATCTCCCTCTTGGGCAGTCAAAAACCATTCTGACCTCAATGCACATAGGACATGTTTGCAAGTCAATAATCTGATGGCTCTCTTTGGGCTTAAAGGCTGAGAAGCTTAACCTTTCATGGTAAAAGATAGGGTGTTGTTTTTGAAGATCCTTCAATGGCTGATTCTGGCCTTTTGTAAGGAGGTAAGAAGCAAGTGTGTCAATGTGCTGCTTCTTGAAGTTGTGGATGCCATTTATCCTCAGAATGCTTAGGTTGTGGCTTCCTTGGCATAGAATTTTCACAGCTGACAGTACTCCTTCTGGAGTTATGCCAGTACATGCTGGTATATAGAGCTACACAGAAATGAAATGAAGTCATTATTGGGAGAAAGATTCAATCTGGCAACATTTGGGAACATGTTCTAGTTAGGGAATCAGGATAATCCTCAAAATTACTTTTCTGGATGAAGTTAGAGTGAACTGAAAAACAGAGGACCACAATGGTTTAGCTCAAAATTACCTGCGTTTCTTTATAAATGGGAACCCATACTCTGGATGTTTCCTAATTTTATTTTTAACAGATCTAAATTTATTCCACAATAAAGTATGTTAGTTATTAATTTTTCAGTTCACATAATCTTATTTTCTAGTTTACTTTTTTAAACAATTCAATCCCATGATATAAAGTCAATATTTTTTTTCTCTAATTTGTCCCCTTCATTCCCATCCCCCCTTCTCCCCTGGTCAACCAATCCTATCTGGTATGAAAATTACGAGTAGATAATCATAACAATTAACGAATCGAGAATCTAACAAAAAAATGAGTATTTGTGAATCAAACCTTGTTGATCAAAGGATTTTCTTCAACGACCTTTTGAAGGCCAATGTCAGTGATGTTCTTGCAGTTCATCAGAGCTAAACTGGAGAGCCTACCGTTGGCCTTAGCAGCGATTCTGATGAGAATCTGATCGGTGAGCTTGGAGCTGAGAGGACCGTCAACGAAGAGGTTCAACCAGGGCAATACGTCGTCGTTTAGGGCGTCGTTGAGCGATTTGCAGACGAGAGACATGGCGAGGAGCTCGTAGAGAGGAAGGTAAGGGAGGACGAAGAAGAGACCATCGTGAAGTGGCTCTGAATAGGAGGGTTGTGATTGATCGGAGGCAAGGGAGAGAGTGGAATCAGAAGGCTCTGATGAATCGGCCATTGTTGTAGACTTGTAAGTTTTTGAGTCGATGACTGTGAACCCTTAAAAGACGATATTTTTGAGAGAGCAGAGTCAGCTTGCCTTTGCCCAAAACTGGTAAAAAAAACAAGGAGGTTGGACCCGTTTTTTCAAAAAAATAATATTCATTGCCCCGAAGGTTTTTTTTATAGGATTTAGTATTTTAAAATAACTTTTTTTACATCCATCTTAAAATATTTTTTTTAATTATAATAAGTAGTCTAAACTTAAGATATATAGTGTTGATAAAAAAAATATTTTAGGGGATTAAATGTAAAAAATAAAAATTATTTTAGAATACTGAGTATTATTAAAAAAATTATTTAAAATATTAAGTGAGTTAAAAATTAATTTATAATACTAAATATTAATAAAAAAAATGTGAGAATGACAAAAAAAATACTTGAACTTCAAAATCCCCAATTAGTCCTTTGACAAAGATTTGCGTTGTCAATCCCATTACTATTCTTGTCAATCCCATTACCATTCTTATCAGCGGGATTTTGAAGATCAAATGATATTTTTATATTATTCTCCCAAAAAATATTTTAGGATCCAGTTTATTAAACGGTATTTATTACTAAAACAATATTTAAGGATAATTAAAACATCAAAAATTATTTTAAAGTACTACCTATTATGAAAGTCTATGTGATAAGAGAAAAGATTGATAGAATTCAGAGAAAATTGATAGAATTTCTAGAGAGAAGTTCTCATTCAGTTTTTTAACTGAAACAATCGATTACAGGTCTTTATATAGAGGCAGAAATCTAACCCTGGTTGCATGACCATGGTTATATTTAACCCTTGTTACATGACCATGGTTATTTTATATCTTCTTTATGTCCTTGTCTTCTTTTGCTTTTGCTTTGTGTCAAATCTTCTTTTCTTCTTTATGTCAAGTTGACTGGAAGAGTAATATGAGTCAATAGACATCCACATATTTAATATTCATAACATTCCCCCTTGGATGTCCATTATGAATGTGCCTCATTAAAAACTTTAACTAGGAAAAATCCAGTGGGATAAAAACCTAGCCAAAGAAAAGAGTACATCATTCATTGATACACTGTCGAGTGCTGCCTCATTAGAAACCTTTTTAGGAAAACCCAGTGGGACAAAATCTAGATAGGGGAAAAAGAGTACAGCGTGTATCGACTCCCCCTCTTAATAATATCAGTTGAAATCTTTGAATCTCCGAAGACCAATATCATGAACAAGTTCTTCAAAGATTGTACCTGGGAGTGACTTGGTGAATAAATCTGCTAGATTTTCACTTGAACTGATTTGCTGGATATCTATTTCACCATCCTTTTGAAGGTCACGAGTGAACAAGAATTTTGGTGAAATATGCTTTGTTCTATCGCCCTTGATATAGCCTTCTTTAAATTGAGTGATACATGCAATATTATCCTCATATAGGATTGTTGGGATCATTTTGCCGGAAGATAAATGATAAGTTGTACGTATATGATATATCACTGACCTCAACCACATACATTCTCGACTTGCTTCATGTATTGCTAGAATTTCTGCATGATTAGATGATGTGGCTGATATAATCTGTTTCATAGATCGCCATGAAATAGCCGCACCTCCACATGTAAATAGATAGCCCGTTTGTGATTTACCATCATGTGGATCAGACAAAATTCCGGCATCTGCATAACCAACCAGTTCATGCTTGGATACATTTGAGTAGTATAATCCCATGTCTGTAGTACCTTTGAGATAACAAAGAATATGCTTTATTCAATTCCAATGCCTTCGTGTTGGTGAATAACTATATCTTGTTAATAAATTAACAGTAAATGATATATCAGGACGTGTGTGATTAGTAAGATACATTAGTGCTCCGATAGCATTAAGATATGGTACTTCTGAACCAAGTAGTTTGTAATACCCCGAAATTTAGGATTTGAGGCTTGGGAATAAGCCTAAATTAAGTGGACTGCTAAGCCCCAATTTAGCAGGAGCCCAACTTTATCCCTTAATGATTCTAATATCTTTGGGGTATTAAGAAAGTAAAATGATGAATTTTGGAGAAAGTAATTATGTTTTTGATGAAATCGCTTATGAGGTAGTAAGTTTGTCATGTTTATTTGAATGACCAAATGATGATGAAAAATTATGAAATTTTACAGGATGAAATTAGACATCCTAAACTTTAATTTGATAGGTCATAGGAATCAATTAGAGTTATACACAAAAAGATATGAATTTTTGAAGTCAACACAGAAAAACTATGAAATTTCTGGAACAGTATGCAAAGATTGAAATTCTGGGAATTTTGTGATTCCAGAAAGCAAAAGTCTATATTTTTTCTTGAAACTAGACTCAATAAGGTTTCTATAGGCTTTGGAATCACCTCATTTCGATTTTTCTAGAATTAGTTATGATTTTTCAAAGTTTGGGCAGAAATCTGCCAGAATTTTTGTAAAATCCGAAATTTTTGGAAAATTAGTAAATGAATAAAATAGAATATATAATATGATATAAGCATATTCCTTCTTCTTCCTTCAGCTTAAAACTGACGCAAATGGCAGCTGAACATAGAGAGAGTTTAGAGAGAGAAGGAGAGGAGAAAACTCACAAGATATGTCGATTTCTTCGGTGAATTTGTACCTAACGTGTATAATCCTTCTCCTAAGCTTCTCTTCTATGTTGTTTGAGGTATTTGAAGCAAGATTCATGGTGTTTTGAAGTTAGGGTTTTCAGCCACAAGAAGGAAAAGCTAGTGGGAGCTTGAGGTAACTTCCAAACTCTTGCATATTGACTATTCTGACTGCTATAGACAATTTAATCGGTGAAATTTCACCGGATTGTCTTTGTGTGTAAAAATGGAAAATGGGTTTTCCTAGGTGTTATGCTGCCCAAATTGATACTAAATGGTAGTTTTAACCTAATGGGATAGTCAATAAAGTGGTTAGGAGTAGAAAGGAACGTGTTTATGGAGCCGAAACCGAAAAACCCCGATTTTCCCCTTAAAACTTATATATTTCGGTTTGGGCTATAAATGGGCCTTAGAGTTGGATTTTCAATGATTTGATGATTCCATTGAGTTCAAGAGGGAAAATTAGGTAGGGTTACAGTTGGACACTTTTTCGAAAAAGGCCGAGAAAGCATAATTACGGAAACGCCCCTAAAACCCTAATAGTAGGGCTGCCAAGGGCAATTTCATAATTTTACATTGAATTTGATAATCCTGAGTCCGGAAATGGATTCCTTGGGCGAAAATATGTCAGGATAGCCCAGGTTAGAATTTCGAGAAAAATACAGCCGGACTGGGTATGATGGGGCCGGGTCCCCGAGGGTATTTTAGTAATTTTTTAAAATAGACTCATATAACCCCTAGAAACACTATAGAAGTTTCTAAATAGTACATTTGACATTGTAGGATCGAATATGGAGCCCCGAGCTGTTTGCACGTAAATCGAGGCACGCGTTTCGAGACGGAAAAAGGTTAAGGTAGGGGACTTACCTTTCTTGCATGTATTTGATATATTTGCTTGTGTAGTGATGTATGTGATTGCTTTACTTGATTGTGTAGAGCATATTTGAATAAATGAAGCTCTGTTTCTGTTTTCGCGGTGGCCATAATCTTGTTGTATGAAACATTGAGCATACAGAAATGTCATTATGGGGCATACATCTAGATAAAGCTAACATGTCATACACATTGCATCAATCATGCATGCATTATGGTATCTGTTTCCTACTAAGATTCTCTCGAATCTCACCCTCCCCTACTAACAATTTAGACAGGAGACGACAGAAGATATGCAAACAACATTGCAAGTACCGTACGAGGGGATTACAGTAGTGGAACGAAGACGGGAAGAAGTCTCTGTTTCACTGGGATGAGTTTAGACACCCTAGTAGCCTTGTGCAGCTACCTTAATCGTAAGTATCATGTACAAACCCTTATATGGAATTTATGTAATCATACACATATTATCAGTATAGTTATGCTATTCCTGTGTTACCCACCGAACCGCATATCGTTTTTCGCTAATACTCTAGTAAATGTGAAATTAAAATAAGGGCGTGGCATAGTTCTTCATCACCTTCTTCACTAATTTCTTGGGGTCGGAATGTGTCTTCATCCACTTTCAAAGATCTTACAACCATTGGGGTAAATAATGGATGAGATTTATCCATGTAAAATCGCTCTATAATCTTCTTTGTATAAGTTTCTTGATATACAAAGATCCCTTTCTTGAAGTACTTGATCTGTAATCCAAGATAGAATTTTGTTCTTCTCAAGTCCTTCATTTCAAATTCTTTCTTCAAACAATTAATTACCTTTTGAAGCTCTTCAGGAGTTCCAATGATGTTGATATCATCAACATAAACAGCAATTATAGCAAACTCATTATTAGATCTTTTCATAAAGATGCATGGGCATATCGGATCATTTTTGTATCCTTCTTTCAACAAATATTCATTAAGACGATTATATCACATGCGCCCTGATCGCTTCAGGCCATACAGGGACTTATTTAACTTAACTGAGTATTGTTCTCGAGAACTTGAATTGGATGCTTCTGGCATCTTAAGTCCTTCTGGGACTTTCATATAAATATCATTGTCAAGTGATCCATATAATTAGGCAGTCACAACATCCATTAGATGTAAATCAAGTTCTGCATCTATTGCTAGAGTGATTAAATAACGAAAAGTAGTCGCATCCACTACTGGTGAATACGTTTCTTCAAAATCAATGCCAGGTCTTTGTGTAAAACCTTGGGCTACTGGACGTGCCTTATATCTAGTTATTTTGCCCTTTTCATTTCTTTTTCGTACAAAGACCCATTTGCATCCAACTGGTTTTACATCTTCAGGTGTAAGGACTACAGGTCTAAATACTTTTCGTTTTGCCAATGATTTTAATTCTACATTAATGACATCTTTTCATAGGGGCTAATCTTTTCTTTATTGGCACTCACTAATGGATTTAGGCTCATGATCCTCATTATCATTCATTACATCATATGCTATATGATAAGCAAAGATGTCATCAACGTTGACTTCATTTCTATCCCATCGGATTCCATTCATAACATAATTTATTGAGATCTCATTATTATCACATATATCAGATACCTGGGTCTCTTTTGGGACTACAACATTCTCTTCTGGAGATAATATCTCTTCAGGAGATGGCTCTTCTGGAGCTACTAATTTTTCTTCATTATTCTCGACTTGACCATTTATATTCTTTCCTCCTTTTTTTTCGAGGATTTTTATCTTTAGAATCGATGGGCCTGCTACGCTTCAGGCGTTTTTTAGATTCATTCATAGCAGGTTGTCCTTCAGGGACATCAATTTTAATAGGAGCATTAGCAGCTCGGACATGTGACTTTGTCACTTTCTTTGGGTCAGTAAATGCTTCTGGCATTTGATTAGCTAAATTCTGTAAATGAATTATCTTTTAAACTACTAGTTCATAATGTTTTGTATAAGGATCAAAATGAGTCAATGATAATTCATTCCAACTAATTTCTTTACCCAGCTGTTTATTTTCTCCCCCTAATGTTGGGAAAAATGATTCATCAAAATAACAATCGACAAATTGTGCCGTAAATAAATCTCCTGTGGATGGTTCTAAACATTTTATAATTGATGGAGATTCATACCCAACATATATTTTCCATATTTCTTTGAGGACCAATCTTGGTGCGTTGCGGCAGTGCTACAGGCACAAATACCGCTCACCCAAAAATTCTTATATGGGAAATATTAGGTTCCTGACCAAAAACCATTTGTAAGGGGGAAACCTTTAAATAACTTGTTGGCCTAATGCGAATTAACATTGCTGCATGCAAAATGGCATGGCCCCAAGCAGAAATTAGGAGATTAGATTTCATAAGTAAAGGTCTTGCAATTAGTTGCAACCTTTTAACCAATGATTCTGCAAGTCCATTTTGCGTATGAAAATAAGCTACAGGATGTTCAACATCAATTCCAAGGGACATACAATATTCATTAAAAACTTGTGATGTAGATTCACCAGCATTATCAAGACGTATTTTCTTGATAGGATAATCATGGTAATGTACTCTTAATCTAATCAATTGAGCAAGTAATCTCGCAAACGCCAGGTTGCGAGAAGATAATAAGCAAACATGCGACCATTTAGTTGATGCATCAATTAAAACCACATAGTACCTAAATGGTCCGCATGGTGGGTGTATTGACCCACAAATATCTCCCTGTATCCATTCTAGAAATGTGAGAGACTCACTTTCTACTTTGCTTGGTGAGGGACAAATAATTAACTTTCCTTTAAACATGCAGCACATGAAAAATCATGGGATTGTGGTATTTGTTTACATTTTAGGGTATGTCCACATGAATTTCCAATTATTTGTCGCATCATGATTGAACCGAGATGGCCTAACCGGTCATGCCAAACAATAAATTCATTAGTAAACTTCTGGTTTACATTATCAAACTGCTGGTTTGAATTGGCAAACTTCTGGTCTGCATTAGGGAACTTCTGATTCTCAATAGCATGTGTTTCAATTGTGCTTATACATATGTAATACAAACCAGAAGAAAAAATAGGAAAACTTTCTAATATGCATTTTCTACCAGCAACTATATTTGTAATGACAAGATATTCCTGATTATTTTTAGTTGTTTCTAAATGATATCCATTTATGCGGATATCTTTGAAACTCAATAAGTTTTTTTTAGACTTGGTAGAATAAAATGCATTATCAATGCATAATTTTGTTCCTTCAGGTAACAAAATATTAGCTCTTCTGGAGCCTTCAATTAAATTTATACTACCAGATATAGTTTGAACATTGGCTTCTCGTATTACCAAGGAAGAAAAATATTTATCATGTCTGAGTATGGTGTGGGTTGTTGCACTATCAATGAGACATAAATCTTCAGGATTGATGCCAATACGATTCATTCTTCATAAAAACATAAATAAAATTAATACATATGATAGAAACAACTTTAAATAAAATATAACAGTTCAAATTATATTAAGAAATCTGCAACATCCAAATAGTTATTATCTATATCACCATACTCAGAATTCTCGCCCTGATCAACATGATTAACTTCAATATTTGATCTTTTACCATTATTTTTAATTGATTCTTGGTAAAGATCAACTAGGTGCATTGGTGTACGACAGGTACGAAACCAATGGCCCTTGCCACCACATTGATAACATAGATTATCAGCATATTTGTTATGCCTACTGCTTTCCCATTTTTGGTTCTTATCAGTCTTTTCCCACTTCTGATAGGAATTTGAACCACCATGATATCGACCATGGCCACGCCCACGGCTACAGCCACGCCCACACCCACGGCCACGGCCACATAAAATTCATTTGTTACCACATTCACTTTGGGTAATGGAGTTGAGCCTGTTGGACGGGATTCATGGTTTTTCAATAAAAGCTCATTATTTTGTTTAGCCACAAGGAGACAAGAAATTAACTCAGCATATTTCTTGAAACCTTTTTCACGATATTGCTGCTACAGGAGCAAATTGGATACATGAAATGTGGAGAATGTCTTTTCTAACATATCATCATCAGTAACATTTTCTCCACATAATTTCAATTTAGAAGTAATTCTGAACATAGCTGAGTTATATTCGCTTATAGATTTACAATCTTGCAAGCGTAAATGCATCCAGTCAAAATGAGCTTTTGGAAGAATGACCATCTTTTGGTGATCATATCTTTCTTTCAAATTGTTACAAAGGACAAGTGGGTCCATTACTGCCAAATATTCAGTTTTTAAATCCTCATGTAAATGGTGGCGAAGAAAAATCATGGATTTGGCTTTATCTTGGTTGGATGCCTTATTCCCTTCTTTAATTGTGTCTTCCAGACTTTTGGTATTCAGGTGAATTTCCGCATTCAACTTCCAAAATAAATAATTTTTCCCGATAATATCAAGAGCCACAATTTCAAGTTTTGCTAGGTTTGTCATTGTTTAAACTAATTAAAGAAATAAATGAAAATAATTAAAATATGAAATGTAAATATGCAATATAATAACTGTAAATTCATAAAGACAATAAATAATTCATAAAGCAAGATAAGAAAATTAAAACATATATGGCTTCGGGCCATTTAATCTCATGACTTCAGGCCATGTATGGCTTCGGGCCATTTAATCTCAAGATAAGGAATTAACTATTATCTTCAGGATAAAAGTTGTATATGTCTTCTGACAGTACAATAAGATAAAAGATGAAAAATATATATAGTTTCTGACCATATAATAGGAAAAGAGATATGGCTTCTGGCCATATAATAGAAAATCAAATGGATATGGCTTCTGGCCATATTATAAGAAATTAAAACATTATGACTTCTGGTCATAATTTCAAGAATAAGATGTGTATGACTTCTGGCCATAATAATAATAATATAAAAAAACTTGTAAATGATATATAAAAATAATAACGATCTCCAATCTTAGCCATGGAACCCGCTGTTATATAACAATCGGTAAAAGTATCTCTCTAATTCCATATAGTGGCTCAGATTATCCCAAATCTATAAAATAAAACAAGGTATATATAATCATTAAAGAAACAATAAGAAAATCATACCTTCTTTTAGAGCTTCGTGCTGATAACGTGTTATGAAAGTATATGTGATAAAAAAGAAGATTGATATAATTCAGAGAAAATTGATAGAATTTCTAGAGAGAAGTTCTCATTCAGTTTTTTAACTGAAACAATCGATTACAGGCCTTTATATAGAGGCAGAAATCTAACCCTAGTTGCATGACCATGGTTATATTTAACCCTGGTTACATGATCATGATTACTTTATATCTTCTTTATGTCCTTGTCTTCTTTTGCTTTTGCTTTGTGTCAAATCTTCTTTTCTTCTTTATATCAAGTTGATTGGAAGAGTAATATGAATCAATGGACATCCACACATTTAATATTCATAACACTGTGTACCATTTTATTTGAATGTTATTTTTTGCCAGACGCGAATGCTTTTATTTTGTAGTATTTTAATTTATCTTTTTGACCTGTCGCCGAGGTGGGTCCACTTTAGTCGTAAGCCTGAACCAATTTTGGAACGAGGGGAAAAAATGAATGGGACTCTCCTTATCCTTTCTAGAAGATCCAATTAACCAAATTTAAGAATGTTGTTAAAACTATTTTAAAATAATAAGTATACTCCTTTCAATTTATAATATAAATCACCTTAATTAATTCATCATAACTAAAAAATAGTACTTCTTTCAACCCTTTTGTTAAACAACTTATATTCTTATTGTACAAAATGAACTGGTGATTAAAATTAGTTAAAAAAATAAATATGTTAAAAATGTAATTTTTTTTTTCTAAATATACCCATATTTATAAAAAAAAAAGCATAGGAGATAGAATGAATAACAAATATAAGAAAGTATGATCATAAAATACGAGAAAGAATGTATAATATATGAGTAAATGAAAAAGAATTAACGGTGAGTAGAAGATAATTAATATAAAGATGTGTATTTAATATGGTATAAAAGGAAAACATAGTTTAAATTTTGAAACACAAGGAGAAGGTTGCTTATAAAAAGGACCAACCCCAAGAAAGACAATGTTGTTTATAAAAAGGACTGGAGGAAATAGTTAACTCATTAAATTTATCATAAATTGGAAGAAATTTTCAATTTTACCCACATTAAACAAGGTATTAAATGAGAGAAAAATATATACTCCCTCCGGTTCTAATTATAGGATAACATTTGAGAGTTGATCTTGGTCCTAATTATAGGACAAAGTTCTAATTTTTGTCAATTTCTTCCAAAAATATCCCCTATTGATACTTTCTCAATAATAATTAAACACAATAATAATTTAATAAGAGTATATCGAAAGTTGTTGAGGGAGATTGATGATACTGAATTGTGTGAGAGCTTGGAGAAATCGTGTGTGAAGTAGGAGAAATGCAAGACAAAATAGAGAATTAACGTAATTGAATGTCATTTTTAATTTTAAATAAGGGTATTTTAGGAAAATAAATATGATTAACTAATTTAATCACTATCCTTAATTTCTCCAAAGTTAGGTAAATATGTCCTATAATTAGGACCGGAGGGAGTAATAAGTAATATTTAAACATTAATTATAAGGATAAAATTGACAAATAAACATTAATTACTTTCCAAACAACTTATATTATAGACCAAGTCATTATCTAAAGTCAACTTATATTGTGGACCAAAAGGAGCATGAGAAATAAACTCGTTTTCTTAATAAGCTACTACCTCTTATCCTAAGATCTAATTTAGAAGTGAATTTTTGTATTAAATATAAGACATTTTTTTTATTAATTTCTTATATTTATAATTTTTCTTCAAACTAATTTGTCTAACTGATAAAATGAAATATAATTTAATGATTCACATAAATATTTTATAGAGATATAAAATAATTTATTTAGTTCCCTTAATTTATTTAAATTAGTCAACTAAATCTTATATTTAAAATCAGAAGTGGTATTATTTATTAGAGGATAAGAAAGAAAGAGAATAGTGAAAATAAGATGAAGGAGAATGCATGTGAAAAAAATAATAAAAAATTAAATTTATTAAGGATAAAAATTGATAAAAACACATTTCATATTCAGACTATCCCAAGTTCCCAACCTCAATATTATAAAAGAAAATCAGACCAATTTAAAAAAAAATGAATTTTAGATAAAAGACCGGGCGGACAAAGTTTGTAGTAAAGAAAAAGCATTCTTTTCTTCAAAGCAACAAAAATAGGATGGCTAGATTTTTTTTTTTTTAAAAAATCATTTATTGTTCATTAATGCTGACATGGTGAGATGGTGGTATAGTCATATAATAAATAATAAAATTCAGGATTAAGATGTGAAAATAACCCTCAATTTTTATAAAAAATATAAAAATAATCATAAACTATTTTTTTGGAGTAAAAGTAACTATAACCTTTAAAAATTGGGGTAAAATCGTTAAACCCAACCAACTTCTATTTATTACAATATGAAAAATTAATCTTTTAGCCGTTAAAGTTTTGACTCATTTATAATTCAGTCCTTAAATTTTAAACTCGCTTGCAACTCAGTTCTTAAATGTTTTTGAGTCATCTTATGTTGCAAAAAATGTTAAAATACTATTAAAAAAATTTTAAGTGGATTTTACATAAATTCAAAAAAAATAAAAATTAGCTTCCATGTCTCTATCAACTCACATCTCCCTTTGCCTCTGTTTTCTAAAAACTTTGATGGGCATCTGTAGCGTCCATGTCAGATTTTTTTGAAGCTTCTTCAAGAATAAGGTGAGATTGATTTTCTTGTATTAAAGGACATTCAAAATTATAAGCATCATATAAAGGATTTATAGTTCCATTTGTTATTAAAAGAAGAAATTTTGTGCCAAAGTTATTAAAACCGGATCAGACTGTCCAGTTCGACCAAAGGAACCATCGAACTAGTCATTTAATCGGTCCAGTCTGATCGGTTTAATACTTATTAACATTTCCATATATTAAAATTATAAATTAGGACTCTATAGAAAGCTTGAGATGTCTACTTTCTAATACAAAAAAGAATTACTAAAAAATATTATCATTCGAGCCTAAAAAATTATTAAATTCTAAAAATTTTCTAAACAATATTATCGTTCAAATTCACTTCCTTACTGGTTTAATCCCGGTTTAGCTCTAGTTTGACTTCGATATAACCCATTAACCCTTGACTCACTACCTAGACCGATTCAGTGGCCGATCCGAGTTTAATAACCTTGGAAATTATAACATTTTATAAATGTTTTTAGCAACTAAACACAACATTAGTGACTTGTAATATTATAACTCTTCGTATATGAATTTTTATTAAAAAAAGGGACAATGACAAAAAAGGAATTTTAAAATTGCAAAATCTTAAATAAGGTACTTCCTATAAAATGAGTTGTGAATTATTTATTAAGTCTCATCATTATCTTATTAATTTTTTATATATAACAAAATATTTGAACTATTTTGATTTAGGGTTAAGGTACTAAAATAACCTTAAATTTTTATCAAAAGTGTAAAAGTAACCATAAACTTTTAAAATTGGGGCAAAACCGTTAAAATCAACTAATTTCCATATATTATAATGGGAAAAATTAATCTTTTGGCCCTTAAAGTTTTGACTCACTTATAACTCAGTCCTTGAACTTTTGACCCGCTTGCAACTCAGTCCCTGATGTTTCTAAGTCATCTTATGTAGCAAAAAATGTTAAAATACTGCTAAAAATTGCTTAGGTGGATTTTACATAAATTAAAAAAATAAAAACCAGAGTCTCCTTCCCCATTAACTTGCATCCCCCCTACCTCTATTTTTCAGTAACCTCACTAATCATCTGCGATGGCCATGAAAAATCCTTCAGGGGCTCCTTTCAAGCATAATATGAGATCAATTTTCTTATATTAGAGGGCCTTCAAAATTATGAGCATTATGTAAAGGATCTATAGCTCCATTTGCTATTAAAAAAGCAGATTGTGAGCCAGGTATGTTGTAAAGTAGGTGTGCTTCGAATATTTCTAATCTCGTCCTCAAAAGTTAAGAAACTCTTTTTCCACAATGGCTTTTTCTTGCATACTTAGTTGTTTTATCATAGTTAAAAGCATCATAAATGACTTCAATCTATTTTCCAATCTGAGTTGTTTGCTGCCCCTAATGCTTTAGAAGGATGTTCATGGGCACCGCAAGTGCCTAGCGAGGTTTTTGAAAAACAACGGAGAGAATTGTCTTTATTGATTCCTCTCTTCACTTCCTCTCAATTGAATGTCTTCACCATCAGTTTTAGTTTCAATGATTGGGAATTAATGCTATATAAAAATATTGATATAACATTAAATGTAATACTAAATTTCAACTATTAAAACTTGATCTAATGGTAGAGACGTTCAATAGAGAGGGAATGGAAAAAGAAATCAATGGAGACATTCTTTTCTTGGAAAACAAAGGCGAAGGGGGATATGGGTTGGTTGGGATGGAAACATTATTTTTTATTTTTTTTAATTTATGTAAAATCTACGTAAGCAATTTTTAACAATATTTGAACATTTTTTGCCACACAAGATGACTCCAAAAATCAGAAACTGAGTTACAAGCAAGTCAAAAGTTCATGAACTGTTTTATAAGTGAGTTATAACTTTAAAGGCCAAAAGATTAATTTTTTCCATTTTAATAGATAAAAATTAGTTGGGTTTAACCATTTTATCTCAATTTTAAAATTTTACGGTTATTTTTATTTTAAAAAATAATTTATAATTACTTTTACAACTTTAATAAAAGTTCAGGATGACACCTTATCGTTTTAATTCATTTTGGACCATGGTGATTGATGCCTATCCTTTGGGCCCTTCATCTATGTGGCGCCGTATCGCCTAATGCAACTGATATATCCTCTTCAACGGAATCTTTGGTCTTATCGAAGTTCTCAAATAGTGAGTAGGGAAGTGTGAGTCCACATTACCCAAGACATAATTTTGTTTTTTTTAGCAATTTTATCAAAATACCCCCATCAATCAAATAAGGCCTTCTTTGCCCAAAGAAATCAAATAAGGCCTTCCATTCTGACTGACCCACAAGTGGCTTCTGTTCTTCTTTAAGCCCAAAGATCTTCTGCGGTGATATTTTTTTTTTGAAAAGAAAGAATCTTAAACTCTTCTGATATTGTGCTCGTTTGGAATAGCTTATTTTTAGGTGATAAATGCTTATAAATCATGATTAACGATATACGAGATAAGTATGTGAGAGGAATTTTTTCTCGGCTTGCGTAATAAGGACTTATTGTCCAAAAATAAGCCCAACCAAACACACACATAAAGAGGAAAACTCAACCAAATAAAAAGTTGTTTGATTGGCTTTCTTGGTAGTGTTTTTTTTTATTGGAACATGAAAAATACCTTAAAGTCTCAAAGAAAATAATAATTTTCATTCACAATATTCTTTTTAAAAACTTGGACCAATCAATGAATTGATGGAAATATAATTTTCAATTTATTATTTTGATACATTAATTTAAATATGGATAAATCTATGTCAGTTAAATATATAACATTGGAATTCCAAGCATTAAAATTCTAAATAAGAAAAAATTAATATTAGTGCTCACTTTAGAATTTTTTTTAAAATCACTTCCCGACAATCAATTTCATCCATAACATTATCACACTAATTAAGACCAATGAATAATAGAAGGAAAAAACCATAGCTATTCCAATATTTGACAAAATATCATTTGAGGCTATTTTAATTGGTATTAATAAAGTAAAATGTGAGTAGAGGTTTAAAGTTCAAACTTCAAATTCTCCTCATAAAAAATTTAAAAAAATCCAATACAAAATTGTGTAGGAACAAAAACACAAAGCATAAGGTAAGATGATGAAGATGATCTTACCTACCCATCCACTACAAATATTCGCTACCTCATATTTCTATTTAGGATTAATTGAAAATTTTAAGAATTCAGTTTGATTAGATTAGAAACCAATTAGTGTTGTGGAAAGGAATTAAACCATCCCTTCTTTTGAAAACATTGTTATCCTTTCGTGGAGAAATTTCATTTCCTTTCTCCATGGGACAATAATAATAAAGGGAAAGACTTGAATTAATATTTCTTCTCAAATGATAAAAAAGTGAAAATAGTTTTAAAAATAAAAAAATTTATTTACTCCTTTACATCCTTAAAATAAGTTATATTCTAAAGGGTTTTTATGGTTCTAAATTTAAATTATTTTTAAAAAATCTAATATAATTAAATTCTGTTTTTTTACAAATGCCCTTATTCATTTTGTTTATGGTGACAGGTTATATAAAAAAATTCAAGATAATTAAAATCTGTTGATTTTAATTGAAGGGTTGTCTTAGAAAACAGTAGTAATTTTCGACAATTTTGAGAACTGAAGCTACTTTTTACGATTTTCATTAATTTGTGTGTAATAATTACAACGTAACTCACTTATATTAAGACCCTGAACCCTGAGGAGGGGTAACTAGTAAGAAATATTTCTCAATTTTTTAAATAAAAGAAGACAGAAGAAAGATCTCCTATTACAAAATTTATTACCCTAAAATATTTTAAGAACCCAAATCTTGAGCGGGTACAGTTTATTTTCAACTATATGCAATATATTCTCAACTATGTCCAGATATTTTCTGTTTTGTATGTGATTAAAGATAAGATGCACAGATCTAAATAAGAGAGTTCGCCCTATTAAAGATACTTTGTACCTAGGTCCTCAACAAATTTTTCCTTGATGATTTTTTAGCAGTTTTCCATTTATATATATATATATACACACACACACACATATTGTAACAGAAATATTCACGTTAAAGCTTGTTACTTTAAAAAATGATTTTAAAAATGTTAATTTGTAAATTTATTTGTTAAAATTAAATTTAAATGGCTTAGATCTTTTCTCATTAATGAATATCCCTGGCTTAAACTTAAAGTATTGCAAAATGGACGCCAATGATTCGTTAATTGCAAGTGCGGTCCAACACAGATTTCAACTAAAAATAAAAAGGCCTTATCACATGTTGGAAAATATCTGCAAACTAAGGGATCCTTTCACAATCATGAACATTGATTCATAATTGACTCCACAAGGAATTATTATATTGGCTTTTGATTTTATATATTCTACATGCATGTGTAAAAAATATACCATACATATGTTTTAACAAATAAAAAACTATTTCAAATTTAATTTAGTCACAACTTAAAATTTAATCATGAACTTTAATTTGCTGATAAACGTACTAAATTATAATATGATGACCCAAAAAAGTGCGTATATATACCATATCCGGTACTTAATATTAAATTTAGCTCGTTGGGCAATTCATCGGAAGCAGTGTAGCCTGTGAAAACGTATAACAAATAAATAATTATTTTAGAAGTGATTTCATGGTACACAAGGTAAAGATAAGTATATAAGAAGGGTTTTATTTTCATATGCATAAAAATATTTCTAAGAAGCTAATGCAAACCATCACCTCGTGATGCTTATTAAAAAGCAAAAGTATACTTTTCATCCTTTCATTTTATATATATAACCTCTAATTTTATATAAGATTTCAATTTAGTCTATTAATTTTATAAAATATATTTTCAATCATTTTGCTCTATATATTTTTTTGTCTCAAAATAATAATTTTTTACATGCATGCATTACTATTATTTTTTAAAATTAGACTTAATAAGAATGTTTTGTCAACTTTTAAAATTTTAATTTCAGCATCTTTTGTCAACATTAGATTTGTATGACTGAGAAGACACTTTATATAATAAAAAATTAAAATAAAACTTATTATAAAGTTAAATGACTAAATTTGCAGTTTTTCCTCCTTAAAAATAAATCTCTTGGGGTCAAGTTAACCTCACAAACTCGTTAATAACTTTGACTTAAGGCATGTTTACAATAAAATATCATAAGAAGTTTAATAGGTTTTTTGTTTTTGACAACGTGACGAGTAAATTATATAGGAGTAGAAATATACTACGATAATATAAAATTTATAAAAAGTTGTAATTACTTAGAAACATAAATAATTATAGCTTATTTTTTTATTTTTGAGTAGAATATAGATCAACAGAATAAACTATATATATTCCATGGGCTTTTAAATTTAAAATTTAAAAGAAAAAATTCTAGTAACTACAAAAGAGTTGTATAATAGACTTAGATTTGTCAGAAAAAGTAAACTATAATATTTTATTTTTAAGATATATATAGTAATTTTTAATTATTATTTTAAAAAATCACATTTATCTCCATTAAACATATAATTTGATGAAAAAGCAACTCAACTTCCTATGTGTAGAAATAATATCCCTTTTTTTAGGCCAACGTAGTAATAATATCCTTTTATTGCTTAGTCAACTCCACTACATTCTGCCCGCCATTCTTTAATAATTTCCTCTTATTTGGGAAAATGACATCCAAGACCTGTATATTAGTGACACACGGAACATTTAAAAATAATAAATTGTTTTTCATTTGAAGGATTATGGTATTATCATTGAAGAGTTTCAAAATTTTAACTAAGTACTCTCAAAAACACATCATGATCTCCCAAAAGTTATGAAAATGCTTGAGCTATGCCTTTGAGAAATGTTAATTAGCTAATAATAATTGAAAACGTCAAAACACGAGTAAAAATTTTGGTGATATGCAAGAGGATATATTGTGCGACTTTCTACACAATCCACTTTCGTAATTTTATAAGGTCTTGAAATGTCATGATGACTACCTCGCACAGAAATCCTTAAGCGACATTTCACCTTTTGTTCTATTATTTAAGGAAGGAACTTCAACAAAGTTTTCTCCATTAATTAATTCTCGTGTTACAAAAACTCAGCCATTACAAAAATATGGCAGACAAAAATCAGTTAAGTTCTTGGTCCTCTGGCTTATGCGGATGCTTCTCAGACTGTGAAGCTTGTAAGTTATCATTATCTTCTTCTTCTTCTTCTTCTTATCGAGTTTTTCACATATCAAACTTCCAAATTTAAGCTTAAAATGGCTGAGCGACTGCATGCATGATGCATGGGACCCTAATATTTTAATATTTATGCTATCACACACACACACACACACACACACACCCACTTGGATATCCTAGGGACGTTGTTGTGAATAATAGTGAATCGAGAATATATATATATATATATATATATACATATATTTAAATATTTGACTTTGACGTTAAGATGATAATGTATCGACCTGGATTCTTCTCAGGTGAACTTGAAGAAGTGTAGGTGGAGAGAGAAAGATATAGAGGTTTGTGAGCCTCACATATCTAATATATGTGAGGCTTGCCAAAAAAATTTTCTATCTTTCTCTATTTTCACACGAATCCTCTTACACTTGGAGAGAATTAATCTTCTCTCGTATGAAACACGTTTATCTATACATATTTTAATTTGGTGATGTTGCAAAAATTCAGTATCCTAATGCCTTCCTTTTTTCCTCCCACAAATGAATAGGTTGCATGACTTTATTTTGCCCATGCGTCACCTTCGGAAGAATTGCAGAGATCGTAGATAGAGGATCAACAAGTAAGCCTGGGTCACATTTGTTTTATTGATATGTTATGCAAAACTAATAGTAATAACTATTCTAAATGCTTCATATATCTCTATCCCGATTATCAAATAATTTCATCTCAACTTTCATATATCTCTACCCTGATTATATCAGCAACAGTAAATGTTGCAGCCATACAACCAAAATATTACAAGTTCAAATCTTACAAACAATCTCTAATTGTGAGGATAAGGCTACGTATATCTAACATACCCCGACCCTATTTAGTGGAAGTTTTATGCACTGAGCCACTCTTTTTTCATCTCAGTGGTAGTCCCCCACATTGAACGAGTAGTGTCAAGGAGTTTTAGAATCGCATTATGAAAAAGCATCGTTTCATATATATGAGATAATTACTCTTGAATGGTTAACTTCATTTGTTTATATGTATGTTGGAAGGTTGTATTCTACAAGGAGCACTATTCTACATACTGGGTGGTTTTACACATTTTGTGTCAGTCTATTCATGCGTTTACCGTACAAAGTTAAGGAAGCTCTATAGAATTGAAGGCAGTGAAACTTGTGATTGTATTGTGAGTACCTTCTGCCCTCACATGGCGCTTTGCCAAGAGTATCGTGAGCTCAAAACTCGCGGATTCGACATGTCTCTCGGTACGTTTATTGATCCAAGAGATTGTCGTATGCATATATTTACTTTTCTTGAAGTGTATTACTTTGGTCCTTATTATATATCCAGTTTTATCAAATTTTACATATTAACAAATAGAAGTTAAGACATTGAATATGTTTTAAATTGATTTACTTATCCAAATTTCCCCTTATTTAACAATGAGTATTGAAAAAAAGATGTTATATATTTTCTCTCTCCCACGTTTTCATTAGGGGCTAAATTGAAAAATAATCATTAATGACTCTCATAATGGGCTTATATTCAGGATAATTTTTTTTAACAAACTGGATTTATTATAAGGAGCAGGGTGGTAATAAACACTTAGCTTGTAAGTAATCATTGGGAGATTATTGTTCTTTCTGAAGGATGGCAGGGAAATGTGGAAATGCAGACCCCCGGTGCCGTGACGGTGATGGCTCCAGTGGTACAAGGAGGCATGACTCGCCAGTGATTGAGGTGGTTCTCTTGGTTATGATATGAAATCTAAAACATATACTTAATTAGAGAAATAAGTGAACTTAAATGTTGCCTTAGTGTATTTTGTGAGTCTTTTTGGTGTTTGTATATGTTTTGTGAATAAGTGAAAACTTTTAGTGTTATATTTGTCATGAATTGTATTATCTTTAAGTATGTGGTTCATGTGTATGGAAATCTGTGTTGCATGAAGATAGATCAAGAGTACTGAAGTTGTAAGAAATTTATTATTACAAGTGTGTGGTTTGTTCCAAGTAGAGATTTTGGGTTATCAGAGAATGAAAAAAAAGAGTAATTATGAAGAGAAAAGAGAAAGATATTAAAGAGTTCATGAATATGTCCAAACATAACATGAACAGCATAACGTTGGCTCTGTTTTAAATTATTATAACAGTAATACTTAGTGTGTGTTCGGACAGAATCAAAAAAGTGCTTTTGAGACTAAAACCTCGGTTTTGAAAAAAAAAAGCCCTGAACACCCAACAATTTTGCATAATCCTGTTTTTAAGAAAAATCATGGTTTCAATAACAAAATCATGGTTTCACCAATAAGCTTTTTGCCTTCACGTTTCCACTGTTGAAGAAATATCTTTGGAGGGAAACTGACAAAAACTGCTTCTTTGCTGTTATCCAGGCTGAGGCACATAGAATGATTATGTTTTAATTTAACATTTAAATATATATTCCGTTAGATACAATTTATTAATATATGTATGTATGTATAATATATTTTTTTAATGCTACATAAATCACTAATTAATGTTATAATTTTACATTTTTCAGACAAATTTATGTCATTTTTTCATAATTAAAATATCAATTTTTCAAAATGAAAATATTATCTTTTTCATAATTAAGAAATTTTGAAATGGAATTTAATTTTATACTTTCATATGTAGTTTTTATCCAAAAGCTAATCCAAACACTCTCATAATGTAAATTTTATAGACAAATTTATTTTGTTTTTGTTATTTATAAAATTTTATAGACAAATTTTTATCCAAAAGCTAATCCAAACACTCTCATAATACATAAAATATAATCTTATTCTTTATATGTAATTATCACAAAAGTTAATGTCCTTTTTAGTAATTTGACCATGAAAAAAGCTATTTTGGTCATAATACCCAAACACTCTGATTTTATTAAAATCACTTTTTTCTCATAATCTATTCTGCTCAGAATCTATTCTCCAGAAGCTATTCTCTACTTTTTCTCCAGAAGCTATTCTCTAAAAGCTAATCCGAACACACCCTTAGTGTAAGGTCTAAATCTCATCATAATTATTTGGTACAAGGTCTAAATCAAATCATGAGCATTCTGAAAAAAACGACATAGTGGAGCACCATTGTTATATAAGAAAAGCAATGTCTTTGGTCCCTAAATGCAATTCATTGCTATATGTGATAAGTATGTTCACTATTGGTTTATTTAGCTTGATGGATACTATATAGTTTATTTAAAGATGAAAATAACATTTGAAAAATTCAATGTAGTGTGTGTGAATAGCCAGCTTAATGATTTGATAACAGTATTTTATTGTTGATGTTTGTTACTATCTCTAATCTTTAATATAAGATTTAGTTGGTAGTGCTATTCAGTTATATATTCACACATAACAAGATTATAATATATGCTCGTTGAGTATAGAATTAGATTTTCTTTGATTAATTAAATTTAAACGAGATTCTGGAAATTATCTTCTTCACATGATTATTGCATGTACCTCATAGTCTATAACTTTTTTCGCCTTTTTGGTTACATAGTTAGTGTCAGGAAGCCACATAAATCAATTGAGAGCCGACACAAAAATTTAGTTGGGAAAAAATGATCTACGACATCATGATTTTAAGAGCAAATTTGGGCCAAAAATAACTTTAAAGTTAAAAAACTTTTTCTGACTTTTAATTTTTTTACTGTTCTATAAATTTGAATATTTTAACTCTGATTTTTCAAATATAGCATATATTCAAATAAATTTATGTCAAATTGATTTCTTTTTATAAAAGTTTAACCAAACATAAATGACATTACATTAATTGACTTTTACTTCAATTTCAATATGCAAAAGTTAATTGCAACAAAAGTTACTTTTGCTAACTCTAATCAAGACAAACCCTTGCTCTTCAACCTTAGAACAAAGAAATAGTTAGAATAGAACTTTGAATAGTTTGGATTGCCACCATTAAAGTAACTATTATCTCTGGTCTTTAATATAAGATAATATTTGTAGTGTAATAGAAGTAATATTACATAACTGTCCGAGAACTCTTGGATCGTTGCCATTCATTCAAAGTAGATAGTGTGTTTATGAGCTCCACCTCAAAGATTACAAAAAAAGGGGTACAACATAAAAAATTAATATATTAATATAAAACATAAAAGCTCTATCCGCACATGATGTTTGAGGTGAAAATAGACTAGGTTAGGCTAAGCCTTATTTAACTAGGCCTCGGTATGCAATAGAGATTTAAAGCTTGAGCATGTATGTAAGCTTGTTTTAAGTTAAAGCCTGAAGGTTGTTTAAAGGCCTACTTAAAATGTAAGTATTAAATAGCCTTTAAAACCTATACCTCCAAAATTATATGTAACCATTCAAGCCCATTTATAATCTTGCATTATGTATTAAGAGTCTAACATTCATTATGGTCGTAATATAAAGAAAAGAAAAGAATGACTATTGATAATAGTTGTCCGAACAAGTAAGAATAAGAAAAACTAATCATCTATTGACTAATATAGGTGAAAATAGGCCAAGCCAGCCTTTGGCAGGATCTTTTTTAAGCTCGGGCTAGAGCCTTCGAAAGGCCTAGTAAAGCCTGAAGCCTTTTTAAATGCCTGCTTAAATTTTAGGCTTTTAAATAGACTCAGGAAATTAGACCAAGTAGGCTTAGAGGCATACACCTTGTAGGTTTTAAGTAGGCATGAAGCCTATTGAAAGGCTACAATATTATTTAAATAAATCTTAATTCATATATTTTAATAAATTTGAATACAAATTAATTCAATGAGTTATTATTTAAAATCTAAATTATAGGTAATTAACCCACAAATAATACTATATTAAAGAACACAACAATAACATAACCGAATTAACACTAATAAATTAATAATGAAAATTAAACAGTGTTCAATACTCTCTTATAATCTTTTTTTGTGTAGCTACTCACAGTGAAAGAATGAATTTAAAATAAATACAAAATAATTGTATCACAAATCCAACCAACAAATTCAATGTATGTTTTTGACTGCATCACCAGGTCTTAAGCGCAGAGAGGGTGCAATCCGCTGAAGATATATGATCCAACTTCATAACCACAGTCTATGACTTTTAGATAATCAAAAGTCAAGTTTTGGTAAATGTATCAGACATCAAAACAATGAATCAACTTTTTAAACTAACAAATCATCATTAGCAAAAGAACACAAACCAAGGTTAGGCAGCACACAAATCGGGTGAGGAAAGCCTCCAATTTGGAAATAAGGTTTAGCAGCAACTAAATCAGAAATAGTAGAAATATTGACAAGCAGAGATGCACACTTCTTGAAGCCACAAATACATCATTGTACCAACTAATAAAGAGTCATAAACAACTTGCAAAAGTTGTAGATCTGCTGCCGGAAATGTTTATTGAGAGGCTGACGAACAAAGAGAGATCAACGTGCTTCAATAGTGGAGAACCGCAAGCTCTGAGTTTGGGTTGCGAGGAAGAGAACAAAGAATGGAAGTGGAAGAATAGATGAAGGAAATTTAGGTTGCGATAATGGTGGTGACGGTGACTATGAGAGTGAGATGCAGAGAGCGCGGTTAGGTTAATTTGGTTGATTTTTAATGAAAAACGTAACCTAGGCAGGGGTACTACAGTGATTGATTAATTGTATCTTTAAATTAGAATATAAGAATTAAAAAGTAATGATTATATTAATATAATTATATTTATATTTTTTAATGTGTAAACAGGTCATACTTGAAGGCCTATAGGCGCGGCTTTAACAAAATAGGCATGACCTACTTACACATTTAGGCTTTTAAATAGACATTAATCTAACCTCTTTGTTAAACAAGCCTGACTAGGCTAGGCCTTAACTAAGCCAGGTTGTAGACCGCCTGATAGGAGCTTGACTTATTTTCACCCCTATTGACTAATGAGATATTTTTTCAAATCAATCAACACCACTACAAAAAAAATGAAGTTGTGGCGCTTATATTTGAACTAACTATGACACTTGGTAAGTGCCACATATTAAGATGTCACTAAAAAAAACTGTGGTGTTTGGAAGCGTCACAACATATATGTATTTTTTGAAAAAAAAACCACTTCTTGTGGTGCTCCCTTAAAAAAGTGCCACAGGAAGTCAATAATTATTTTTTTTAAAAAAATAATAATTTAAGTGCCACAGAAAAAAATTATTTTCGTACTTTTCTTTTAGAACCCTATTATTATAGTTTTTTTTTATCAAAAGAACCTTATAATTATAGTTGATAACAAACTTTAAACACATTTTTATATCCACAACAAAATGAAAAAAGCAACAAATAACTAATTAACAAATCACTACTAAGTAAAATATAAGGTTAAAAATAAATAATTATTTTACTTATGCAAATCATCAATGTTAATAATTACTACAATAACTAAAAATTATAACTGCTAAATAAATACAACTTATATATAATAATATTTAATGTTATCTCATTTATTTTTTAGCATATAAAATGAGAAAAAAATTTCAGAAGCATTCTTCATCAAGGAAAATTAGAACAATTAAAAGTAGGAAACTTGAAACTAAATATGATCGTTCTTTACCGACGCTGCAATTGATAAAGCAATACGAACACCATTCTCTCTATCATAAAAAACCAAAGATTTCTTCTCCTGTAGAAACATATGCAACATAATAGTAAGAAACTATTATTCAAAATAAACTGGCTAGCTATATATGTGATATAATGTAGCTAAAATAGCAATTAGACCAAATAAACTAATGCTAAGTTGGACAATGCAGATCTAAAATCTGAAGGTTAGTATAAAAATAATGGAAAAAGAAACAAGTGGGGGGGGAGAGAGAGAGAGTGTGTGTGTGTGTGAAGGAAGGAAGAGTCACCATCTTCTAAAGATTCAGAGAAGGGAGAGCGATTAAATATCTATTATTTATAGATATAAAAATCTGGCAAATCACAATTTTTTCAAAAGAAAATCCTCACAAAGTTGATGAGTGACAAAGGAATAATGAGGAAGTGTCGATTGAAGTGGGAATGGTGATGAATGACAAAAAGAGGAGAAGGAGAAAATGTGGGGACTAAGAGGATAAGAAGTGATGACACGTGTTAGATGAGGAGTGGAGACTAAGAAAAAAGGTGATATAAGCAAATTACAAGAGAGAGAAAAATTTGAAAAAAAATTAAAAAATTACTTTGTGTGGCGTTTCCTAAGTCAAGTGCCATACAAAATATGTAGCAGTTGTGACACTTCCTTAAGCAAGCATCACAACTGCTACTTCATTTTTTAAAAAAACAAAAAAATGCCTTAGGTGACACTTTTTTAAGGAAGCGCCATCTAATGTCACTAAGCAACTGTAAGGAAGTGTCGCCTAAAGTGTTTTTAAAATAAAAAATAAAAAAATATAGAAAGAAGCTGTGACACTTCTTTAAAAAAGTACCACAAAATGTGCGCCACTAATCCTTATTTTTGTAGTAGTGCAAGTATAACTAGCAGCAGGTAAAACTAGATTCTACCTTTAACATTGCCCCCATAAAAGGGGACAAACTCCTCCTACTAAGATTATAATATTTCATTTGTCATATCGAGCAATGAAAGGGAAGAGAGGGATGGGTCAATGACATATGTGAATACAAGGTTCGAGTGTGTGTGAATGACGATGGGATATGAAATTTAAAATTAAGGCTGAATTGGTAAATTTATAAATAACTTATAAAATTATTTAGATGATATTATATATACTTAAATGATGGCATAAATTAAAAAAAAAGTTAAATAAGCCAGATCTGTAGGCCAGCCTTGTAAAAATAGGTTTGATCTGTTTATCTAAATATGGCTAGCAATAGACCTGAACCTGACCTATTTACTAAATAAACTAGAATAGATTTTATGTAGGCTAAGCCGTAAACCCCTGTTTGAGACATAGCCATTTTCCATCCTTAATGACGGTAGTTTAGATGGTTGATGCAAGCAAAAGGTGGTGAAGTAGTTGAGATTCCATATGCACTACTACAAAAAACGCTTTTAACGTTTGAAAACAGGGGGATGTTTATGTGAGCGACATAGTAAAAAATGACAATAACGTCCATAAATAAAAGGACGCCTAAAGTATGAACTTTAGACATCCCTATTTTAAAGAGGGACGTCTAAAGTATTACACTGACACTTTAGACGTCCCAATTCTAGAATGGGGATGTCTAAAGTGTTTTTTTTTTTAAAAGGGAGAGTTACACTTAGGTTCCAAGGAAGAAAATAAATGAAGAAATGGTCCCTAGAGATTGCAAAATGAAGAAATGGTCCCTAGAGATTGCAAAATGAAAAAATGGTCCCATTAACAACTCTAGGAGCCTGTATTGACAACTCGTTAATAACTCCATGAGCCTGTATTGACAACTCCATAGAACCATTTTTTCATTTTGCAATCTCCAGAGACCATTTCTTCATTTCTTTTTTTCCTTAGGACCTGAGTGTAATTCTTCCAAAAAAAAATCGTTTATATTATAGATCTGGACTAAACATTATTTAAAACCAGAAATTATAGATCATCGTCGATAAAATTACATATCTAGTATCTGAACTCCAAATCCAAAATCTATATAAAAATAACTCCAAAGCTGAAATCCCATAGGCAGAAGATGATAACAATAAGAGGAAGCAATTACAAAAAACTTATCTCCTTCTATTATTGAAACTCATTTTCTCATAATAATAAATAGAGAAGAGCGACACGGAGAGATGAACCTCGTTTTCTCGGTGGGAACGTGGCCATGAAACATTTTTCAGAGTCTCGATCTACAAGCCATAACAACACGGGTTAGAAGATAAAATAGAAGGAAAACCCAAAAAAAAATAGAAAGAAGATAAAATAATAAAAAATGATAAGAAAACTAGCATAACAGACCTAGAGGCGAAAAAGAGAGAGAGAAAGGAAAAAACAAGAGTAAAAAGAGCATATAAAGAAGAAGAAGCAAGAGTTAAAAGGCATGATGGTAGTGGTTCTTCTTGTAGTTGCGGCGATGAGAAGGGTCTTCCATCTAAATCAAGAAGAAGAGAAAGATGAGTGTAAGAGTATAAAACTAATAAATAAAGACTGTCATTTTAAATTTGAATTTTTTTTGAAGTCTTAAATTTAATTTAGGGACACTTAAAGTTATTCAGTTAACTTTTTTTTTCTTCACATTTTAGATGTTTTTAATTCAAATAGGAATATATTGGGGATGTTTAAAATCAAAAACAGAATTTTTTTTTTTTAAACAGGGACGCAACATGTACAAATGGCGTCCCTGTATACCATGCAATCCTCCTAACTTAAATTCTTCACATGCACCACAAGAAAACCAAATTAAAAAGCGTATGCAAAGAAATTAAAAGGCGTATGTACGTGCATTAATTGTGGTCTCTTTTCTTTAATGTATTTATTATTTTGGTTTGTTACCTTTAACCGCATACGTCCCTCATTTAATCAACCGCCATGTTTGATCCATATCCATCATTCTAAGCTAACTTCACTTTATATATTCCATCTCACTACGCACTTGGATAGATGGACTTGGTATGAAATTGACGGTTAAATTTAGAAATTTAAAATTGAGTTCGGTTAAAACTAGAAATGGTCCAACTTTTCATTCAATAAAAATGGTACAGCGTTTACATTGGGATGATGAGTTGCTTTGAAGCTATACAGGGACGCCACAAATATTATTAGGGATGCCATCTGTACATGTAGGGTGTTCCTAATATATATTTTGGCGTTCCTAATTTAAAAGAAAAAAATTTATGTTTTTTACTTTAAATGTCCCAATGTATATAGGGACGTTTAAAATGTGACTTGACTTTAAATATTTTTATATGCATTGGGGATGTTTAAAATGTTAAAAAAAAGTTATGTTTTTATTTTAGGATAATTGGGGATGTCTAAAGCTATCCAGTTTCTACTTAGAATTACAAAAATGCTATCGTTTTTGTTTTTTACTTCCCCTGTTTAAAAAAGGACATTCTTTAAAGTAATAGAATCTATATTCTATAGTAATGATGGATAAAAATCAAGAGTGGAGAACATTTTGATCTATAAAAATTATAGATAAAAGTCATAAAACTTACGCCAGCTATTTAATATGTAAGCTGTTATTAATGTTATTTACTTCTCAAAAATACCTATAAAGCACAAAACGTACACAAATCGGAGTTATAATTAAAATTAAGAGGATAAATATCATACTTCCTCTGTCCCTCTTTATAAGTTCTGATTTAGATTTTTATTTTGTCCTTAAATTTAAGTTACAATAAAAATTTTAAGATATAATTATTACTTGATTTCAATAAATCTGTCTTAAAAAAATGTAATATTTAAGTTTTGAAGATAGTTAAGGTTCAAAATAGTGTGACATTAAATGGAGGATAAAAATATAAAGGAAAACGTAATTGTTAAATAATACGCACACTAATAATTATCATAAGAAATATTTTCGTATATAACTTGTACCAACTATGATCTTATTTATCAGTCATTTTTAACTAAATCTCATATATCAAGGAAAGGTAATTAACTCAATGATTATGGGATAAATTTTCAACTATACCCTCATTTATGAATGAGTAATTTTCAACTATTTCTTATCTATCTATCTTTAAATTATTTCTTCATTGGTATAATAAATAGGGGGCAAAATTGTTATAATCTCATTTACCATACTGAAACTGGATTTATAAATATGACCAAATTTTTTGATAAAAAATGGCTTATAAATAGGATCGGAGTGGTATTATCTGAAACGTTATAATTTATTGGGAAAATTGCTTAAAAAGACCTGAGAGAAGTTTATTGCCCAAGTGGTATATATATACCTCAAGTTTCTTTAAGGATCTTGGTGCTTTAGGGTGAATAGATATAAGGATTAAATGACTAAATTACCCTTTTTGTAAAATTCTTCCCTATATGTAATATATTTTTCTTACGTGCAATTATTTTCCTTATATGCAATCCATCTTTCTTAGTGTGCAAATGTTTTTCCTTATGTCCCAAAATTAAGCCATAGTGCAAATTATGCTTTGTGCAAATTATCTTCTCTTGTGAACAAACGATATTCCCTATGTACAATATATCTTTCCTATACGCAATTCATCTCCCTTATGTATATCTTACATTGTGAGCAAACGATATTCCCTATGTATTATATATCTTTCCTATACGCAATTCATCTCACTTATGTATAATTTAAATTCTGTTGTATGCAATCCGCCTTTCCCATATGCAAATGTCTTCTCATATGGCCCAAAATTAAGCCAAAATGTGCAAATTATGCTAGTGTAAATGATTTCCCCTTGTGTACAAATCAGCTTCCCCTATTGTGTAAATAAATTAAAATTTCCAAGTTTCCCTTAATTTTCCTTAAACTTCTAGCCACTCACACTTATACCTCTAGCAATTGAATCCAGAGATCTAGATTTACAACTTAGTTGGTCCAACATGGGGTTAATGAGAGGCAGCAAGAAACTGAGGGTAGTGAGATGGGGCTGCAGATGAGAAGAAGAAATGAGTGAGAGGGTTAATAAATTCCATATTAGATTGAAGGATGGAGAAACCATCGTCCTCTCATTAGAAGCAGTTGTTGTTGTTTTTGAAGGTACCTGATGACCCCCTATTTTTAGATAATTTTAAGACATATTTTAATATATTTAGGAGTCATCTATAATAAATCAAAGAGATTTTAGTTAGATTTTGATCAATAAGATATTAATTTAAAGGGCTTTCATTATAAATATCAAAGTTTAGGATAAAAATAATGATTTTGATATTAAAGATAAAAATAATGACATTCATAATAAAAATAATAATTTAAGATAAAAAGAAAAGGATATTTAAATTATTGTTGTTGTTGTTGTTGTTATTGTTATTATCATCATTATCATTGTCATTATTTATTATTATTATTATTATTATCTTTTTTTTTAATCTTTTTGTTTGATTTTATTTTGCTAGAGAGATATTGCATGAGGATCTAGGAACCCGACCTATATATAGGGGGTTAAGCTTCTTCAGGAAGAGAGGAGGAGAACACATGTTCGGGTACAGACGGAGGGAGAGGCGTTCCGGTTCAGGCATCATCTTCATGGGAGGACGAGAGGACCATGGAGGCGACTGATTTGAAGACTGACATCACTATTGGATCAAAGGACGCTGTGTAGAATTGGGGGCAATTGAAGCTTAGAAGAGATTTGAGGCTCAATTTTTTGATTTTATTAATTTATTCTCTTTTCTTTCAGTTAACTCTTATTTTGATGTGGATTATTATTACTTTGATTTGGTTTTGGTTATGACTATGAGTAGCTAAATTTCTTATTCTATGATTGCTTTGAACTATTAGATGGATTAAGACTTATTTATTTATTTCTTTTATTTATTAATGAAATTTATGTGTTGATTTTATCTTATGCTTATTGCTTCTGGGTGATTGGCCACTACTTAGATTGCTGGATTCAATAAAGTGATGCTTGAGAAAGCTAATTTAATTGTAGAACTTAGATAAAATGGTGCTAGGCTTAAAGTTTATGAGTTAAATGGATGATTTGTTAATAGAATAGAGATATATCTATTAGCCTAGCATTGCCTAATTGAGGTTAGAGCTTAATGAATATTTTCGTTAACTGAGACAATAAATTGCGTAAGTTAATTGATAATATAAAATTGGTTTTGACTTGAGAAAGCTTTATCAATTAATTTTGGACTTATGACAGCACATCTTTTCATTATCAATTTAAGATTTAAGTTAATTTTATGAAGTACAATAGGGATAAGTAATCCTAGGTTCCTACCGTCTTGAAGTTCTCAAATAAATTTTATTTTAAATCAATTATTTCTTAAATATAAAATCTCTTTTAAATTACTCTCTCTCAACCTGATTAAGAACTTAATTAAGATAATTAATTCATTTTTGTCATAATTCTCGTAGAAACGATCTTTTTATATTGCTTGTTATCTATATGCTTGCGGTTAAGCTAGACGGCTAACAGTACCTGTAGTCACAATTATTGGAGGAGGTTGTCGTTGCAAACATCAATCATGAATAAGACGAGCAAGGAGAATGCGGTGTTAGTAAGAGAGTGAGTGAGAAGCAATCGATTATGTGTGAGAGGAGGGTGAACGGCAGTCAATCATCAGAGATTTGTGGAAGATGGAGAGTGAATGGTGTAACAGCTCGGGACTATACACAGTACCAACTGTTGGCCGAGATTACACACAGAACCCGGCAGGATTTGTCTACCCTTCACCTGACGGCTTGGGGATTTTCCTCTTGGGTACTCCTAATTTTCCTAAGAGTCGCCTCCCCAAGGATCGAAGGCTCGACCTGAGAGTCAAGTACAAGTCTAATGTGATCCTTGGTAGTCAAGTGCTATATATAGCCTTCGATCCTTGGAGGGGTGACTCTTAGGAAAATTTGGAGTACCTAAGAGGAAAATCCCTAAGTCGTCAGGCAGAGAGGGGGACAAATCTTACCAAGTACTGTGTGTAGTCTCGGCCAGCTGCGAATGCTGTGTGTGGTCCCGGGTTGTTACAAATGGTGATGCAAGGGAAGAGAGTATGATAGCATCCAAGTGGTGTGGTAGGGTGGTATGAGCATTTTAATCATTTTATTCTCATTTATATATACCCTAAAGGACCTAGGTCCTTAAAATAAATTTAAGTTCTTCCAAGCAAAAGTTTTTTCAAATAGGGATTATTAGTAATTTTCCTTAATTTAATTCATCCAATATCCCTAACTAACTATAAAAAAAATTACAACACTAATTTAAGTAAATTCTTCTTATTGACAAGTTTTATTAAGGGTATTTGAGATTTTATAAAATATAATTAATTAACTTTTTTAACTTACATAAAGTACTCGTAATTAATTGTAGCTTATAATTAAGTACCAAATGGAGTACATAGATTTTGCTTCTTCATTGATTTATGTATTTTTTTTCTGAATAAGTATATAAGAGAATTTTCTTATATCGTAATTGATCAATCTAGAAAGATAGTCTCACTGAAAAATCCTTTAATCTCATCATATTTCCTTGAACGTGTCGGGATTGTTATTGAAGTATATAACATGTTTGTTTGAAATAGCGATTGAAGTTTTTAAAAATAGATTTTCAATCGTGATTTACGGTATATAAAATAAATAAGTAGGAGAAGTTTACCTCGATTTATGTAAATAAACACTTTTAGGGTCTGTTTGATTGGAGGGGAGGGGATGAAAAATGAACCCCTCCCCTTGTTTGGTTTGAAAAATTTGAGAGAAGAGCTCTAAATGAGGGATTCCCAATCCCTCCCATCCCCTCATTTTTGTTCCCCCAAATTGGGGGTTTTAGAGGGGATGAAAAATGAGCCCTTCCCTTTAAACCAAACCGACCCTTAAGGATTCCAAACATAATTCCAAACAAGCACATGTCATTTGGATCCTGTGTTTGTTAATTATTATTAGTGGAAGTCGTTTTCGATTGGTTTCATATATGACCCACAAATTAGTGCGGTCCAGCCAGCACGAGGAATTCCAATTATTGCATTCCAACTTCTTGTTTATTTAAAAATCGCTTAGATGTTTATCACGCTGCACGCCTATGCCTGTTAGGCTGTTATAAATCATTTGTACCCATTTTTAAAAATTAAAAAAAAGTATTAAATGAATAAAGTTTTTTATATTTATTCTCAATTATAAAAGAGTGTACATTTTCTCTTATATTATTTTAACTTTTGTATATTTACATCTTTCTCTCTTTTCTCTTTCTCATATTTTCAACTAATAGAAGAAAAATTGACAAAAATTCATTTATTTTCTTAAAAATAACTTATATTTTGAATAAAATTTGTTAGGTGCATGTGGCTTAAAAAAAGGTACAGTACTCAGGGAAAACGAAAAAAGGAATGTCTTTTTTTGGAATGAACAACAAGCAAGGGTAGATTTAGAAGAATCAGAGGGCGTGACAACTTTACAAGAGAGCAGTGACTCAGTGAGGGAACGCACGCTCCTTGAGCTTCAATGGCGCTAGTGATAGAGGAGGAAAACAGAGAGACGAGAAAGAGGGTCGTGCTTTGATGGGAGTGGGGAAAACATGGGTGAAAATGGGAGGAGGACAGAGAAGTTGTTTGATGTAGACTGGAGAGAAATAATTAAATGAGGTCAAAAAATTTGTGGGGCCTAGTATAATAGTTCTGATTTTGATGCCATGTAAGACTCCAATTTAGCTGACCTGGTTGGATTTGATTGGGGAAAAATAACGTGGTTCAGATTCACTCCTCCCATCTTTAATACTCCTTTCTGTCTTTTCTTATAAATAATTTTTTTTATCGGTGTTGATTTTTAATATAAACAAATTTTTTATCTCAAAATTTAACTTATTTTTTTATTCTTATTAAATACTCCATCCAGTCTTATTTATAAGTAATTTTTTTATAAGGCTGGTCCCTTTTATAAACAACTTTAACTTTTTGTTTGAAAATGTTAGATTTTTTTTCTTATTTTATCCTTATTAAATATGCATTTTCTCTCATATCTTATACTCATTATCTCTCATACTTTTTATTTATTCTCTCTCCTATACTCTGTTCATAAATAGGGGTATATATGAAAAAAAACATGACATTATTGACACATTTATTGTTTTTAACTACCAATTCGTTTTGCCTACTCAAGGAGAAAGTTGTTTATAAATTGGACCAGAGGGAGTATATATCTTTATATCAATTATCTCTTATTTATCACTAATTCTTTTTCATTCAATCATTTATTATTCATTCTCTTTTATATTTTATATTCATTATCTCTCTTATGCTTTTTTTTATAAATAAGGACATATTTAAAAAAATAATATTTTTGACACATTTATTGTTTTTAACTAATTTTAACCGTTAGATCATTTTATGGAATCAAGATAAAAATTACTTATAAAACAAGTAATATAGAGTATAATATCCACTTTTATAAAAGAACTCAACTGTAAAGTGAATTTTATATTACTGATTGAAAAAATATCTTCAATTACTTTATGTAATCAGAAAAAAATGATGTTCAAAGATGGGAAAGAATTTAAATTTATCTAAATTTAAAATTATAAGTTACATTATAAAAACAAAAAAAAGAAAAATTGTATTTAATTTTAAATAGAGATAATCTTTTTTTTTTTTTGCCTTTTTTGATTTATTTGACGCTCTGTGCTGGGGTGTTTCACATGATACTACTATTGGATCAGCTTTGTTTGATGTAGAGAAATAATTAAATGAGTCTAAAAAATTATGGGGCCTAGTATTTAATGGTTCTGATTGTGATGCCGTGTAAGTCTCTAATTTAAGGTATGTTTTGGAGAGCTTATTTTGAGAAAATATAAACCCAATTTATGCAAGCTGAGAAAAAACTCCTCTCACATACTTATCTCGTATACCGTGAATCATGAATTATAAGCACTTATTGCCTAAAAATAAGCTCTTTCAAACTAGCACTTAGTTGAGCTGGTTGGATTTGATTGGGGACAACAAAAAACGTGGTGCTCGAGGGTCACTCAAGTAAGCTACGCCTACTATCTTTAATACTCCGTCATGTTATTTTTATAAACAATTTTTTTCTCTTTTAGAATTGATTCTTAATATAAATAATTTATTTTAAATCTCAAAATTTAAATTATTTTTTTTAACTCCTATTAAATACTCCCACCGATCTTATTTATAAGTAACTATTTTTTTGATTGCGTAAAATGAACTGATAGTTAAAAATAATAAATGTGTAAAAAATGTTATGTATTTTTCGGATTTGGCTGCGGTCCGCTGCCAATCCTTTTCTCCCAAACTACACCGTTTTGGTGTAGTTTGGGGGTAAAGGGGTCAGTTTTTTTTTTTAAAAAAATAAGATATGGTATTTTGAAAGATTTTTTTGGAAGTATCTAGTATCTTAAAATATTTTTTAAGTAACATATAGTATCCTAAAATAATTTTTAGTACTTTAACCCCTTAAAATATGTTTTCAGTTGTATCCAGTGTGTTAGCAGACTGATTGTAATTTAACTCTTAATATATTTTAAAGAGTTCAAAGCACCAAAAAAATATTTTAAAGGGTTAAAAATACCAAAAAATATTTTAAAGTGATTTTTGGAACTAAAAAAATACATTAAAGGTTAAATTGCAATCAATCTGCTAACACACTGGATACAACTGAAAACATATTTTAAGGGGTTAAAGTACTAAAAATTATTTTATGATACTATATGTTACTTAAAAAATATTTTAAGATACTAGATACTTCCAAAAAAATATTTCAAAATACTATATCTTATTTTTTTTAAAAAAAAAACTGACCCCTTTACCCTCAAACTACACCAAAATGGTGTAGTTTGGGAGAAAAGGATTGGCAGCGGACCGCAGCCAAATCCGTATTTTTCATATATGTCCTTATTTTTGAAAAGAGTATAGGAGAGATAATAGATAAAACGTATGAAAGGTAATGAGTATAAGATATGAGAGAGAATGAACATTTAATAAGGGTAAAATAGAAAAGAGAAGCTTATATTTTCAGATAAAAAATGAAAGTTACTTAAAAAATGGACTAGCCCTATGAGAGAGAAAGTTGCTTATAAATAGAACCGGAGGGAGTACATATCTTTATGTTAATTATGCCCCATTTACCACTAATTCTCTTTCATTCAGTCATTTATTATATATTCTTTTTCATATTTTATACTCATTCTCTCTCTTATGCTTTTTTAAAAAATAGGGGCATATTTAAAAAAATGATACTTTTGATATATTTATTATTTTTAATTACTATTAACTGTTAGTTTGTTTTTCACATAATAAAATTTACTTATAAAACAAGCAAGATGGAGTATAAGATCCTACTATAAAATGGATTTTATATTTGAGATTGAAAGAAGTATTTCCAATCACTTTATGTAATCAGAAAGTAGTGATGTTTAAAGATGGCAAAGATTTTAAATTTATCTAAATTTAAAACCATAAATTACATCTTTAAAACAAAAAAGAAATTATATTAAATTTTAGGGTTAAGAGGCAAAAATACCCATGAACTTTTTTTAAAAGTATATCCATCACCATAAACTTTTTTTTGGTGCAAAAGTAACTATAAAATTTTAAAAGGGGGTAAAAGTGAGACTTCCTTTAAAACTAACTAACAGTCACTAACTCTAGTACAAAAGTACCAAAATACTCCTATCTAAAAAAAAAGGTTATGGTGGTAGATGCATTTTAAAAAAAAAATTTATGGGTATTTTTGTACTTTTAAAAAAAATTATGAATGTTTTTACCCCTTAATTTTTTTTAATACAAAAGGAAAGCATAACAAAACTAAAGAATAAACTCAAAGCTAAGATAGTGACATAAGCCAGCCATCGTGTCAGGGCCCTTAACTTTTTTTTAAAATACGGGTATTTTGGCATTAGAGTTAACGCTCATGAGTTAGTTTTAACAGAAGTGTCACTTTTACCCCCTTTTAAAAATTCATGATTATTTTTACATCTAAAAAAAGTTTATGACAGTGGATACACTTTGAGAAAAATTTATGAGTATTTTTGGATTGTGAACTTTAAATTATTGATGCTTCGTTGCTTAAATTTATCTGCGCTCTCCAAGTGAATGATCGTACTTGTTGGGATTGAATTATACATTTACTGTCGGTGTAGCTTATCAATCATGAATAATTCCTCGTCTTGTAGCCAAGATATTTTTCCACCTTCATAAAATTACTATCATGCTACTGTTGAACACACACACACACACACTATTGAATAATCCAAATCTCATCTTAAATATATGTCCCTCAAATAGCTCGACTGGTTAAATACATCAATATAGCGTGTGGGGCGCCCATCACAAATATATGTCCGGTGTGTGTTATAGATTAGAGGTGAATAATACAAGCAAAATAGGAGAAAATGTCTTCATCAATCATTGAGCCATACGCTCATACAACCACTATAAAAAAAATCACTTTCAGCGGTGATATTTGGCGGCGACTTTTAATGTCGCCGCTAAAAGTGTCACTTTCAGCAGCGACACTTTTGTCGCCACTGAAAGTCAGACTTTCAGCGGCGACTTTAGTGTCGCCGCTAAAAGTGTTTTTTGAAAATTTTAAAAAAAAAAATTTTAAAACACTTTCAGCAGCGACTTTAGTGCCGCCGCTGAAAGTTTTTTCCAAAAATTAAAATTTTTTTTTTTTAAAACACTTTCAGCGGCGACTATTAAAAGTCGCCATTGAAGGTGAGTTTCAGCGGCGACTTTAATGTCGCCGCTGAAAGTCTTTTTCATATTTTTTTTATTAATATTTTTTAAAAATAATATTTATAAAATTAAAATAATATTTATAAAATTTAATTATTAATTATTAAATAATTCTATTTAACCTTAATTATTAAAATTATATTATTATTTATTAATATTAGATTTATAATTTTTTATTAAAAATAATATTTATGATATTAAATTATTATTTATTAAGTAATTTTAATTAAAAAAATTTTTAAATTTAAATATATCAATATTTTTTTCGTTTTTATTTAATTTTTCATTACTTTAAATAATATTATATTTAATTAATAATTAATTATATGTATATAATTAATTAATTATATGTATGTATGTTTATATATATGATAATATTATATATATATAATAATATGTAATAACATGACATAGGTTCATTTCGGTACAACTGGTAGAGACTCGCGCGCTCAAGCATCGGCTCTCTGAGGTCGCGGGTTCGAACTGGAGGAGAGTTACATGGAGGAATTATGAGGAGGGGACACGTGGCAGCACGGGGAGGAGACATGTGGCAGCACGGGGAGGAGACACGTGGCAATTGTAAATTAAATTTTTGTTAAAAAAAATTTGAATTTTTTTTAAAAAAAAATTAACACTTTCAGTGGCGACAAAAGTCACGGCTAAAAGTCACTTTCAGCGGCGACACAAATGTCGCCGCTGAAAGTATACTTTTAGCTGCGACAAAAATTGTCGCCACTAAAACTTTCAGCGACAGTCACATAGGCAACGATTTTTTGTCGTCGCTGAAAGTCTTTCAGCAGCGATTTGAAAGTTTTTTTTTTTGTAGTGAACATACAACAGTGGTCATCAACTTGGATTTATACTAATCATTCTTCACTCGAGGACGATGAACTGACCCCACTTAAAGACTTGAGAGAAACTCTTCTCTTTATATATAGAGAGATTCACGTGATCATATCTCTATTTACATTAATGGGATCAATATCCCTTCACACTAAACCGTTTGTCTATATATGACCTCTATTAATAGACTTAAGGGTCATCATGTCACCAACTAATATACTTTAATACTTCTAACATATTGTCCATTTTCTGTCGATGAACATAGTAAAGTCGTAGAGGGAGAGGCTCAATTCTTTGGGTACTTTTTTTTTTTCTTCATATTTTTAGGGTCAAGATGCAAAAATATACATGAAATTTTTTTAAAAGTGCACCCACTACCAAATACTTTTTTGAGGGGCAAAAGTAACTATGAACTTTCAAAATATGTGAAAAAATACACACTAACCGTTAGTTTATCGTTTGTTTGAATCTTTTAATTAGGGTTAAGGTGTAAAAATACACATGAGATTTTTTCAAAAGTGTGCCCAACACAAATGTTTTTTTATAGGGACAAAAGTAACTATGAACTTTTAAAATAGATGTAAAAATCCATATTGACCGTTTGTTTGAATTTTTGGAATGAAAATGGTGACATGGAGGATAACGTAAATGATTAAGAAATAATTTGAAGAGAAATGCTTACATGCTCCAGGAGTACTACATTATCTGAACTTTGTCAAATAAAAATATAGCAACTTATATCATTTTAATCTCAGTTAACTGATGACTCTTCTGAAATAATTTGAGAAAAATTAATTATTTAATTCTTATAATTTTATCGATTTTGTAACTCGGTCCTTATAGTTTGACTCATGGTGCCCTTACTAGTGCCACATCACATAAAGATATCCAAAAAAACATTCCATGCTGTCATTTTTTTGTCATTTTCTTCTCTTCTGCACCGTCTTCCTCACGATTCTCTTCTCCCGAACTCCATCACTCCCCTCCAAGCACCGGAAGCCCAGGCTCTCAGCAAGCTCACCATCACCCTCAGCCTCAGCCTCACGCCCTCCTCCCCAACTCCATCACCGTCAGTAAGTACCAACACCATATGTGCCAACCGAAGACCTGAGACTAATTTTTTAACAGATTCAATGGGAGCTGACCTTGATTTCTTCAGTTTGACACTTGGGTTAAGATTTGAACATGTTACCATTTTCAGTCAAAAAATTCAAAAAAAATGGTTAACTAACGATTGATTGATGTATATTTTTGCATATATTCTGAAAGTTCATGGTTGCTTTTATCCCTAAAAAAATATGTGCCAGACGCATTTTTGGAAAAATTTCATGTGTATTTTTACACCTTAACCCCTAAAAAATTCAAACAAATGTTAACTAATGATCAATATATATTTTTGCACTTATTTTGAAAGTTCATAGATATTTTTATTTCTAAAAACAAGCATTTGATGTTGTATGCACTTTTGAAAAAATCTCATATGTATTTTTGCTCCTTAACCCCTTTTTTTTTAACATATAAAGAAACAAAATCACCAATGAAATTTAGTTGAGACTAATGGAAAGAGTTAGTCTCTGACGAAGTGATAAACCAAGATTTGAATCTCAACTATGAGATATGTTCATATATGATAACTTATGATATATGCCTCGAATATATGATTGTTTGTAAGATAAGATACTTGAGCGTAAAGGAAAAAGAAAAAGAAAAAGAAATTAAAGGGAATCAATTTCAGTAATTATTGGCATGTGTAGTCCAACTGTGCAAGAGCACAAAAAAATAAATGTTCTTTGTTTTTGCTGCTTTATGCTGTGGTGTAGGACATGTGACATTCAATAAAGTCCAAATTAACCAGCTACAAAACAACAAGCGGTTCTATTTAAATATCAAATATAGCCCTTTCGTTGTTTTTAAGCAAGTTTTCACCATTATCATTATCTAGGGTGCAGAAACAAAAGTGGTTAGTTGACCTCTCTGATCCTGAGAAATTCAGCAATCGCTTCTCTGAAAAAATGTCAGGCGAAGCTTTGTGGTCGTCCGGCTTATGTGGATGCTTCTCCGATTGCGGCACTTGTAAGTTGTAACTGCTATATATTTATCTTCTTCATCCATGTCATATACCATATATGCATATATATATATATATATATATCGCTAAAGTTTTTAGTAATAATTTATTTTGAGGCATAGATCCATGACGATTCTTTGTTGCTGTTGTTCTTTGTTATGTCTAGGTTGCCTCACGCTCTGGTGTCCATGTATAACTTTCGGAAGGATCGCAGAGATTGTAGATAGAGGAACAACCAGTAAGTCTTTACTCTTCTCTTTTATTAATGTTCTTTCATTATTTTTTTTTAATTTGTTTAGGGGACATGTTTCCGGTCTGAAATGGTGCTCATGATGTGGTGAAATCCACACTGTCCAAATACAATTTCAATTATTTAAATTTAAATTTATAATTGTTAAATAAAAATATTTTTGAAAAATTAACAGTTAATAAATTATTTTGATTTAGATTCTATATATATTGAAATAAAATCTTTTTAAGAAAAATAAATATGAACGGTCAGATGTTGGTGCTCATCACTTGATGAGTACCGAAACTCATTTGGTTCTATGTCAACTTGGAGGAACCAATTTCGATAGTGCTGCTCATATTGGTATGATAAGATCTGTACTGTTCAATCATATGTTAGACGATACATATTTAAAATTTTCAACTCATGATTTTTCAACAAAAAAAATTATTATTTTTTGAACATTGATTGTTAAAAGATTATCTCTATTTTAAAATCTGTACACATAAAAATAATTTTTTTAAAAAAATAAAAAAATTAAGTTGGACCCCTTTTTCTTTGAGGCGCTAGAGAAGTGAGATTTTGTAGCACAGGGGAAAAGGAAGGTAGGTGAGGATACCAATAATTGGACTTGGGATTCAGCACAATGCTGAGAATCACAAATCATCGAAACGAAACGATGTCGTTTTGGATGACAAGATGTAACTTTAATCTTTCATTTCAAACTTTTCATTAATGTCACGATGGTGCACAATCAGCCTTGGAGATCTCGCAAAACAGGGTAAGATCATGCTTGGCAACGTAAAACGGCATCGTTTTGCCACAACCTTCACTGGTCTAAGTGTAATTAAATTCCAATCACACCTGAGGCTTAATGAACGCATCAGTTAATTTCACTTAATTATTGTCCTGAGAGGAATATGATCCAGTAAACTTGATTTGTTTATAATGTTCTTTGACTCTATTATCGGTTATAATTATTAATTTGGAGGGTTAATCGTTGATTTATGTGTTAACTACAGTTATTAGAGAGAGCAATTAGTTCATATAACAATTGTAACCCATTTGGGTTTAACACTAATATGCTCTGACTGGATGGTAATGAACTAACCCCACTTAAAGATTTGAGAGACGGCCAATGTTATCCTCTCTGGGTGAAAGATAACTAACCCATGCACACACCGTTAGCCTATCAGGACTTGGACTCTTTGTATAGACATTGGGTCATGAACAAGCAAATACAATACCTTAACCAACTAATCACCTCAATTAATATCTTTGACAATATATGTGCGTGGTGGCAGGTTGTTGTGTACAAGGAGCATTGTTTTACATACTGGGAGGTTTTACACAGTTTGTGTCATGCTACGCTTGCATTTATCGTACGAAGCTGAGGCATCTGTATAAAATAAAAGGCAGCGAAACTGGTGATTGTTTGACCACTTGCTGCTGCGTCCACATGTCCCTTTGTCAAGAGTATCGTGAGCTCAAGGCCCGTGGATTCGACATGTCTCTTGGTAATTAAATCTGTGACCTAATACTTTCATTATTTAAATTGTGTTTTTATTTGTGGCTTGTTTCTAATAAGTAATATATTTGTGGTTGGGATATGTATAAACAGGATGGGATGGAAATGTGGAAATGCAGACCGCGGGTGTGAAGACGGTTGCTCCGGTGGTTGAAGGTGGCATGACGCGTTAACGGTGGCCGTCGTTGTCATCGCTATCTCTGGACTGAATAATTAATGTCCTCTGTACTGTTGGTGGATGAACAAGAAATAATAAGGCCTCTGTCCTGTTACATCCTTCAAGTATTTTCTTTTGTTTTTGTTTTTTTCTTTTGAGGTTGATCGTCTTACTTCATCTTTCTTCTCTATGATGCTTACATTGTTGTACATGTTTGCTTAAATTGTCTGTTTTATTTTGATTTGATTCTCTACTACTGTCAAAGATATATGTTGTACTACTTTATGTTGGATGTGCTTTCAACAATTTAGATAAAGGTATCCCAAGAAATCTGTATGGTAATAGAGGAGGTTGTGCGTCAATTATAGGCACTAGTAATGATTGTCCAATGATATTTATTATAATTGATATTGTCAAGTTTAATGAGAGGGGATAATAGACTTATATTTTGCTTGGATGGGAAACAAATGAGAGAGGAAGAAAAGTGATATGGAAAATGGGAGGAAGAAGCTTTGACAAAACAGGGAAGAAAGAAAAAGCAGGGAGGAAAAGGTAGTGGGTCCCACACCCATTCCTCATCCCAAAATTTCTCTCCACAAATGGAGAGATTTGGGAAGAAACATATATTGTCAATCTTACCCCTAAGCTTTAAGCCACACATTCAGCCATTTCCCTGCATATTTTCCCGTCGTTTGCCTGCATTATTTCCTATCATTATTTTTTTATTAGTTGTTTCCCTTATGCCTGAGCAAGGAGCCCGCAACCCGATAAGCCCGCCCACACCCGTAATAAATTTACTCATTTTGGGCCCGCCCAAAATAGGCCCGTAACGGGTGGGCAAATTACCCGCCCATTTAAGCATTAAACGGGCGGGCTATGGGTACCCCTTCGGGTTGCCCATACCCGCCTATTTATTTTTTTTATTTATTAGTTTATTGAAGATTCAATAGAAATGCAAGAATGATGCATGTTAAGAAGACTGATTATGGAAAGATGCCAATGCTTTTATTGAATGGCTTTTGTTAACAGTTTTGTTCCTTTAGATTCAAAGTTTGAATACTTTTTTTAGTTGTGATTTAAGACTTAAATTCTGATTATGAATATTACTATGTGATGTTTTAATTTAAATTAAAAAGTACATTGCAAACAGTTATATGAGTATTATGTGTTTGTTAAATGTAAAAGCGCAATACTGTAGGACTTAAAGTATGACAATGAATTGTTTTACAAATTTTATAATAACAGGGATTTTTTTTAATGTCATATGCTAAATGGGCTGCCCATTACCAGCCCAAATTTGAACGGGTATGTCTAACCCGTTTATTATCGGGCTATCTCAGGTACTTAATGGGTACGGGCTAGCCCGTACCCATTAAGACATAAACGGGCGGGTAATGGGCTGATCTTCGGGTCAGCCCAACCCGCCCATTACTCAGCCCTAGTTTCCCTGCATCGTAGTTTTTTTTTAAATATTTAAAAAGTTAGACAATACATTTTAATCCAGGGAAACGTCTATGTTTAATTTCTGTATGTTTAATTTTTTTAGAAAATGTATTTAATTTTTTAATGCCGTTGTGATATTTAGTTTAATTTTAAAAAATAAATAATATTTAACTATGTTCATATTTAAATGATTTTGAAATTGTGATATTTAATTTAATTTTAAATATAATTTATTTTAATATAGAGATAATGGTATTTTAGTCATTAAATATTTAATCACTTGTTTTCTCTCACTTTTCTCTCTCTCATCCAAGAAGAAGAGTGATAATATTTTCTCTATAGTTTTCTCCCCTCCTCATTTTCTCTCTTTCTATTTTCATTCCTCCCAGTTTTTCTTCCCATCGAGAGGGTTAGGCTAGAGAGTTTTTAACTCGGGCCATTATGGGCTCGAAAAAGGCCCTGGCCCAAGGATTGTCACTTCCCCTTGAAATGGCTCACAACAATGAAGTATGATGGGGCTAATTAATTTATCCGTTGCATCCTGAAGAAAGTTTTAACTTGCCCCCCAAAAAAATTGTAACATATAATCTTGGGAAAATTCCAAAAAAATATATTGGAAATAGCAAAAGGACAATTCAGTACATTGAAATTGCAAAAGGACAGATCAGGCTGTGTCAGACGGGCTGAGGAATCTGGCATTTTGAAATTTCGGCCAAATGATGAAAATGCCCTTCAGCCCTCAGTCGGAATAACAACATAGGAGTTGTTAATGGCGAATCCGGAGTTGTTAATGGCGAGATCGATGGTGTTATTGGCTCTGAAATTTGTTAAGTGCGAAAGAAGAAAATGGAGTTGTTAATATCGAATCCGGAGTTGTTAATGGCGAGATCGGTGATGTTATTAGCCCTGAAACTTGTGAATTGTCAAAGAAGAATTGAAGTTGTTAATAACGAATCCGGAGGTGTTAATTCCGAGGATCATGTTGTTATTCTGAGGTGGGCCTGAAGTGCTGAAGGGCATTTTCGTAATTTGGCCTAAATTTCAAAATGCCAGATTCCTCCTTTTTCTGACACCCGCCTGATTTATCTTTTCTGAATTTCGATGTACTGATTTGTCCTTTTGATATTTTGAGTGTAGTTTTTTGGAATTTTCCCTATAATCTTTACTCGATGTCGTGTATGGATCAGTTTTTTTTTTTCGTCTACTTATTGACAATGAACAAAATGTCTAAACTTATCAATGAGAGTTGGTTCAAGTGGTAAGTGACTTGGTTCTGTTTAAGCAAGGTCTTGGATTCGAGCCTTGTATATGCAGAAAATTCCCATTGGGAGACTCTCCCACTATAACTAGGTGTGTTACATGGGTCGGATCCGGATGTAATCGGGACAAAACTTCGATGAAATGGGTGGGCAACAAGAAAAAAAAAAGCATAAACTTTTCTACTCACAAAAAAGGCTACTGCTTTCAAAACAGACTTAGGCTCAGAAAAATACTTCCTTTATCTTTGTGATTTTACATTTATGATGTACGAATGGTTAAGTGATACATATATAGAACTTTTTTGTTTAAAAATGAATATTATATATATATAGTGAGAGAAAGAGAGAGAGAGTAAAAATTTTGGATTTATAGTAAAAGAATGTGAACAGGATGGTAAAAGATGAACCAATGGAAACAGCGAATAAGAGAATTGCTTCTGCCCCCACATGGTCCGTTGTCCTGTTTTATGTTGGTTTCACTTATCTATATCATATACTCCCTCCTATCATTTTTTTATATAGGAAACAAGTATTATACTTCTTCCAGTTCTATTTATAAGAGCCCAATATATAACTGAATTACATGATTTAAAAAAATGATTAAAATTACTTGAAAACAATAACTATGTCTTGAAATAAGTTTTTTTTTTCAAGTATGCTTTTATTTATAAAGGGCAAATAAGGGAAAGAAATAAAGTAAGTATAAGTATCACAAATCCTTTAATTAATGCAATATGTATAATTAATGAGGGGTACTAATGGAAAAAACTCATTAAATATTGAGATAACTCTTATCGGGCTTTTATAAAAAAGACCAAGACAATTTAAATTTTGGATTCTTATAAAAAGGATCGGAGGGAGTATATGCCTATATGGCTTGTTTGTATTTAGAAGAGACATTTAGAGAATGTCTCAAATTTTATTTACTAATTTCCCATATTGCTTTTTTTTTTTTTTAATTACTCATATTAATATCATTGCCTTCATTCACTCTCTCGCTACCACATATCCTCTCTCTCCCACATATATCTTTTTTCTACTTTTCTTATTCTCTCTCCCCCCCCCTCCTTATAACGGTATTTTTAAGAAAAATGTTATATTTTTTTTATATATTTATTGTTTTTGACGAATTTTTTGATCTACAATATTTCGCAAAGTGTTTCTTATAAAAATATGAACTGAGGGAGTATATTGTACTCTATAATCAATATATATGCACATAACAATAACAGTATCCCAAGAAAACTGTATGGTAATCCATATGCTTCAAAACTGTATTGGATCCAAGCTAATAATATCATTAAAAGATTTTGCCGTAAATGCACGAATGATAAACCTATATATACCCTCTTTTGCTGCTATACAAGTACTTGGTTTTCCTTGTTCTCTGTTGTTTTTTTTTTTTTGCAGCGAGGTTTTCTTTGTTTTCAGTCTAAAAAAGAACAGAGATATTATAAACAAAGTACCTCTATCTTTAGCAAACTAACTCCTTTAACGATAGAATCTGTGAAGATTTGTTTTAAAAATTTTAAGCTATGATGACCTCTTCAAAATTAATGTCAATTATGGAGTCCAAAAGGTTACTTATTGCTGATATTTATAAATATCTTATACTTTTATAATATATATATATATATATATCCGGGTGTGGGAAAAAATATTTCTTGTCAATTAGCCCATTGTTATTTCTAAATAGGTATGCATAAATATCACTCGTAACATAAAAATAAATTAAATTTAAAAAATGAAAAATTTATAACCAATTTGATCAGTTGATGACTCATTATAGTTTTATCCGGTTTGATCGGTTTAACATTGAATTGACTGCTTCTTCTCTAATTCGATGTCTAAGAATCAGTTTTGATAAATATAATATCCAAACACATGTGCTCATTTAATTTATTTTAAGGATGGATTTGAAAATGCGTTATAGGAGAAAAGGATTACGTACTGACCATCGCTGACCACCCATTCAGTGAGATCTTTGTTCATTAATATTCTCAAGCAGGAAAATAGGGCACTCAATCTACCCCTAGTGGTAAAAAGAACTTTGATGGTGGACACTAGTAAGCTATAATTGCTTCTATATATGTGTAACATTACTTGACGCTAATGAATAAATTGAATTGGGCTAAGTTCAATCAAATTAAATATAGCATTAGCCCTTTTCTTTGTTTCCTTTGTAAAAAGGGTACTGGGTTTTTAAGCAAGCCACTGAAAATCATCCAACCGATCATTAAATTGATGGGAGAATTATACTTAGGTCCCAAAAAAGAAAATCAATGAAGAAATGGTCCCTGGATATTGCAAAATGAAAAAATGGTTTTATTAACAACTCTAGGAGCATGTGTTGACAACTCAATGTGATCATTTTTTTATTTTGTAATCTCCAGGGACCATTTTTTTATTTTTCTTATTCCTTGAGACTTGAATGTAATTCTCCCTAAATTGATTAATGGTCAGTGGTCTAACCATGAAGTGAATCGAGGTTGACCCAATTTTACTTAAAATGATACACTAACAAAGTTTTTCCTGAGAAGTGTTTGATACAAATAAGTTTTGAAAGGGATAAAAACACTAATAAACAATTTAAAATAGTGCAAATTCATCAAAACAGTTAAATTTAACCAAACGACTGTTAAATTATAAGAGAAGAAAACACTAACGGTATTTGGTGAAATTTAACGGTTTTGGTGAATTTGCACAATTTTAAATTATTTATTGGTACTTTTACCTCTTCTAAAACTTATTTGTGCCAGTCGACCTTTGAGAAAAACTTTATTGGTAGAATTACACCTTAACCCTATAATCATCAACTTTATCTTTAAAACTTGTAATACCCGGTTCATAAGAAAATGGGTCAGTTTGAATCTATTAATCAATAAATAAGATTTATTATTGATTATTTCATATTTTTTTAAAATATATTTCTTCATAGTTCACTGATTAGGTAATCCTTCCAACAACATATCCCTAACCTTAATTTTAGGGGACGTAATTTATTTCCATCTTTGACTACAATACTTTCTTTTATGTGATTTTTCTTTAGGTGGCGGGAAGGTTACAAAATATTCTTTCAATTTAAACATCATTGAATTATATTCATCTCTTGTGCATGGAGAGTAAACACTTGTTTAATAAAAATAAAACATAAAAATTTTCATATATAAGCAAGAAAAAAAGTAAAATTTAATTGGAATATTTATGTATAACAAAAAGTAATCCAATAAAACAGAGTTCACTAAAAGATAAAACTAATAAATATACTTTTTCTCTGTTTTTTTTTAAAAACTCACAAAGATAGTATTCCCTCCTGTTCTTAATATAAAATATATTTGAAGAGTTGATATTGGTCCTAAATATAAAACATATTTTTCAATATTTTTTTAATCTACCCTTGTTGATGTTATCTCAACCATAATCAAGGAGGGGTGGGAATGAGAAAATTAGGAATGATGACCAGGATGTTTTAGAAAATACATGTTATATTAAATAACTTACCTAACTTCCTTAATTTAATTATATTAGTTAAATATATCTTATATTAAGGATTAGTGGGAGTAGTGTCTTAAGTTCAGCACTGGAAGGAAAAAAAAATATAAACTACTTCCTTCCGATGTAATGTTACATGAATGGTTAATTCTGACGTCAAATTTTTGGTTCTGTGAACCAGGATTGTTAAAGTTTAACCATTGGTAACGGCGTATACGATAAAATCGAGATTTTGGAAGAAATATAGGGAAATTGCCATATATGGTATCTACTTTTGAAGAAAATTTCAATTTTTTCTTTAAGTGTGAGAATACTATTTTTATTTTTGCATATCTTAGAGATAAAAAATAAGGGTTAATATCATTGTTAGTCCTTATGATTTAATTGAATTTTAATTTAATTTTGGTTCCTATAGTTTTTTAAGGACATAGTCTGTGTTTAGATAGAGGTCAAAACAAAAACCCAGACTAAATCTTTATGAAACTATAGGGGCCAAATTCAACCATTACTAGGTTGTCAAGATTTGGAAAATCTGCATCTCTATGCTGAAATTTTACAACTATAGCAAATCAAAAAAATAAATGCAAAGTCTAATAATCACATTTGATAAATAACTATCCAAATAAATGCTCATTATTCAAGCAAAGATTTGAAAATGGTCAAGGAAACAAGAACAACCACTACAAAAGAAAGTACTTTTGGTGACCACTTTCAGCGGCAACTCTAAAAAATTGCCGCTAAAACTTGCCTTTTAGTGATGACAATAGTAGTCATCGATAAAAGTTAAACTTTCAAACTGTCGCCACAGAAAATTTGACTTTCAGTGATGACAGTTAAAGTCGCCGCTGAAACTTAGACTTTCAACAACGGCAATTAAGTCGCCGCTTAAAGTGACATTTTCAGCTCCGACAATAAATGTTGCTACAAAAAACCAGACTTTCAGTTGCGACTTTAATTGTCGCTGCGGAAAGTCAATTTTTAGTTGATTTTTTTATAGATTTTTTTATCACTAGAAAATGTTATTTTTTTATATATTTTTTAAATTTAATATTTAACATTTGAGGACACTAAATATGTTATTTGTTATAAATAAAAATAAGATAATAATACATTTGTACATGTGTGAGATCTCTCTATACAAGTTTCCTTCTTTTGCACACTTATACATTAAGATGAATGGATTAAAAGTAATTAGATTCAAAGGAGAATAATATAAATTAGTGAACAAAACTGAGATAGCTAATTTATAGGGTAAGTATATATGAGAACAAGGGGTTCTTAGGTAAAGTTTAAACTTTCAAATACAGAAGCAAACCTAAGTTAAGTTTAGAGAGTATGTTTTTACAAATACTATTTTACTTCGACAAAAGGACTTAATTTACCTCCTAAAAATAATCACAATTTACTAAATGTTGTTTCATGTATAATGCAACCTATCGTCTGTTAAGTTCTGTAAGATTTATTATTCCCCACACTCCCAACAATATATCTTTATAGATTAATTACATGTAATGACACTTTATCTAAAGAATTATATTAAGAATATTTATATGAGGTTTACTGATTTTTTAACAAAACCTTAAAATATAAATATAAATCATATACTTTAATCTATATTTTTTAATAAAATTTTCATTAAAAATTAAAGTAATAAATACTAGAGAAAGAAAACATAATGTAAAAATTAGTAATAAAGTTTTTTAAAAATTATATAATTAGATTAAAATAAAAATAAATTATTTCATAAATATATCAATTAATAAATATGACCTATACTTGGTTTTCTTTTTTTAATTACTTCACTTATATATATATATATATATATATATGTATATATATAGACACTTAATAAATTAAATAAATATAAAAAATTAATATATTTTTAATTAATAATAGGATATTAATTATATTTTTATTTATTAAAAATAATTTACAATATTATTTCAGTATATATATACACATGTTAATATTTTTATATTTACAAATATTATATATATATATATATATATATATATATTTGTTACATATATTAATATATTGTAAATAATATATAGATATAATATTTAAAATAAAAATAAAAATAATATTTAACAATATAAGTAATATTGTTTCATAATATATATTTGTTTGTGTTTGTGTTGTTTAATATAAATATATATATATATATATATATATGTTATACATATATATTATTTGCAATAATGATCAGCAGGTTCTTTCTAGCTTGGTGGTAAAAGGCTTGGACACAAAAAGAGATGGTCTTGGGTTCAAATCTTGGAGGGACCATAAATAAATGAGTTGATTTTCACACAAATGTGATGCATCGAGGTGGCGACACGTGGCGTATGGTGAGATGGCGAGGGACAAGGCGACATGTGGCCCCAATGATGATGTGGACGGTGGCTGGTAGGTGATGACGTGGATGGCCAACGATGGATGGCTGTTGACCGCCTGCATAATTTTTTTGAAAAAAAAAACCTGACACTTTCAGCAATGACAAAGTCGCCACTGCAAGTGTACTTTTTGTTGCCACTAAAACTTTCAGGCATAGCCGCAACAACAACGACTTGGCGACAACTTTTTGTCATTGTTGAAAACCTTCAGTGGTGACTTTGAGACTAAGTCTCCTCCGAAAGTCATTTTTTTGTAGTGAACTTACCATTTAAGTCATTGCAAAAGATTTGAAAATGGTTAAGGAATTAGAAATAATTGACCATTTAGGTCATTGAGAAAGATTTGAAAATAAGGCAGCTACTCGAGAGATGACAGAGAGAGAGAGAGAGAGCGAGACTGTTCTAGAGAGAGAGTTCTTCCAGTGCTGACATCGAAGGAGCAAGACAAACTGAACCAGAGCCGTAAGAAAGTTCGGACGAATAGAGCTCATATCCCAGCGATCAATCCTTGGTGCCACGAGTTGAAGAGTGGATGGAAATGGAGGAACAGGGGGTCAGTTAAACCAATGAAAAAAACAGAGCAGTAGATGCGAAAGGGGTGTAGGAAAATGGAAATCCATAATGACCTTGGACATCCTTTAAGGATGCTGTATACCAAGGCAGATGTGATAAAGAAGAAGAGGAGGATTGGTAGAGTGGAGATAGATAGAAGGAACGGATCAAGGTGCAGTTGACAGACATGGGCCCCAACGTGATTATCTCAACAACAGAGAAAGACCGACTGGCTAAAAAATGGAAACTCTCTGATTGTTAAGCTTCTGGGAAGAATGATCAATCCAAGGTACCTTGAGATAAAGGTACGACAATTATGGTCAAGACAAGGAGAAGTTGACATGATAGACATGGGAATGGGATTCTTCATAGTGGAATTCATGAATAAAAATGATTCTGATCTAGCATTAACAGGTGGGCCATGGCTAATATCTGATCACTATCTCGCGATATAGCCCTGGAAACAAGACTTCACACCAAGAGAGGAGAAAATTACCAAGGTGGCAGCTTGGATCAGATTGGATGAACTGGCGCTAGACTATTATGACAGAGGAATCTTGTATGTACAAGGATCTCATATCGGAAAGGTGCTGAAGATAGATATGAACACTCTTAAGAGGAAAAATGGCGGTTTGCCAGAATGTGTGTAGAACTCGATCTAGAAGCACCGCTACGTCCATTTATACTGATTAATGGGAAGGCGTAAAGGGTCCAATATGAAGGCATACACCTGATTTGTGTGAGATGCGGTAGATATGGGCATAATGTCGATCATTGTCCCAATAATTCTTATCCTCAACAGTCGGCTAAGCTAGATGAAGGAACGCAGAACGAGAGTGTTGTTAACTCTAATTAGATAGTTCCGAGGATTGTAACGAAACAAGTGAAAATGACGGCGAAAAGAGATGATGCTGCTCTTTATGACTGGATGGTTGTCCAGCGCCCACGGCGGAACAGAAGACCTGAAATGTTGAAAGGAAAAGGGAGGGAAGCTCAACTAGAGTTAAGGAACAATCGTGGTGTCGGTCTAAGTGGGTCACGTCACTACAAGAAAACACCCAATTTCCGACGGAATCCTTTCCGTGGCAAATTCTGATAGAATTTCTAACTGAAATTCCGTCGGAAAACTATTTTTAGTGGCAAATTTAGCCACGGAATTTTTTCCGTGGCAAATTCCAACGAAATTTCTGATTTAAAAATTAAAATTTATTAATTTTTTTAAAAAATAATATTTATAAAATTAAAATATTAATTATTAAATAATTATATTTATCCTTAATTATTAAAATTATATTATTATTTATTAATATTATATTTATAATTTTATATTAAAAATAATATTTACAATATTAAATTATTATTTATTAAGTAATTTTAATTAAAAAATTTTTAAATTAATTATATAAATATTTTTTTACGTTTTTATTAAATTTTTCATTATTTTTAATTATATTATATTTAATGAATAATTAATTATATTTAATTAATTATATGTATGTGTGTATATATATATATGATAATATTATATATATAATAATATGTAACAATATGACAGGTTTATTTCGGTGCAATTGGCAAAGGCTTGTGCTTGAAGGCGTCGGCAGCTTGAGGTCGCGGGTTCGAACCGGAGGAGAGGCACTTGTAGGAATTATTAGATGCGGACACATGGCAGCACGAGGAGGAGACACGTGATAGCCAGGGGAGAGGGACATGTGGCGCACTGAGGAGCAAACACATGGCATTTGGAAATTTAAAAAAATTTTGAATTTTTTTTAGAAATTTGATACAGAAAGGAATTCCGTCCGAAATTCTGATGGAATCCGTTCCGTCGGAAATTCCTGACGGAATTGAGATCCCATCGCAAATTTTTTTGTGACGCACCTATTAGCGACAAAATGAATTCTGTCAGAAATTCTGTCGGAAAAGTTGATTCCATGGCAACTTTCATGGCAAATTCCGTCATAAATTCAATGGTTTTTTTATAGTGCGTTATGGGGCATTGAGTCAAGAAGATGGTCAAAATAATGATCATATGGGGACGTAATGTGAACTGAAAGGGCACTTAAAGATATCACCAATACTGCTGAATCATCATCGGTGCAAGAAAAGGAATAACACGTAAATAGTGGGAGTAGAGTGATCAGGTGATTGGACCAAAAAATATGAAGGTTACCATTGGGCTATCGGTGGGTACAAAAAATAAGAAGGGAGCTGATATTAAGAGCCAAATTGGACCCAGTGATAACAAAAACATGGAACACTTGACAAATGCAAAAAAAAAAAAAACTTGGGGCTGGAAGATCAAAGTAACAAGAAGATTGGATCAATTGTGATAGGTTCTGGAGGAACTCAGCAAGGCAAAGAGAGTTTACCACAACACCGAAAAGGGAGATGTTAATTTTGCTAAAGCTCATGCCTAGATGGTGGTGGATTATGCAACTAACCCTTTGGACCTAGGTGAAAAGGGGGAGAGGAGGTTTAGCATCCGAGCGAATCCACTAGCTATGGCTATAGTTGATAATGGTGTGTATGACATGGACAAGGACAGCTAAAGTAGGATTGTGTGATGATGATTCAAATTATTAATCAGGTTTGTTTTAATGATTGGTAATATAATGATTTGGAACTCTCGGGGTACTGGGGGTAATATATTTGTGAGACTTTTAATTGAGTTAAAGAAGTGATACAATCTCTGTTTTATTGCCATTCTTGAACCAAGAAGGAATGTTGATGTATCTAGAAGAATTGCTCGTAGAGTGGGGTTTGAAAATGTAGAAGTAGAGGAAGCAATAGGCTATAGTGGAGGAATATGGTGGTTTTGGGATAATACATTTGATTTATCGATTAATTTCAAAACATCTCAACTTGTGTATGGGTGTGTAAATGAAGGAAAAAGAGATGCAGGGAACCTAACGGTTGTCTATGGTCATCTTACTTAGGTGAGGAGAAGGGAATTATGGAACTAGTTGATGATATTGCTTCAAATGGGGTTACTAAATAGTGTATAGGAGGTGATTTTAATGCAACGTTGAGGTCTGATGAACATAAATCAGTATACTGAACTCAAGGCACACCAGACCAGAGTTTTCAAAATTGGATGAGTGAGTCCAGAATGGATGAGGTCGATTTTCAAGGCCCTTTATTTACATGGAGTGGAGGGGATGTGTCGAGCAGGTTAGATAGAGTGGTTGCAGTAGCAAATGCGTGGAACAATTCCCTGAGGCTTTGATTGTGCATTCAAAAAAAAAAGTCAGATCATTACCCTTTGTTACTAAAATTGCAAGGAAATGAGAACAAACAAATGTGTTAGAAATCATTTAGATTGTTTGCACCATGGGTTACACATGAGGATTTCCCGTCGATTGTTAAAAATTCATGGAGGAGCAGTAGATGTTGGGAGGAAAATGTCAGTAGTTTTACAAAAGAAGTGGGGAATTGGAACAAAGATGTATTCGATGATATAAATAAGCGCAAAGTGAGTCTCCTGAATCAACTTGAAAAATTGAACAAGAAGGGTGATGAGAACTTGACTTGGGATTGTGTGAGAAAGGAGGTATGGGAGGAACTTGAGAAGTGATTAGTTCAGGAAGAAATTATGTGGCTCCAACGATCTCGGTGTAATTGGTACAAACAGGGAGATAAAAGCACAAAGTACTTTCATAGTACAATGAAGTATTTTAGGAGGTGCAAAACAATTGAAGCACTAAAAGGAGAAGATGGTGAGTGTTGTTATGACAAAGAATTAATTAAACAAGTTTGTTTTGACTTTTTCACAAAACTATATATGGTTGACCAAGAGTACAGTGATACAATGGAATTCAGTTGTTCTTATCTTGAGGTGGAAGAGTCATTATTAATTTCCTAGTATGGGACCACTTAAAGCCCCCGAACCAGATGACTTAAAACCATTATTTTTCCAAAGTCAATGGAAAATAGTAGGAAATTCAGTATGTTCTTTGGTTACATATATCTTTGAGCACTCGGAGGAGATAAAAAGAATTAATGCCATAAACATTTTTCTTATCCCAAAGGTAGATGTTCACACAATCATTTCTGGATTTTCGCCCAATCAGCCTCTGTAATGTGGTATACAAAACCATAACAAAGATATTGGCAAATAGACTTAAAAGTATAATGCCTATAGTGGTTGCTCCTAACCAATGTAGCTTTGTGCCAGGTCTTCAGAGCTTTGATAATATCATTCTTGTTTAAGAGATCATTCACTCAATGCAAAATATGAAAAAATGGACTGGGTATATGGCATTAAAAATTGACCTTGAGAAGGCTTATGATCGTGTTCACTGGGAGTTTGTATTATGATGCTTGTAGGAGATTGGTATTCCATCTAATCTTGTGGATATTGTCAAATATTGTTTATCTACCATTGAAATGCAAGTTTTGTGGAATGGGGAGAAGAGCACATCTTTTTCTCCTGCCCGTGGCATTCGGCAGGGAGACCTGTTGTCACCATATTTGTTCGTTTTGGCTATGGAAAAATTTGCCCATCTTATATAGAGTGTTGTCCAGGAGGGAAGCTAGTTGCCATTCCATTTAAAAAAGCATGGTACGACTGTCTCACATGTATTTTTTATAGATGATTTAATACTTTTTGTTGAAGCTAGTACTACTCAAGCTGCCATAATAAAAGCATGTCTAGATGATTTTTTTTTGTGGCATATGGGGAGAGAGTGAATGTGGCAAAATTCAGAATTTTCTTCTCCAACAATGTGTGTCACACGACAAGGAAAGAAATTAGTGAATTTTTGGGATTTAGCTTGACAAATGACTTGGGAAAGTACCTAGGAGTTCCAGTTCAACGCAAACGAGTATCTAAGGGTATGTTTGAATATGTGCTAAATAAAATGCATAATCATTTGGCAAATTGGAAGATGAACTTGCTATCATTGGCGGCAAGACAGACTCTAGTAACCTTAGTGATGCCTGCTATTTTGGCATATACCATGCAATCTACATTATTACCTACATGCGTATGTGATGCAATTGACAAAAAATGTAGAAATATTTTGTGGAGATCAATAGAATCACAGAGAAGGGTTCACCATGTGGCTTGGAAGGATGTGGGAAGAGAGAAGAAGGAAGGGGGCCTTGGAATCCGACATGCTTGTAAACAAAATAACACTTTCATGGTTAAGATTGGTTGGGGATTGGTAAAATATAGGGATACTTTATGGGTGAAGTTTTTACAGGAAAAGTACAAATGTGGGAAGGATATAATGCCTAAGGTTGAGAATAGAAAATGTGAGTCTCAGACTTAGAAAGGTATTTGGTGGGCCTGGAACTTGGTAGAGAAGGGTATGGGATGGAAAGGAAGAGATGGATTACGGGTTAATTTTTGGAAAGACCGATGGCTTTCTAATTATACGAAGCTGGAGAATTATGTAATAAAACCCTTGTCCGCAGATTAGATGGAATGGGTTGTTTCATTCTACACTTTGCCATCAGGAGGATGGGATAGAGATCAATTGAGAAGCTTACTACCAAGCTCGGTACTTCATGACTTCTAGAGGTTGTTTTGAATAGCCCGGTGGGAAATGAAGATACACCGTTACAGAGGGAAACACATCATGGAGAATTTACTATTAGATTAGCATATTATCTAGCAAGCAAAGCAACTCATGGAACTCATAGGGGAGGGTGGCACAAAATATGGAAACTCCATGTTCCTCAAAGATACAAAACATTCCTTTGGTTGGGGGCTATAGGGAGACTGTTTACTAATGATCTATGTGCTTCTAGAGGACTCGGATCGCCCATAGATTGTTATAAATATGAAGGAGTGTGAGAAGATATACTCCATGTACTTAGGGAATGCCCAACGGCTCACCAGTGTTGTATTTCTCTCATTCCCATGCGTATAAAAGATAGGTTCTTTGGAATTTCAGAAATATCATCATGGATAGAATGGAATATTTCCCAGACTACCAAGGTAAATGGAGTTGAATAGAGAGGGTTTTACACTATTTTGTGCAGATTACTCTGGCTTAATAGGAATGTAGGTATATTCCAAGATAAAGATAAGGGTATGAGATCCCTTTCAGTGCAAACTTTGACTATTGTCAAATGGGCGGATGCCCACATTTTGTTTGATACACTGTATAGAGAAGGGGACCATAGATAGGAACCCTTACCTGCAAGGTGGATTAAAATAAATGTGGATGGTGCAAGATCAATACATAATGGTTTTGTAGTATAAGGAGGTATCGCTAGAAATCATGACAACGAGGCTTTAAATGGATTTTTGTTTAATATTAGTATAACATCTTCTTTTCATGCTGAAACACAGGCAGTCCTTTGGGGACTCAAGCAAGTGTGGGATTCAAATTGGAGGAAGGTAGTGATAGAGAAACACTGTTGGGATCTGGTACATGCCCTTTACATGGCTGGAGGGAGGAATATCCAGATGGCAGCTTGTTGGAGGAAACAAGGAGATGGTTACATAGGGACTGGGACGTTCGAGTCGAATAGTGTAACACAAATTCAAATATTGTAGTTGATAAACTGGCAAAACCAGCTTTGAGTACCATTGCAGGAGTTTCTTTTTTTCATAGGGCACCTGAGATGGTTGCCCTGGAATTATCCTTAGATACCTTGTAATAGGTATTTGTGCTATATTTGATTAAAAAAATATTTGAAAATGGTCAAGGAAACAAGAACAACCGACCTTTTAGGTCATTTGGACCATATAAAGACCTACATATATAAATAGGCACTCTGAAATAGTCTTTAGCACCATATTCTCACTACTCTCTACTACATAGTGATTTCATTCATTAGAGAGAACCAAATATGAATATGGGTGAGATGAATAAGCTCATCATGTTGGTTCTTCTCTAGGCTTTAGGCTTCATATCAGAAGCCAAACCCTTTACAGGTTCTTCATATCCAGCTTTGGGCAGTTTCTTGGAGAGGCTGGATGTGAGCAATATCATGGAGTCAGGGCCAAGCTCTTTGGGTCAAGGGTATGGGGTACCTCCTCCAGGCCCTCCCTCAAGTAAAGGACTTAATAAAGGTCCCAACTTTAGAGGTATCATGGAGTTTGGGTCAAGCCCTCCAGGCCAAGGGAATAGGGCACCTCCTCTAGGCCCTCCCTCAAGTGAAGGACTAAATAAAGGTCCCAACTTCAGTAGTATCATAGAGTCAGGGCCAAGCCTACCTGGCCAAGGGCATATGGCACCTCCTCTAAGCCCTCCCTCAAGTAAATGACTTAATAAAGGTCCCAACTTCAGTGGTATCAAGTAGTTAGGACCAAACCCTCCAGGCCAAGGGCATAAGGCACCTCCTCCAAGCCCTCTCTTAAGTAAAGGACTTAATAAAGGTCCCAACTTCAGTAGTATCATGGAGTCAGGGCCAAGCCCTCCAGGCCAAGAACATAGGGCACCTCCTCCAAGCCCTCCCTCAAGTAAAAAACTTAATAAAGGTCCCAACTTTAGTGGTATGATGGAGTCAAGGTCAAGCCTTCTAGACCAAGGGCATGGAGTACCTCCTTGATGCCCTCCCTCGAGTAAAGGTTTAAAGGTCCCAACCTCAATGATAAGAGCTCTCAATCCCCCTAGGGTGATTTAATGCAAGACACTTTGATGGTGGACACTAATTAGTTATTATATTACTTCTATGTGTGTAAGGTTACTACTATATGTAATGAATAAACTAAATTTTGTTACTACAATCCAATTGCTCTATGTTTTTTCTAGGGAAAAACACTGTGACGTTTTAAAGAAGGAATATAATCGCAATAAAATAGCAATAACAAGTTAGCAGTATAGACCTGTTATCATTTCTAGTATTGGAACTTGTTATTGTATGCTGCTCACTTATTGTGAAACTTTTGGGTGATTATATTTTTTTCTTAGGACCTCATAGTAATTTCCCCCCTTTTAACCATAGGATTTGTATATTTCATCATGAAGAGACAGAAAGTCTCAAACCAGTGTTAATGAAAATTTAGAAGGGAAACAAATGAACAACACTACACCAAAAGATAAAAGCAAAATAACCCAAGAAACTGGAAAGGAGAAAACAAAGAAGAGGCTCGGAGATCCACTTAGCCATTCTCTCTTATTATTTTATCTCCTCAATATATCAGATCAATTATTCAAATCAATTTTAGTAATTTAGATTTCTTTATTTTTAAAATTTTAAATTTTAATTAAAATTTTATACCATTATAATTTGGTCTATGCAGTATGGGGAAACAAGCTAAAGAGGAGAATGAATGCCAAAACAATAAAGAAAAGATTGACAGTTACATTTTGCCCTACTAATATTTGTGAGTTATTTAACATGTTTCCTCCTCCTCGCAAAGGGTTTATCAAAATTGATAGTTAATAAAGTGACTTTGTGGGATTTAAGAAATTAATCTTAGGCGGTTTTAACAAATTTATTTGCATCATTAGAATTCAAGGTAACTCATTAACCATATGAGGTTAAAGGATATTGCTCTTTTTCATTAGCCAAACTATTCATCCTACATCCTAGGTTTCAAGTTCTCATAATTATAATTAATAACTCAATTGAAGATATGTGATTCTATACCAATTGCTCTTTTTTTAGGCTTTATGAAAAAACCCCTACTGAGTTCCAAATTAATGACAAAGAGAGCATATATATATATATATATATATATATATTTATATATATATAAAATTTAATTAATTAACTAACCTGCCTTTCTGTAAAATTCAGCTCACATAAGCTCAAACCAGCTTAATTCTCTCCAAATAAGCCAGCCAATTCTTCCTGGTCGTCTGGCTTAGGAAAACGCTGGTTTTTCCGATTACAGCATTCGTAAGTTCCATTTAGCACCTTAATTCTTCATTTACGTCATGTAATATAACAACAACAAATTAAAGTCTTATCCCACCACTAGGTAGGGTCGCCTATATGAATTGTATGATGCCATGACAAGCTTAAGTGGTTCATCGTGTTGGTTCTTGTCTTGGTTTCAGAGTTCATCTAGAAGTGCAACATAATTATAAGAGCTCGGTTTCTTCGAGAGGTTGGATGTGAGTGGTATCAAGAAGTCAGGGCCAAGCCCACGAGATGCTGGACATGGGGTATCTTATTATCAAGGTTCTTCCCTAAATAAAGTATTCTCTCCGATTCTTAATATAAGATATATTTAGGGAGTTGATTTTGATCCTAAATATATGACATAATTTTCATATTTGTCAATTTTTTTTCTAATTTATCTCTATTGATGCTCCCTCAACAATAATTAACCAGGGGAGGGGAGAAAAGAATTAAGGAAGATGATTAGGGTGCTTTAGAAAATACATATCATATGAACTAACTTCCTTAATCAAATTAAATTAGGTAAATATGTCTTATATTAAGAATCGGAGAAGTACTTAATAAAGGTCCAAGAGTCAATGGTAAGGGCACTCAATCTATCCCCTATTGGTAAAAAGAACTTTGATGGTGGACACTAGTAGGTTAAAATTGCTTCTTTATGTGTAACTTTACTTGGCGCTAGTGAATAAATTGGATTTTCTTAAGTTCAATCAAATTAAAGATAGAATTTGTCCTAATTTTTTTCCTTTGTAAAAAGGGTACTTTGTTTTTAAGCAAGCTACTGAAAATCATCCAACCGAGCATTTAATAGACTGATGGTCAGTGGTTTAACCATGCAGTGAATTGAGATCAACCCAATTGTGAGTAAAATAATATCATTTAATTAACAACATAAAAATGTTCATATACCACTCTGGTCCTTTTTATAAGCTTAGTTTGAAAAACAGAGTTGATAAATTTAGTAGATCTACTATTTCGTTTTCTATCTTTTTCTTTTTTAAAAAACTCAATGATAGTGTTCTAAGTTCAGCAATGGAAGGAAAAAGATGTAAAATACTTCCTTTTGATGTAATATTACTTGAATGGTTAATGGTTAATTCATACATTGAATTTTTTGTTAAAAAATGGACATTATATATATATATAGAGAGAGAGATAGAGAGTAAAAATTTTGGATTTATAGTAAAAGAATGCGAACAAGGATTGTAAAAGTTTAATCAATAGTAATTGCCTACACGATAAAATAGAGATTTTGGAAGATATATAAATAAAAGAAAGTTAAAATTTGAAAACATACACTTATATATACACACACAGTAATTTGAAATAAGCGAAATTGTTATACATGGTATCTCCTTTAGAAAAAAAATTTAGGGGATTTTTGTTTCTGTTTTTAAAACGGTTTTATAAAATTGTTTTTAAAAATAAGTTTTGAAAATAAAAAAAATAAAAGAATATGTTTGGATAATTGTTTAAAAAAAATATTTTTTTGAAGTGATACGGAGGTGGCCATCGCTGACGGTGACATGGAGGTGGTCAATGGCGGTAGTGTGGTGTCAATAATGGATAGGTGGCTGCCTCAAAAATAAAAAAAAAAATATAAAAAAACAAGGAAACACCTAAAAACTGTTTTTATTTTTTATTTTTTTTTAAAAATTATTTTTTAAAAAAACTTGTTGAAAACAATTTTCTAAATAAGTTTTATTGTTTTGAAAAACAAAAAAAAAATATTTTAAAAAACAAAATCAAACAAGCCCTAAAATTTTTCTGTAAGTGTAGGAATACTATTTTTTTTTGTATTTCCTAGAGATGAAAAAAATTAAGAGTTAATATGATTGTTGATCCATACAGTTTGATTGAATTTTGATTTTGGACCTTGTAGTTCAAATAGTTAGTTTTGATTCTTGTAGTTTCAAAAAAAAATTGATATGTGTTTACGTATATAGACAAAAACTAAAAATCATTAAAAGTGTGTGGACACAGTCCTTAAATTTGGACCAAATCTATATGAAATTATATGGATAAAAACCAACAATTTCTGTAATATCAAAAAATTCATTCACAAAAAATCCCATATATATTTATTATAATGAATGGAATAAAATGGTGAGTTTTGGTGCACTTGAAATGACAAAAATACCCTTAGAAAAGGCCACACGAAAATTGGACCAATATAAGATATAGAGTATAATTTTTATCTTCCAAAAAACCTATTCTTGAAGGCCAAAATAATGAATGGAAGAACATAAATTTTGGGCCCAATTAATTGAGAATTTTGGCCAAGAAGAAGGAAAAATGAGAAGGCCCAAATTAAATGTAAAAATGTATGGACAAAATGGTCAATTGGCTAAATAAAAAATTAAAAGCCAATATTTTCCTTTTTCATATGGTCTTGGATGTCCATAAAGTGGGAGCAAGAATGGAATAAATCTTGATAGATAAATATGCCTAAATAAGGAGGAATTGTAGCCTAGTAAAACTTGAGTTGAAAAGTAAAAAAATGTAGGTAAATTAATATTTGAGGAGGTAAAATTGGGTTAATTCAAAAAACTTCTTTGATCCCTTTAACGACCATTATTCCGGCCAACTTAAATGGGAGAGAGGAAAAGAAAATATTTATGGCCAAAAACAAAAAGATGAAGCAAGGAAAAGTCAACAAAACCATGTGGTAATTTCATTACAATAATAATATACTAAGGAGGTGGAAGTGGTATTTTTGGAACTCATTAAACCTCCTAAAGGCCATAGCATTTTCGGCCAACAGTGGAAAATACAGAGAGAGAGAGAGAGAGAGAGAGAGTTGGACGAAAAAGAGCAAGAGCAAGAGAACTCCAGTTATCAAGTTCAAGATCAACGTAAGTTGGGTATGAAATTCAAGTGTTTAAGCCTTCTAAATCATGTACAACTCTCTCTAATCTCTACACAATCTTGAAACACATTTGTAGCAAGGCAAAATCAAGAGGAAGAGAGAAAGAAGTGGACAAAAGGTAATCACCAAGACATTGATTTTGTTGTTGATTTATGCTTGTTGTTGGTGGTTATTGTTGTTGTGGTTGTTTTGCTTGATTTTGTAATTTGAGATGATTAAACCCTAAGGGGTTATGCTGATGAATTTTTCATTAATCATGTTCATTAAGTTTTTAAGGGATTGCACAAGTAATTAGAAGTGGAAAGGAGGTGTTTTGTTGAATGGAATCAAGAAAATTCATTTTTCCCAAATTATTCCATATTACGTCCAGACCTGTTTTGGCTGTGTTTGGACTAGATTTTGATGTTTTTACTGACTCCATTGTGTTTAAAATGAAAAACTATGTAGGGTGCATGTGAATTCTGAAGTGTGAAGGCATTAGGGTGTGAAATGACAATTTTACCCTTAAAATCTTAAGATAGGGGATGCCAAGGGCTTTTTCATTTTTTGGCAGTGAATTTTGAAAATTTGAGGTAAAAAATGGATTCTACACGCGAAATTGTGTAGGAATAGCCTGGGTTATAAATTTTGGAAAAGTATAGTTGGATTGGTTATAAAGGAACTTGGACTAGGTCCCTAGAGGTATTATGGCCATTTCGTAGTTTTAAACTGAGATAACCAACAAAGTGAGTTTAGAATAATACATAAATGGATAATAACTCAATTCTTGTAAACTTGGACCTTTAGGACCAGACAATTTGCCCAAGCCAGATCAGGGTTAAGGATCCGATAACAAGCTAAAAAGGGATTTAAGGTAGTAACTATATCTCTCATAAACTATGTGATTATTTGTATGCTTCATGTATTCCATATTATGTGGGTGAACATGGTGCCTGGGGCATAGTGATATAAATAGTGCCTGGGGCACAATACCTAGTTGTGGTTTGGGACCCAGCTGAGGTATACGGACAAGTAGGGGTTTAGCTCTGAATTGTATGCACACACCGTATACAGTTGAATTTTCATTTACACTATATGGTGCATAGCATATTTATTTATCGTATTTTATATGATTGATTGTATTTTGCTACTGAGATTCGTTTGAATTTCACCCTTTTCCCAAAATTTAAAATATTCTAGTAGAAGCTAGTAGCTCTAGGGGCAAAAATGTAAATGCCAGTGATTAAGGGTTCCAGTCTAGAACAGAGTTGCAGTTGGTTATCATTAGTTTTATTTTGTATATTTTGGGAACTATATATATTTTTCAAACCCAATAGGGATTTCTTGTAATGTAAACAAGTACATTGTATCAGTATGTTTATGCTATTTCTATATATCCACAAAACTGTGCGTTTATTACTCTACAAATATCAAAATGTTAAGGGGTTTGACATTTTTAGTATAAGAGCTAAAAGCGGTTCTGACATTATCAGAATAGTATATTGATATAGTCTTGTTTACACAGTGACATGAACTATGCATAGGAGGAGACGTTAGCATGATAGATCACCATTGTCGATTCTCACACTCCAGTCCAGCCCATTGGGTAGTCGAGTATGTGAAAGGAATATCCGCACCCCCCTTGTGTGTTCCTTTCGCCTCCCCACGTCTTGAAGCCACGACCTTGGGGATAATATCATGCTTATGTGAGGCATGGTACCATTGAGCTAAGCTACGAGAGGTGCATCAAAGACAGGATAGATTAAAAAATCCTGAGAGACCGGAAGGTGAGCCCAATCCACCAGAAGAACCTCAACCAGAGCCTCCAATTATGCCAGTTCCCAAGGCCAATGTTTTACAGAGATGGTTGGCACAGTTCAGTCAATGACAACCTCCTATATTTTGAGGAAGGTTTGATCCTCAGATAGCAGAGGACTAGTTATCTTCATAAATTAAATCTGAGATACCATATCTCTATCATGTTAATTATTAGATTTAATTTATCTTAATAAATTAAATTTAAAGCTAACACAATAGAATAATATCATATAATACACACACACACACACACACACACATATAATTTGTATTTCGAAAATACATATCTATATAATATTATTAATGAATTTTTTTATATTACACACACACATAAATATAAAATCCGTCCACCCTAATTAAACATTATCTCGTGTTGGGTCATTCTTGTGTGCGACCCTATAGGCCCATATGAAGTTGGCAGTGGACTAATAACTGTACTAGCCCACAAGTCGCAAGTGGCCTCTAGCAAGACATCACAACTACCCAATTCATATGAGGCCCGTTAACACGATGCAACCTGTCATGCAACCATGTCACATCCCTTTTGTCACATGATATATCAGTCAAGGATGAGGCATGGATAATATCATCCTCTTATTCCTGACTATTACTTTCTTGATTCCTGAGTAGTTTGACAATAGAAATGAAACTCCTTTCTATTGTAGTATGGCCATACATTTCTCAGACTTACTCATCGAGGGGCCCAGTAATATCTCTCTACTAATGTGAGGGACAAATTCCATCTTGATCATTCATATTCCTCTGCATGAAAAACCACCAAGCCCGATTGTAGCCTTTATCATCACCCAGTCAAAGGTGACTTTTGACTAGTTTAAAGCTTAGCAACTCTCATGTAGGAATCCATGATGACCTCAGGTCAAAGGGCATTGTGACGTGGTTATACATGAGAAAAGCTTATGACTTGATCCATGTAGCTTTCTTATAGTGGGTCGGTCTAGCACTTTGTACATTTTAGGACAATCTTTATAAATTATCCAAGGATACAATTATCACAGTTAACAAGAAAATAATATAATAATAGAATGAAGAAATTTCATTAAATTAATAATATTCAAAGTACAATGATTGGCCTTTTGGGCACAATTTCCAACAATTGGGACCATCAAAAGACCTATTATAAATAGGCACAAATCCAGAGTCCAAGAATCATATTTGATAAATGCCAATTTATGCGTAAATATAAGTCACTTGCATCACATTCCCGCATACTGAGGAATGCATTGAATTGATGCAATTTTTTATGTTTTCCCTTATTACATTTTTTGCTTCTCCATAATTTAAAAATGATTTTCACACCTCTCTCGCATCTTTCTCTCTTTTCAATAAAAATTAAATAAGGGTAAAATATAGAAAATACCATTAATTACCCAACAAGTGACTTATATTTTGAAGCAAACTTTTTCCTTACAAGTGACTTGCATTTAGGCACAAAGAGATAATTGTTCAAATAAGCGCCCATTATTTAAGAAAATATTTGAAAATGGTCGAGGACATAGGAATAACTGATATTTTAGGTCATTGGGACCATCAAAAGACCTATTATACATAGGCACAAATTCAAAGTCCAAGAATCATATTTGATAAAGGCTACTCTATACCTAAATATAAGTCATTTGTATCCCATTCTCACAAACCGAGGAATATATTGAATTGATAAAATTTAATTTTTTGTTTGTCTCTACTTTAAAAATGATTTTCACAGCTCTCTCTCATCTTTCTCTCTTTACAATAGAAATTAAATAGGGGTAAAATTGAGAAAATGCCCTTAATTACCCAATAAGTGAATTATATTTTGAACCAAACTTTTCCGTTACAAGTGACTTACATTTAGTCACAAAGTGATAATTATTCAAACAAGTGCTCATTATTTAACAAAAGATTTGAAAATTGTCAAGGAAATATGAATAACTGTCATCTTAAGTATTTGGGACCATCAAAAGACCTATTATAAATAGGCACAAATCCAGAGTCCAAGAATCATATTTGATAAATGCCAATTTATGCGTAAATATAAGTCACTTGCATCACATTCCCGCATACTGAGGAATGCATTGAATTGATGCAATTTTTTATGTTTTCCCTTATTACATTTTTTGCTTCTCCATAATTTAAAAATGATTTTCACACCTCTCTCGCATCTTTCTCTCTTTTCAATAAAAATTAAATAAGGGTAAAATATAGAAAATACCATTAATTACCCAACAAGTGACTTATATTTTGAAGCAAACTTTTTCCTTACAAGTGACTTGCATTTAGGCACAAAGAGATAATTATTCAAATAAGCACCCATTATTTAAGAAAAGATTTGAAAATGGTCAAGTACATAGGAATAACTGATATTTTAGGTCATTGGGACCATCAAAAGACCTATTATGCATAGGCACAAATCCAAAGTCCAAGAATCATATTTGATAAAGGCTACACTATATGTAAATATAAGTCATTTGTATCCCATTCTCACATACCTAGGAATGTATTGAATTGATAAAATTTAAGTTTTTGTTTCTCTCTACTTTAAAAATGATTTTCACAGCTCTCTTTCATCTTTCTCTCTTTACAATAGAAATTAAATAGGGGTAAAATGGAGAAAGTGCAGTTAATTACGCAATAAGTGAATTATATTTTGAACCAAACGTTTTCCTTACAAGTGAATTACATTGAGGCACAAATTGATAATTAGTCAAACAAGTGCTCACGATTTAAGAAAAGATTTGAAAATTGTCTAGGAAATATGAATAACTGTCATCTTAAGTAATTGGGACCATCAAAAGACCTATTATAAATAGGCACCCTGAAATAGTCATTAACAACATATTCTCACTACACTCTACCACATAGTGATTTAATTCTTTAGAGAGAACCAAACATGAATATGGGTGAGATGAGTAAGCTCATCATGTTGATTCTTCTCTTGGCTTCAGGCTTCATATCAGAAGGTAGACCTTTCACAAGTTCTTCATATCATGCTTCAAGCAATTTCTTGGAGAGGTTTGATGTGAGTGGTATCCTTGGGTCAGAGCCTGGCCCTCGAGGTAGAAGGCATGGGGTACCTCATCCAGGTGGCCTTCTCTCAAGAGAAGGACTTAATAAAGGTCTAAACCTCAGTGGTATCGTGCAGTCAAGGCCAAGCCCTTTAGGTGGAGGGCAAGGGGCACCTCTTCCAGGTAGCTCTCCCTCAAGAAAAGGACTTAGTAAGGTCCAAACCTAAATGGTATCATGCAGTCAGGGCTAAGCTCTCTAGTTAGAGGGCATGAGGCACCTCCTCCAGGCGGCCCTCCCTCAAGAAAAGGACTTAGTAACGGTTCCGACCTCAATGGTATCATGCATTCAGGGCCAAGCCGTCTAGGCAGAGGGCATGGGGCATCTCCTCCAGGCAAGCCTCCCTCAAGAAAAGGACTTAATAAAGGTCTTGAGCCCAGTGGTATCATGCAGTCAGGGTCAAGCCCTCGAGGGAGAGGGCATGGGGCACCCTCTCCAAGCATCCCTCCCTCAAGAAAAGGACTTAATAAAGGTCCCAACCTAAGTGTTATCATGTAGTCAAGGCCAAGCCCTCCAAGTGTAGGGCGTGGGGTACCTCCTCCAAGCCCTTCCCCCCCTTCCCCAAGTAAAGGACTTGATAAAGGTGTCAACCCTAGTGATAAGTGCTCTCAATCGCCTAGTGTGATATGATATAGGACACTTTAATGGTGGTTGCCTATTAGTTATTACTTCTATGTAAGATTACTACTATATACAATGAATAAATTGACCTTTTTTACTACATTCCACACTACTTAATGTTTTTCTAGGGAAATTTACTGTTAGGTCATAAGGATGACTGTAAAAATTATAAAAAAAAATTTGAATAATAAGTGAGCACCATGGTCATTCCATGCTGCTCATTTGTTGTGAGATATTTTGGATCATGTTCCTTCCTTGAAAGCTTATAGTGATTTTTTTCCTTTTTCTTTTAACCTGAACATCTGTATATTTCATTCATGAAGAGGCAAATAAGACTCAAACTAGTATAAATCAAAGTTTAGAAATGGAACAAATGAACAAAACTACACCAAAAGAAAGGCAAAACAACCTTAGAAACTGGGATGGAGAAAACAACAAATCATTGTTAGTGGTTTAACCATGCAGTGAATCGGCGTTAACCCAATTGTGATCAAAATAATATAGTTTAATTAAAAACATAAAAAGTTTCACATATAATCCTGAAAAGAATAATATTTAAATAAAAGGCATTAATTTATAAGTGAATGGAACCTTCATGCATAAATTAAACCACAAAGATAATACAACAAAAGAGTTTACAGACATTCAACAAGATGTGCGTCGTTTAAGCATTTTCAATGGGCCAAGAGAATTCAAGGAGATCATGGTTTTAACTACAAGTGTTTTCGGTCCTCCATTTGTTGGATAATTAATTCTCCCTTCTTTTCTTCTAGTGCTCAATCGCTTCAAGTATTGACTTCAATTAAGCAGCAGGTTGCAAAGATTTCCATCTTTAGCCATGGAACAAATGAAGTTGTCTTGATGGACATTTCCTCCTTTTGCAATTTTTTTTTTGTTTAGATTTAGTAGTAATGCTTCTCATTATATATTCTCTAAATATCCTAATTTTTACTCATCCTCGTTACTATATTTGTAATTTTACATTTTCTTTTTATTAATATTATTTGATCTTTTCAAAGAAAAAAAAGGATGTGTGTCATAATATCTTATCACGTGCAAATTCCAAGTACAACGAATAATTGAGTACATTAAAAGTTGTTAAATACGGATTAGTAGGGGAAAACAAGCAGCAGAGGAAACAAAAACAAATCAAAACAATCAACGAGTGTTGATGTATAATCATTGGATTCTTAATCAGTAATATATATATATAGATATATAATAAGACTCTGCCTTGTTCCATATCTACTAGTGCTATTTCCGAGTCCACGAGAAGGGCTATTTCACCTGCAACAAATAAAATCATCAAGAATAAGCTGGGAATTATGTCATACCTTCTCACAAGCCTGCTCAACCTGCGAAAAATGAAACAAAAAATTGAAAAGAAAATGGTACACGGGACGTTAAATTGTCTACTAGAGGAAAGGAGTAATAAATAAAATAGGAGAACAGAGAGAATAAAATTACCATACATGATCATGAATCAAATTCCTTTGAAACACGATGCCTTTAATCTTGTAGTACCATAGCAAGAAAAACCATATGAATCACCAGTGCCAACACAAACAGTAATGACCAACAATATTCTTCATGATGACAACTAACCTGTTCATTGTTGGAGGGGCTAGATCTCTAAGGAGTATATGAATAATAGATGAAAAAGAAAGTAGTATATAATATCTTTAAGACGTGGGCAACACTTTTCATTAGGCTTAGTTTGTTCCCACCTATATCTATCTTATAGGGTGCAATTTGAATTGACGGGCAAATTTCCTGCAGGATTCAATGAAGACCCTTGAGTATGGATTGCACTCCCAATACTCAAGCCAAGACAACAATGGCTTTTACAATGAGATAATTTGACTTTAGTTTTGTGTGCACTCAAGGACAAAGGCAATGAGTTTGATCTATTGTTGTTGCGTGATTTCTGATGTTATATTGTTATTCACAAATAAAGTGATGGTGTAGGGTATTTATAGACCATGAAGTGATGCCTCTTGAAGCAACACCTTTTCAATTAAAATTCATAACCACATGTTAGACTCATGAACCAACATAACTTAAATAGTCAATGGCTATTTAAAATAACTCACCACTACAAAAAAGGGTAGATGTGGCGCTTATTTTTAAACTAACCGTGGTGCTTAGGAAATGCCACATATTCTATCGCTACTAAAAGAAGCTGTGGCGCTTGGAAATGCCACAACATATATATATATTTTTTTTAAAAAAACCATTCATGTGGTGCTTCCTCATAGGACGCCACAGGAAGTCTGCACTTCCTTTGACGTTTCCTTGCAAGAAGTCTATATATATATATATATATATATTTTTTAATTTTGCTTCCAGTGGCACTTTTCTAAGGAAGTTCCACAGAAAGTATTATTTTTTAAAAAAATAATTTTTTTTCATAATTTTCTTTTAGAACCCTATAATTATAGTTGATAACTCACTTGAAACACATTTCCATATCCACAACAAAATGAAGAAAAGAAAACCACAATCAAATAACTCCAAAATAATATAAATTAACAAATAACTAATTAACAAAATCACTACTCAGTAAAATATAAGTGTTAAAAATAAATAATTATTTTACTTATGAAACTCATCAATGTTAACAATTACTACAACAATTAAAAATTATAACTACTACATATCTTCATATACAATCTATATATAATAACATTTAATTTTATCTCATTTATTTTTCAGCATATAAAAATGAGAATAATATTTTCAAATTACATAAAAAATTAAATATAAAAGACATTGAGCAAATTAAACTATTAACTACTAATAAAATTAAATTTGTAAGCTCAAAAATAAAAATAAAAAACTTACTGTGTATAGGAAGCTTGAATGGAGTGAGCTGAAACCTCAAACACAACACCTGAAAAAAATTAATAAAGGAAAAAGAGAAAGAAAAAGTTGCATGCATGTTCTAAAATTTAAAAAAAAATAAAAAGAAAATGGGTGGTTAAGAAGATAATGTGTGGTATATAGTTTTAAAATATAAAAAAAAAAGGAAAAGTGAGTGGGTACCTACTTACAGGACGAATGAAACTATAAGGAGGATGAAATGGGACCAAAAGGGAGGAGGAGTGGGGTTGATTTGGTGCAAGAAATGGGACCAAAGAAATGACGAGGAAGTGCCGAAAATGAGAGGAGGAGGAGGAAATGTGAGAAGTAGAGCCAGGAATACGGGCTGGCCCTTCACGGGCTCAAGTCTAAACGGGTCGGCCCGTTTAGGCCCATTTTCTAAAAAGTACAATATTTTTTAGGCCCTCGACCCTACAGTGCTGGCCCTTCACGGGCTCAGGCCTAAACGGGCCGGCCCGTTTAGACCCATTTACTAAAAAGTACAATATTTTTTTGGCCCTCGGCCCTACAAGGTTGGCCCTTCACGGGCTCGGGCCTAAACGGGTTTAAACTCATTTTAATTCAAAAAAATTTCTTTTTCAAGTTTTACAATTTATTTATTATTTTGCTTTAAATTGAGATACATTATTTTTAAAACTCATAAATTTTTAGTTAAAATAATCATCTAATGTCCAAATTAGCCTATTTTTTAAAGTTTAAATTAATAAATCATTGTAGAAAATAAAATAAATCAAACCAATTAATAAGTGTTTGCCTGTTATTAATACTCTATTAGGTACTTAGGTGTCTCTCATATTAATAATTTGATATAATGATATTATATTTATTAATTTATTTTAAAAAAATATTAAATGGGCCTAAAAGGGCCGGCCCTCAGGGCTGCAGGGCCAGCCCTACAAGGCTTGTGGCCTTACAGGGCCAGCCCTTTTAGGCCCACTTCTCTTTTTAGCCTCTAAATCATAAGCTCGGCCCTTGAAGGGCTTGGGCCTAAACGGGCCGACTCGACGGGCTCGGCCCAAATTCCCGGCTCTAGTGAGAAGTGATGGAACAAAGGAATGAGGAGAAAGTGCCGATCGAAGTGTGGACGGTGATGAGTGAAAAAAAGAGGAGAAGGAGGAAATGGGGGGACAAAGAGGATAAGGAGTGATGACACATGTTAGATGAGGAGTGGGAACCAAAAGGATAAAGGTGATGGAAGCAAATCGTGGGAGAGAGAAGGGTTTGAAAAAAATAAAAAAAATAAAAAATATTACTTTGTGTGGCGCTTACTAAGTCAAGTGTCACACAAAATGCGTAGCAGTTGTGATACTTCCTTGAGCAAGTGACATAGCTGCTAGTTCAGTTAAAAAAAAAAAAAGAAACACTTTAGGTGGGGCTTGGTCAAGCAAGGGTTACATAAAGCCACCAAGCAACTGTGGTGCTTCCTTAAGGAACAACAACAACATGCCAATTTCTTTTTTGAAAAAAATCCAAAAGAAGCCGTGGCACTTCTTTAAAGATGTACACAAAATGTGTGCCACTATTCCATATTTTTGTAGTAGTGACTTTTGAAGAGTTACCCCTTTATAATATGTAGAGTTTTTTTAAAAAAACCAACACAACCTTCCACCAAGTAATAATTACCACACCTTTCATAGGTGTCTTTAGAAACTAAAAGAGCATGGCCTTGGTGACCTTTAGTATTATAACTCTTTACACAACCCTTCATATAACTCCCTCAATTAATGAACACAACTTTACAAAAACACATCTCTTCATTTTAGAACATTTCAAAAATCCCCCATTATTTTAAAATGATCACAAACTCTTATCACTTCAGAATTCTCATGTTGTCAGTAAACATATCTTGAGGATTTGAACATTTAACTAAGTAAGACATGGTTTCACCCATCTAAAATAATATGGTAGACTAGCTTTGAACCAATTATCCCATATGAACATATGTGCATGAATTATGTATGGGATCTCGGGTCATTGTATGCTACTTTAAATGACACATTTATTTGTGGCCTTGTGTCTGTATCATTTTCATGAGAACTTTTTAGAATCAAGCCCTTAGACTCTTAGAGGTGGCTTCACTTCATTCTCATATAGGTAACCTCTGTCAAGAGCATCACTGTGATAAATGCTCCAGCAAATATATGCTTACAGGTCCATTAAAAGCCAAATTGAGCTCAACCTACCCCCTTTTAGTGTCATGGTGACCAAGTACTTTCAAACCTTGGATGTATTAAAAGTCAAGTACTTGTAATCACTCTAATAGCGTATTTTCACCATTGAACTCAAGACTTGATATGATGGTCAAGTGTGAGTTAGGTTTCCACTATTGGAGATCAATGTTTATAGGGCCTCAGTCCCATCCCTTTTGATGTTTTAACACCATATCCCTTGCCAAACCTTTAATTAAAAGATCTATAAGATTTAATCCAGATCTTATATAACTAGTGAAAATTATTCTATTCAAAATCAAATCTTTCACATAACTATGTCTTAGGCCAATTTGTCATGACATTTCATTATAAACTTAGCTATAAGCCCTTGCAAGAGCATACTAACTATCAATGGATAGATATTAATGCCAATGGCTTGGACCATATAGGAGTTTCAAGTAACAAGTTTCTTAAACATTATGCTTCCTTAATACTTTCAACGAATGCTATAAACTCAGAGTCCATAGCAGAATCTGTTATACATGTCTATTTCTTTGACCTCCATGAAATAGCACCCCCGCCGAGGGTGTAGACCCATCCATTTGAGGATGTATAGTCCTTTGAGTAAGTTATTCAACTAGCATATATATATATATATATATATATATCCTTGCAAAATTGAAGAATTACTGCTATAGGTCAAACTATAGTTAATTGTTCCTTTCAAGTACTTCAGTACTCTTTCCACAGCATGCTAGTGTGTCATAATTGGATTGCCTGTGTATCTATTTTATCTTCCCACATCATATGCTATATCTAGTCTTTTGTACATGTCATAGCATATATCAAGCATCCAATCACCTTTGAGTATCTATGTTGTCTCATCTCACAGGACAACCTTTATTGGGTACTAAATTCATACTAGAATCAAAGGAGTAGAAATAGAACAACAATCACAACAATCAAGTTTCTTTAATATTTTCTCAATGTAACGAAACTGGGAAAGCCCAAGACAATTGTTATTTCTAATAATCTTAATTCCTAGTATGACATATGTAACCCCTATGTCATCAAGGCCGTGATTAGTGTTTAAACTCATTTTATAAATGAATAAAAGATCAAGAGTAATTAAAACTTTTTACAAAAACCTGTACAATACGATCTCCGTTTATTTCAAAGTAAAAGCAATTAGCCTGCTCAGTTCATCACATATACAATATCAGAGTATTGACAAAATTCCTAACATTCACCTAGGATGATATTATTAATCCAAGAGTTTTTACAGAGCATCATTGCCCATCTCAGTTTCCCACACCGGGGATTACACAACTATATTATTCTTTGGTCCACAATATATATATACAATTGTCCAAATGATAACCAAACCAAAACGAAATTAAGACTACCACCAGCAATCCTAGTCATCCTTGTTCACCTGCTTGTCCCTTGCCCTAGCTAAAAATTGTTAATTGGGAATAGTGAGATTCAAAAGAATCCCAGTAGTAACAATTTACATATATGATGTATAATTAAACAAAGCATGTAAGTATATATCACAATTCAGCTATACAGCATTCAAAGTCAGGCTACCCACTATGACTCAATCATTCATTCAAGGCTGGGCTACCCGCTACGGACCCAATCGGCAATATTCAAGGTTGGGTTAACCGCCACAAACCCAATCAGCAACATTCAAGGTTGGGCTAACCGCCACAAATCCAAGCAGCAACATTCAAGGCTGGGCTACTCGCCTCAGACAGAATCAGCATCATTCAATGATAAATACGTACGAGCAATGCATTAAACATGATATAGAATAAATTGTCACTACCTTGCTCTTTCCGTTCTTGTTCAGGCACATACCTTCTCCGTTCTGGGCAATGATCAAATCCTATATTCATAATTAAGGATGATACATTATCACTTATCCCAATACTTAAACGACTCCAAAACACTTAGATTTGGTTATCATTAAAGTCCCTTAGGTGGCTACTAGAAGCCCAAATAAATGCCGAAAGGGTTTAGGAAAGACTATAACAAAAAACCACCTTTCAGAAGTGCAAAATAATGATTTTTGGGGGTTGACCGCGACCCAAAAATCCACTGGTCACGGCCAAAAATAGGTCCGAAACATTTGGGCCTTGGTCCAGAATCAGCTAGCCGCTGCCAAGAAAAATTTTGTTTCTTGGCTAAACTTCCAAAAATTATAACTAATTCTAGAAAAATAGAAATGAGGTGATTTCAAAGCCAAATGAAAGGTATTTAAGTCCTCTTCATAGGAAAAATATGGGCCATTACCAGAAATCACCACACAAATACATAATTGCCCAAAACTCAACATTGCTCTAAAACAGAGTCCAGTTTCCATCCCAAACTTTGGACAATCATATCTCCCAGTTCACAAAACGACATGACACAAATTATATGTCTATTTTGAAGCTTGGGATGTGATCTTTAAGACTAGAAAGTTTCATAACTTTTAGACATCATTTATTCATTCAAAACTTTCATGCAAACAGACTTCCCATAACAGAATTCACACTTGACAACATTCCAATTTTCTACTAAAATGTCCAATAGCTCCAAAATCAACAATCAAACATATTCCCACATAAATTTTCAAAAAGAATTTATTGGAAACATCAAATCAATCAATTTCATATTGCTTCCACAAGATATAGCATGATCAACAACACAATGCCAATTTCCCAAAATCCACAAACTTCACATATTAATCTGAAATCAATTATATCTATCCAATACACATAACAACACACCATTTCCATGACCACTACATGCCATACTCTCTAAGACCCTTATGTTCAAAACTAGGGCAAAAATTTCCAGAAAAGTCAAACTCAATCAATGGCTACGAAACCTATATAGAAAGGTTTGTCTTACTCACCTCAATAACATTCCCAAAGAGGTTCCTTGGTTCTCCCAACTCTAGATTTCCTTGTGTGCTCAAAACACCACCAATGGAAAATCTAAAACCATAGGATGAAAGCTCTTAACAAGAGGAACAACTTTAAAGAAGGAGATTTTGGCATTCAATGTCAAGATCTTATCTAAATCTTGAGCTTTCCTTTTCTCTTTTTTCCTTCAAAAATGGTGAAAATGGAGAGAGCAAGAGAGAGAGAAATGAGAGATGACGATGATGATGAAGAGCACAGAAATTCTGCCCCCTCCCCATGCCTATTCGAAGAGAGATAGAGAGAAGAGAGGAAATGAATAAAAATGATGTATTGACTTTTCCTTCTACCAACTCTCATGCTTGCTTCATCTACCAATGGCCACATGTCACTCTCTTATTGGTTCTCATAAAGTAAGTAACTAATTAGTTACTCTAACTAGTCCATTAGCCATTTAGTTATACATCTCATTTCTCTTAGTTAGTAATTAATTTCTCCATTAATCACTAACTAATTACCCGACGATTTTCCATTCTTTCCAAATTTTCCATTGATTTTGGCACATTTATTTAAATTGCCACATATCTCATAATTAGATCCTTTTTCCTTTTCCCTGCTCCATTTTTCCTTATTTTAGCCCAATAATTATTTCATCACATAATTATGCTAAAATACAGGGCGTTGGACATTTCCAATAACTAATTTGGATATCAAATTCACATTAGATTTACAAAATTGTTTCACAATAATTGTCATTAACCTTTAGTTAAAATTTGGAGCATTACAACATCTACCCTCCCATATCTTTCAAGTCAAAGTTAACAGACAATAATTTCTCTGTTTTATTTACTTATGATGAATCCTCATTTTTAATAGAATTTGAGATATATTTTGGTATATTTGGGGAGTCATTAATCCTAAATTAAAAGATTTTTGGAGATTTTGATAAGATTATATTTTGGCACATTATTTAGGAGATTTTATTGCAAAAGATCAAATGGAAATATTTAGGTTTAGATAAAGGACTAAATAAATAATAAAAGTTTAAAGTTAAAATGCCGTTTCGCGGAGAAACCCAATTGGGACAACCGGACAGATGCTAATTTAAATGACCAGATGAGAAGTGATGCCGTTTTGATAAAAAAAAAAAGTTGAGACCTAAAAGTCTAAACGGAAGAGCACGAGTTGGGGCAAGAGGACAGATTTGGGGGTGGCTAAAACACTGTTACTTCGTCTTCTTCCTTGGAGAGCAAAAACCAGAGCAAGGCATAGTGAGTGAGAGCCAGAGGAAAAGAAATAGGTGTTTGGTTCTGTTAATCAACTCCACGGGAGGACGAGAGAGCTGCGAAGGCGATTTAACCGAGGACCAGTGGCACCGTAACTGTTGTTTCTGTTATTTGAGGAGGCCTTGTTGCTGTTAGTTGCTTCTTTTTCTTCTTGCAAGCTCGATGGAGATTGAAGGAGAGAGGGAAAACAGAGACGCTATGGCAAGGATTGAGCTACTACTTCAACTTCGAATCTGATAGGAGGAAGAAGGGGAGAGCGTGAGGAGAAAGAGAATGTTTATGCAGCAAGGGAAAGATCATTAGCTATGTTCTGCTTTCTCTTCTCATTTTCTTTATTGCTTTAAACTCTGAATCTATTGTTGCCAGTGCTTTGAACTCCGAATTAATTGTTGCTAGTGTTGAGATGAAGATGTGTAGCTAGTTAGTTTGCATTAAGATCATTTCAAACCATTGCAAGGATTGAGACTTGTTATTACTCTCTTTAGTTGTTAATGACAATTATGTGTTAATTTTATCTTGTGCCTAATGTTTTTTGTGACTGACCAAAACTTAGATTGCTTTGTTCAATTAAATTAAGCTTGAGAAAGTTGATTTAATTATAGAACTTATGTAAGATTATGCTAGACTTGAAGTTTAGGAATTAAATAGATGGTTTATTTGTGACATAGAAATATAGTTACTAACCTAACATAATCAAATTAAAGTAGTTGCCTAATGAATATTTTCTCTTAAATGTAGCAAGAGATTATGCATGTTAATTGAGGATATAAATTTGGTTTTGATTTGAGAAAGCTTAATTAAATGCTTTTGAACATTAGACTAACATGTAATGTCTTAAGTCACATGAATTGCAATGGTGGGAAATGATCCTATGCTTCTCTTGTCTTGAACTAGAGTTTTAATTTAGTTGTCTTCAAGTTATTTTCCTTTTCTTAATTTCAAGCAAGTTTTAGGACATAAACTCTTTAAATGGTTTTACTCAACCTAATTGATAGCATAATTGAGACGATTCATCTACTTTTGCCTTAATCCTCATGGGAACAACAACTCTTTATACTACTTGTGACCCGTACGCTGGCAGTAAGCTAAATGGTGAACAACTTCATCCATTTCACTACCAAAAATTAACATGTTACTAACAAACCATGACTCATTTTTCTAATATTAAATTTAAATCTCTAAATAGAATTTATAATTCTATCATTCCCCCTTTTCTCTAAGGCCTTTTGAAACTATCCTTCCTCTCCTGCATGTACCTTCTTTTGAGCATTGGTGTCTTTTGTACCAGGAATTGAAAACCGGACCGGACCGGCCGGTTCAGCCCGTGAACCGGCGAACCGGTGGTCCAACTGGTCCGGTCCGGGGGTGAACCGTACGGACCGGTTCACCCAATTTTTTTTTTTTTTGAAAAAATTCATTTTTTATTATTTTTACATAGAATTTCATATAAATAAGCCTAAAATATTTACTTCCTCACCGGTTTAGTCCCGGTTTAGCTCCGGTTTGACTACCTATCTGACCCACTGACCCTTAACCCAGTGCCCTGACCGGTTCAGTGACCGGTCCGGTTTTCAGTACCTTGCTTTTGTATGATATATCATTAATCAAGATCCATTCCCTCTTCTATGTGAAGAAAATCCCCCAATTGCTCATGAGAGATTTAATTTTTATGCTTAATTAAGACTCTTTTACATATCTTTCTATAAAGGAGGAAGTTTATCAATGATTGATGAGATAATAATAAATGTATCCACATACATGTTCAATTGTTTGAAATTATTCAAATCATGTTCAATTCAAGCATCTATTCCATAATAAATTTTTATCAATCATTCTAACTAAAATTAGAACACAACTCGATAATAATCAAATCATCCAATTGATAATAGCATTTCTCATGATAATTATCAATTTACTAAATCCAAAATCTATTATGCTTCTTACTACTTTCTAATCATGACTAAAAAATATTCTATGATTCCACAAGCCAATAAACCACATAATTTAAGCAAAAATAATTGCATCATACCAAATCATGAATAACCTCATGAATCTAAAAATCATAATAAAGAAAGGCAAATAAATACTTATTTCTCTCCTTTGCCATTGACCAAAATAAATTCAAGAAGACTCTTTTACAAAGTTAGTGGTGAAATCATCCATTGTCCTCTTCCATTTCAAGAAAAATCCTTTAAGTGACAAAAGGTGCCGATGATGCAAGCCTCCCAAGAATTGTACTTTGCTGGATCCTTATAAGCAAATATGGCTTCCCGGTGCATTCTCCTAAAGCGATATTACTCCTAATCTCATTTTGTCGGATGAAGCTTCCTCGAGGGTTAAGTTGTTGAGATGACAGTGGCCACAAGACTTAGATTCCCCCTCATGTCTTCTAGCCAATCGCCATTTATATCTATCTTATAAGATGTAATATGGATTGACTTTCCTAAAGGATACAATGAAGACCTTTGAATATGGATTGCACTCCCAACACTCAAGCCAAGACAACAATGGCTTTTACAAAGTGATAATTTGACTTTATATTTGTGTGCACTCAAGCACAAAGGCAATGATGATGATGATGATATTTGTGGAAAGCCATTGTTCAAATCATGAGGAAAATGTTTAGGGTATATAAGCCATTGAACAAAGGAGATTCCACAAATTGTAAGACTCAAGAAGGGTTGTCCATTCAATTCTTCCCTCTATAATTTTGTCTAAGTTTATATTTGTGGAATCTCCTTTGAAGTCAAATGATGATGATGATGATAATACCATTGATTTGCGGATGCCTCACATCATCGTTTTTCTTCAAATAGAGGTAAAAGAGTTTTTTAATAAAAAAGTACAAACCAAAAAGATATTTTTCTTAAATAAATTATAAACATTTTCCTAAAAAAACTTATAAAGTGACAAGTATTTCTACCCAAACAATGTGGACTTTAATCCCGTAAAGGGTATATAAGCCTTATGTCCTCTTAATGAGTCATGTCCGAACAGGTAAATAAATAATTTTTTTTTTTATTGTTCTTTTTTTTTCCTTCTTCTGTAAACAATTTTTGTTTATATTTTTATTATTTTTCCTTTTATGGGTAATTAGAATATTTTTACAGATCGTATTATTTTTAAATAATTAATTAGGGTAACTGATCTCATGAACTAACATCTTCCCCACTTACAATCAACTCTCAATCCCTATTTGATTTTTGTTACCTTGTTCTTTTATGTTTCTAAAATCCTACAAATTTTGGTGGCGACTCCTATTTCACCCTTGACCTTCCAGACTATAAACGGCGGAGTCTTCCTTTGAACCACCCACTTCCACAGCACACGAGCAACAGTAATCCATGTATCTCTAATATCAATAACATCACTAATCACGGCTCGACCAAAGGTAGCCATCTCACAGCAAAAGAGTGAAAGAAGACCCAAACAACAATTCTTCAAAACAATGAATGCAACAACACCACTTTCTTGAAAACCAAAAACAAAAAATTTAATGACTAACTGACTAAATTAACACACATAAATCACAAACCGAGCACATACCATACCCAAATCAAACCGTTTTATTGACCAAAAGACCACATCTAATGAACACTCATAAGTAACCAGACCACATAAATGAATACACACACTACAAGGAAGCGATGCAATCAACTCATAAATGAACAACCAAATACAATGAACCCTCACAATACATTGAATCTCATCTTTAATTTTAAGAAAGGAATTAATAATGCTTTTTTGAGCTTGAGGGTTTTATTGACTTAATTCTAGTGGAGCAAGTGTTATTGAGCTTAAGGGTTTCCCATGTTTCAATTAGGTGATTAAATTATTAATTCCAATCTTTCATCAACCTCCCTTTAGTCTAATTAATTAATTTGGGCTAAGAAAGTTAACTCCATGTGAATCCTAAGTTGTCTCCTTCATCATTATAACTGAATTAAGTCATTGTTGTTTGTCTTGCTTTTTCTTAGTGTTTTTGCTTAGGATTTTAATTCCTCTTTTATTAAAAAAAACCCAAAAATTGCATTCAAATTCTTATAGATTTGTCTAATTCTCGTATAGGTTTTAGAGCCAATCACATTGGTGCATTTAGTTAGTTTAATTGTATTTAGATAGTAGTGTCTTGCATTCTAGTTTAAGTCCATTCCATTGCACCTTTTATCACTTAAAATCAATCATAAAGAAAACTCATAGCTTGCTCCTTGAAAGAATGACCTAGGTTGTGTAACCCCCTCCGTAATTATATCCAAAATACGCGATTAAAATGAAATAGAGACCAATAATAATCAAATAACATTTACTAACCCATCACATGACGGGGTTTCACAAATACCTTTCGAAATCATTTATAAACTTGGTCTCATATTCACATTTCGAATACAATTACTACGTGAAGATAAATCACATTCATATAAATATTAGAGTGCACAATATAATCATCCTGGCAATCCCGGGTACATACCTTCGCTAAAAATACACAGGGCACAATTGCCCATTACAATTCTTCAAATGGGGATTACACAATCTCATCTCAAATTCATAACCCTATATTCAACCGAATCATATATAATCTTCACAACTCATTGATAACCAACTACCAACTCTCATCTCGAAGGAGTCCTAGCTGCTCCCTTCACGAGCCACTTGCCATGTCTAAATTGTTGGTAGGGGAGGGTGGGATTTGAGAGAATCTCAGTAGGAAACAGATATCATAATGCATGCATGATAGATGCTATGTGTATGACATGTTAGCTTTATCTAGATGGATGCCCCATAATGACATTTCTGCATGCTCAATGTTTCATGTAACAAAACTATGACCATAGCAAAACAGAAACAGAGCTTCATTTATACAAATATGCTCTACACAATCAAGTAAAGCAATCACATACATCACTACACAAGCAAAGATATCAAATACATGCAAGTAAGGTAAGTCCCCTACCTCCAGTCTTTTCTCCTTAATTTGCGTGCTAGCAACTCGAGGCTTCACATTCGATCCTACAATGTCAAATGTACTATTTAGACACTTCCATAGTGTTTCTGGGGTTATATGAGGCTATATTTAGAATTTACTAAAATACCCCCGGGGACCTGGCCCGGCCCCGTTGTACCCGGTCCGGCTATACTTTTCCCGAAATTCTATCCTGGGCTATCCTGACATATTTTCGCCCAAGGAATCCATTTTCAGACTCGGAATTATCAAATTCAATGTCAAATTACAACATTACCCTTGGCAGCCCCACTTTAAGGGTTTCAGGGGCGTTTTCGTAATTATACTTTTTTGGCCTTTTCCGAAAAAGTGACCAACTGTAACCCCACCTAATTTTCGCTCCTGAACTCAATGGAATCATCAAATCATTGAAAATCCATCTCTAACCCCTTCAAACTAGCCTTGGCCGAAATTCTCAATTCCCCAGGAAAATTGGTGTTTTTCGGTTTCGGCTCCACAGACGTGTTTCTTTCTACTCCTAACCACTGTATTAACCATTCCATTGGGTTAGAACTACCATTTAGTATTAATTTGGGCAGCATAACACCTAGGCCAACCCATTTTCCAAATTTACAAACAAAGACAATCTGGTGAAATTTCACCGATTAAATCAACCATAGCAGCTAGAACAATCAAAGATTGAACTTTCGGAGGTTACCTTAAGCTCCTTCTGGTTTATCCTTCTTATGGCTGAACCCTAGCCTCTTTAAACAATGAAATTCCTTGCTTCAAGACCTTAATTGACATAGAGGAATAACTTAGGAGAAGGATTATACACGTTAGGTACGAATTCACCGAAGAAATTGACCTACCTTGTGAGATTTCTCCTTCCTTCTCCCTATTTTCTCCAAGCTCTCTCTCACATTTTTGTTTCTGAAATGGCGTTAGGAAATGGTTGATGAAGATGGAGGAATTGCTTTTAATTCCATGCTGATGTCATATTTTATTTTGATGATGTCATAATTCCCATTTTTGGATTTTCTGGCAGATTTTTGGCCCAAACTTTGAAAACTCATAACTAATTCTAGAAAAATCGAAAAGAGGTGATTCCAAAGCCAAATGAAAGGTATTTAAGTCCTCTTTATAGGAAAAATATGGACCATTATTAGAAATCACCACTGATTAAACCATATTTTTATGTAATATTTCATAATTAAATTGGGATTTTTAATGGATTTTATGGGATAATACTACATGATTGAGCATTAATTTTAGTTAGGAACATTTGTATTGAATTAATTGTAATTAAGGGTAAAATGGTCATAAATTTGTTGATTATTTATACAAATGTTTTCCTTGAACTTTTGATGCTACATGATGTTTAATATTGTATTGTAGGTGGTTTGGGAGAAAATTGGGGATTTTGGTGGTCAAATTAATATTTTGAAGATTGGGGAAAATCACAGAAAGGGGCCCTAGATTTTGGAAAAATTACAAAATAAGGAAGAAAAGCGACAGTGAGAATTATAGATAAGTACCCAAAAAGTTCAGAAAGTTTGCTTCTGACCACCAAAGTTTCAAAACTGTGCAAGGTAGTCCCTCAAGAAAAGGTTTTACAGTTCTCATTTTAGTCCCTGGGTCACAACACGTTGTTTTGACCAAGGGATTCGATTCCCATGGACCCAACCTGGTGGATATGTGAAATGGATATAGAAAGACCCGATAGAAGACGCGAGCTGAGGGAATATATACAGAGGCACCGCAAGGATCATCGAGCTTGGACATCATCGAATCATCTCATCATCTGCTTCCTCCCTTCCCTTTCTTGTGTCGCCGGTGGCACAACCTTCTCATCTCACCATTACCGCCGGCGACCACCTTGAAACAGAATCACAGACCCAAGGACCATTATATAGTGAACAGAGCTGCTGGTCTGGAGAGAAGGCGATGTGAGAACATCACAGTGGCGGCTGCAACACTGGGGGAGAAACGGACTTCTGTCTAAACTCGCCGGTGATAGAAGAAGAACCACTCCATCAACACCACCGTCACCTTCTTCATCACCGACTCTGCCTCAACCTCCATTGTCCTCCGTTGAGTTACTCCCATACAGCTGTTTCTCTGTTCTTTTCCCACCACTGTCACTGTCCTCTGTAATTTTTCCTTTGCTCACTGCCACTGTCACTTCTTTACCACTCCATCACCACTGACAGCTTATTCAACCATCTTCTCCTATCATCATCTTCCTCTGTTTCAGACCGTCATCCATCACCGTCTCTCTATTCTCACTCTTTCACCACCATCCTTCTCCTTCCACTGTAGTTTGTTCTTCACTTCATCACCAGAATCCCTCTATCCCATATAGCCAGAGTCCTTCTTTCTATTCCCCATTAAGTCAATATTGCCATTAGCTTCATTGGATATTTTGGTTGGGAAACTGATATGAATTGTGGCAGTGGCTAAATTTCCCAACTCTTGGTGATGATGAATAGTGCTTGAGCTTATTGGACTACAAATGGGAGTTTTATTATCATTCCATTAGTCTAGAATTATATATATTTGGATTGCCTAGTTTTAGGAATTTTCATATATGAGATTCTGGAATTGAGATTAATGTTAATTGTCTCTTTTGGTTTGATAATTATAGTTGAGATTGAATTTTACAATTTGAAGATTATATCTGTTTGAATTTCTTTGTGGTTGCAATAAGATTATGTTAATTAGCGTGTTATTGTCTAGTTAATGTGGTTGATTTGTATCCTTGAGGGGCTGTTTAGCACTCAAATTCAAGAAGACTCATGTTGCATTATTCAAATTTCAATTGCACATTAAGTGGTTTTAAACAATATCTCAAGAGGTAGTAGTTAGTTATGTTTGTAGGAGCTACTATTAATTGGGAATATTGGACTCAAGTGTTATCTTGAGGTTATTCTTAAGACTTAATGAATTCTTAACTCCCATAATCTTTTTGAGCAAGGATTGTCACTTCTTCATTACCAAGAGCAATCTTTATTGATATTTTCCACTCCATACCATTCCATTCACTTTTACTCATTCTCCATTTTTATAAGAAAAATACCAAAAATATTATATTAGCTTTTAATTAACAATTGCATTTTCTTTTAGATATTATTTTGAAGGAAAAATCCAAAATCGTTTTCCCCTTGTTTTAATTGCATTTGCATAATAATTAGTTTACTTAGGTAGTTCAGTAAAGGCTCCTCAAGTGAGATGACCCGAGTGTTGCATCGTACTGCAACTCTTGGATTAAAAATATTTTGCATTTGACCCCAAGGCATAAAGACACGGGTCAAATCATTGGCGCCGTTGCCGGGGAGTTAAGTAATTGGCTCCCTAGGTAATCTAATTGTCAAATTCACTTTTGACAAGGGGTTACTCGAGTGAAGCTTATTAGTTTTGCATTTTTGGTTTTTTCTTTGCATATAGTTTAGGATTTTTTCATTTAGATTGCATTCATTGCATTCTTGCCTTGATTTGACTTGGTAGCTTCTGTGTGGTGTTGTTACATTCAATTTGATATGATTTTGAGCTCACTTATTTAAATTCACCATGTCTCCAAGTTATTTCATAGCATAATTGCTTATTTTGTTATTTTGAAATTATTTTTCTCCTTTTTCTCTTGCATTTCTTTATTCCTCATTCTTTTTCTTAGTTTTTCATAGTTTATAGTTAGTTAGTCATCTTGTGATTCATTGGGATTGTGTTGTATTGAATTTTTATGGCTTGGTTTAATGGTAATCAAGGTTTACCTTTACAGTCTTACTCTTCTATAGCAGATTCGACTAAAAGGAAAGAGTCCATCTCTGAAAGCATCCATGCTATTCAACAAACATTGCAGCTTCTTCAAGCCAATTTGGGATGTCAAGATAGTCCAATTGGTGAAGAATGTCATGGTCCATTCCACCCTCTACACCATGAACCCTACCAACAAAATTCATTCCAACCTCATTACCCACCACACCGACCCTATAGATCATACCATAAACCTTCTCCGCCACCATACAACCCATATCATGAGCCTCACTCAATCCTTCACTATATAACCCAAAATAGAGTCGAGTTTTGATCCCAACATTTGGACAGACATATCTCCTAGTTCCCAAAATGAAATGATACAAATTATATATTCATTTTAAAGCTTGGGATGTGACCTTTAAGACTGGAAAGTTTCAGAATTTTTAGACATCATTTGATTATTCAAAACGTTCACACAAACTGACTGCTCATAATAGAGTTTCACTTGACATAATTTCAGATTTTGCATATTTGCTTCCAATGGTTCCATTTTCATACCAAACATCCTTCCCACATAAATTTTCACAAGGAATCCATTGGAATCAAATTCACATCTCATTGACATGTTTTCACAACAATCTCAACATGTCAACACAATTCACATTTCAAAACCTAACATTAACTTTTCCATTCCAAAGTTCCAAACCAATTTCAATGACATCAAAACACACTATGACACCATTTCCAACACAATACCCCATTCAATTCTTCCCTCTATTCTAAGTCAATTTGGATGTTAATCCACAATTGAACTCAAATACAGGGTTTCAGCGCTGTACACAACACACACGAATCACATTCGAGTGTCAAATCACATCATATTCTCCAAAAGGGTTATTTATCACTAACCACTTTCACTTTTGAAGTCATTAACCCTTAATCATAATTTGGGATCTTGCTAAACCGGGGCTTAGCAATCCACTAATCTCAGGCTTATTTTCTAGCCTCGAGTCTCAAAATTTGGGGTATTACAGGTTGACCATAAACTGTATAATTAATTAGGACCTAGTTTAATTGATTGCTTTAGCAACAAAAGTAGACATCAATTTTGGCGTTGTTGTCGGGGAGCAATGATTAGGCTTTTGGTTTGAGTTTTAGTTGACTTATTAGGTAGTTGTTTATTGCATGACCCGATCCTCCTTCAAAAAATTGTTTGAATTTGATCCTGAGATTGAGAGGGCATTTAACCAACAAAGAAGAACTAGAACTAGTACTCTCATAGGTAGTAGTTCTTCTGTTGAGCCCATTATTGATTCTTCCGATTCTAAGGTCAACATGGATAGTAATAATATTGTTATTAATGATGATGGGAATGTTAATGCTAATGCAAATACAAATGCTAATGCTCATATTGTTGATCCTGCTATACCAATTAAAGAATTAGTTTCACTTGATCTGCATTTTCAAAATTGGTGCATCAATTATCCTGATATTAATGCAAATTTTGAGTTGAAATCTGGATTGATACACTTACTTTCAAAATTTAATGACCTTTCAAATAAGGAAGCATACAATCACTTAAAGATATTTCACATGGTTTGCACTGCTATGAAACCTATTGGTGTGATTGAAGATCAAATTAAGATGCATGCCTTCCTATTCTCTTTAGAAAGATATGCTAAAAAGTGGTTGCTTCGATTGCCCTGGATTCATGACTTCATGAAATCAATTGAAGAAATTGTTCTTGGAAAAGTATTTCCTAACTTCTCGTACTCCGTCTATTAGGAAGGACATATGTGGATGCCGACAAATAGTTAGGGAAATCCCTATATAAATATCTAGAGCATTTTAAAATGCTATGTTCTAGCTATCTCCACCATCAAATTCCAGATACATTACTGATCTAATACTTCACTGAAGATCTCTTACCTCTAGAGTGAGTTTTATTAGATTCAGCTGCTTGTGGTGCTCTCCTTCACTTGGCTGTTGATCAAGCTTAGGAATTGATTGAAAGGAAAGCTGAGAATAGCCAACAATTTAGTTTTAAGCAACAAGTAAGAGTTAATGAAGTGGGATTAATTTCTTCCAATTCTGAGTCTCGTCTATAGAATAAAATTGATAAGCTTGCATCTGTTGTGGAAAAAATAGCCATGTCTCATACAAAATTCTTCTAAAATAGTCAATTATATGGGGCCCTCTACTTCTTTTACCCCATAGCGGAACTCTTCTACTCTAATAGGGTCACTCGATTCTATTTGCTCTCTAGCCACTCATAGTATTGACTTTTGCCCCTACCTGAATGATGGAGCTGAATCTTGCAATGTGATATATCCTTCTAATTAAGCCTATGACTCAAGGTGAATAAAAATATTATCCTTACTCCAATACATATAATCCTGGATGGCATAACCATCCAAATCTTCAATATGGAAATGGCCAACCTCAGCAAGCACAGTTCAATCAAAGTGGAAATTCTAGTAGCAAGATGTTTCAACAAGTTAGATAATCAATGCCAGTCAAAGATAAAGGTTCAAAGTTTAGAAAGCAAGATGGATGCTATGATGAAAATCCTAATACAACAACAACAACAACAAAGATAGGAAATTCAAACTCTTCAGACTCAGATTGGTCAATTGTCTAATGCATTTAGTAATGTACAAAGTCAAGGTTTAGGAAAGCTTCCATCCTAAGTGGTAACCAATCCAAATGTTGGAACTCAGTTGAATCCTAATATTAGTGGAATTAATGCTATATCTCTCCAACATGGGAAGATAATCCCCTCTGCAGATCCTGTTGCTACTAATACTACAAAAGACAAGGAAGTTATTGATGACTTTCCTTCCACTTCCATCTCACAGGATCAATCCACTTTATCAAAAACACAATTGGTACCTCATGACGAACAAGAAAATGATGATGAAGGAAAGCAAGTGATCAAGCAAGCATTGTCCTTTTCTATTGTGGTAGCTATTCGTTACCGCAAGTGCACAGATCGCGTCAAGTAATAAAGTGATAAGTAAAGATCGTTCCTATGAGGATTTTAGTAACAAATTGGTCAAGCAATAGACTTAGTGAATTCAATTAAGTTGAGCCAAAACATGTTGTCGAGGTGAAAGAGAAATTTAAAACTATTTTTAGACTAAAAAATTATGAAAGCAAATGATTTTTTAAAATTCAAGTGTTAAATAGAACTTAGGATTATTTATCCCCCTTATATTTCAAAATTCTCTCAATATATGCTACTTAATGCGAGATTATACTAGCCAAGGATACTAAATTACCTATAAGTTCTCTCTTGAGTCTCCAAATAGATGTATAATTTAATTAATCCATTAATCTCTTAATTAACTAATTAAACCCTAATTTTCATAACAAATCCTATTTGGTTATGTGAGGTCAATGAGTGTATCTCTACCTCATTAACAAAACTATCCATTCAATTAGTAAATTTCAAGCTCTCACACGATTTAACTCAAGTTTTACACTCAATCTAACTCTCTCAAGCATTAATCAAGTGAACCCAACAATCTTATTTGTGGCCTACCAACAAGAAGCATTAAGTAAAGAGTGAAATAAGCATAACCTCATCATTAATCACAAATATAAAGGGGAAAATGAGTATTTAATCCATACAAAGGTTCCAAACAACCCTAAAGTGAGGTGCCTAGCTACACATAATCATGAAAGAGCTATAACTATGCAGAATAATTATAGCCATATCAGAAATTTAGCAAAGAAAGAGAAGAATGAGAAAAACCAAGGATTGAAGCCCCAAATCTCTTCTAGACTTCAACTTAAGCTCAATACTCTTCAAGAAGGCAAAACCCTAGTACACCCAGCTCCAAAGAACACTTGAAAACTGAAGAATGACCTAATTTCGGCTTATCCCTTGCTTGAAAACCCTCCACATGAGTTTTAGCGAGTAAAACGCATAGTTGCATTTTTGGTTGTGTGCTGAAGCATGTGATATAGTAAGTTCTGCTCCTCGTTGGCTTCAGCCAAAATGTCAAGTGTTGAAGCATATCATACAGTGAGTCCAGATCTCCATTGACTTCAGCATATGCATTCTTGGCTAAAGCCAACAACGCATCAGCTTCCTCCTAGCCCATGCTTTCTTTGATCTTTTGAGAGGTTTTATGACTTGTCATCTTCCACCTACAAGGGGGAGAGGGCTTCATGAGTTCTTTAACTTTAACAGATATATATGTATTTAACTCATGAGTTGAACTTTTCTTTTGTTCTATCACATTTTTTTCTATATATACACAATTTGTACCAAAAGTGAAAGAGAAGAAAATGTGCTAGAATGTCATCAATTTCTATGACTTAACACACCCCCAAACTTAAACTTTTGCTTGTTCTCAAGCGAAATAGTTTATCCTCACTGAATGAATCAATTACTCATCATGTATGTATGAATAAATTTGTCCTCATTAGCTGATCAAGAAATTATTTAAACAAGAAATGAATACAATATGCAAAGATGAATGCTTCATAGATTTAAAACATGCTTTTCAAGAATTCTTAAGTGTGAGTGTGTGAATGGAGTCAATATTTATTCCTTTTGCACAAGTTAAAATTCAAAGCAACACTTCAAATTATATATCAATATTCAAACAAATAATTTTATCATCCCCTAATTCCTTCCTCTCTTCTTCTAATTCACTCCACTTAACTTAAAAATCAAAGAGACTTTTCTTAGCTTATAATGGGGCCAAGGGTTAAGGTTTTCAAAAGAAAAGGGAAAGGATAATCAATCAAATACCTTAAGATAGATGATATTATTCAAGGGATTTCTTTCTTTTCTCATGAAATATACTCCCTCAAACTTAAACCAAATTGATCTTTTCATATCAAGCCTTCTTTTTAAGCATTTTCTTTGTTTGTTTGTTTTTTTTTGTATACACGCTTTTTTTTCTCTGTTTTTCTTTTTCTTTTTCTTTTTTTTTTGGGAATATTTTGGTTTGATTTATGTACCTTGTGAACTCTTTTACTTTCAACACTCCTTTCCCAATCTATTGTAACTTTGCATAACATCACCATATTCCACCACCTAATCAATTATCATCTATCTCAAAGCAAGGAAATTATGGTTTTTCACATTGGTTTAGGTAGGTAGATGTTAGGTTTTCTAATACAAATCTTTAATCGATTTTTTAAATAGGCTCAAAATAAGGGTTCAAAGGGAAATCACTTCAATTGGGTAAGTTTGAAAGGCTCAATCGCATTTTATGAACTACCCTAATTATTTTTTTAAATCTTACGAAGTAAATAAGAAGTTTTGAAGAATTCCAAAGAGATTCTAAAATCAAAAATTTGAAACAAAGGTATATAACCTAATTTGCCACAAAGGCTTTCAACCAGCACATCCACATTAAATTTAACTCCAATAGTGTGTGAAATACTTAAAAACTCTTGAACAACATGTTTTATCACTACAATGCACTCATCCATGCATATTAATAAAAATTTCCTATCTAATATAACATCTCAAGAAGAAATTTATATTATAGGATCATCCAAACAATATTTAACAAATAACCGAAACTAACAGCTCATTTTCAACAATTTTTAACAAGCAAAAACTTAACTATGAGAAATCTCAAATATTCCAACAATTTTCTTGAAAAACCTATTCAAAATTTTTTTATGCACTCCATTTCTTTCAAAAAGTTTCAAAATTGAAGTCAAAATTTCAAGCAATTTCAAAATTGAAGCACTCTCACCCCCCAAACTTAAAATTGACAATGTCCTTATTGTTAACTAAAAGGATGGGAGAGAAAATAGCTAGCACCTGTACAGCACAATATTTACAGCATTCAATATTTAATAAAAATTAGGCCCTCAATAGCCTAACCAAGACTAGGAAACGAGGTGATTTCTAGCCATCAGTAGCTAGGAAATTAACAATCATAGCAGGTAAGTCATCAGACAGAGACAATTATATGAGCCACTCAAACTAGCCATCAGTAGCTAGGAAAATCATGTTCACATGCATCCAAAGTGTCAAATAGTACTGGCCATCAGTAGCCAACACCAAATATTAGCTATTTAGTGTCTTGTAGCAATATTCACATTTACATGCCAACTTTCAAAATATACCAGCTCAAAACAGGCACCAAGAATATGCATATTAAGCACATACTATCAATAGATCAATCATAAGGCTAACTGGAGCTCAACCAAAAGATAGAAGCAGCAGTTATCAGTATTAATATAATCCTAAAAAGAACACAAAACACCTAAAATAAAAAAGAAATCAAACAAAAAGAAACAAACCTGACTGAAACTATCCTAAAAGGAAGAAAAATACCCCCAAACTTGAATTCTAGCTAAACCAAGACTAACGACTGTGATTCCAAACCTAATCCTATCCTCACTGCCTCTTAACTTTACAAATGAGCTCGGATAAGCTATCAAAACCAGTTTACAACATGATGGCTAACGTTGGTGCAATTGATTCAAGCAAACAAAGTTCAGAAATTCTTGAGTATGTAGCCAACAAATCCCAAAAATCCTTTATGAAGTTCAAATTTTTGAAATAATATCAAATCACTCAGAGAATTTCATAATTTATTCACTTAAGTCAAGAAAAAAGTAAGACTCATGTAGCCAATCATGTTTGCAACCCTTTTTTCAAAATTTGACACAACTAATCCATGACCTATCTGTAACCCCCCTGCCTTGATTAGTGTAGTTAAGATTCGATAACGCATAGTAAAAAGGGGTTAGAGACCGTCGGATAGTTCAAAACTCATTAACAAACCCACTAAGTAGTAGGGACTTTACAAAATTTTCAAAACTTCTTTCCTATTCCGATCTCAAGTTCAATTATCGAATATAATTGCCTGTGCAGTTAATTTACATTTATTCATATCAGAATATCTAATAGCAATCCCGGAAACCCCCGGGTTCCATTCATTCACTCCAAGGTTCACGATTCCCATATAGGGGATTACACAACTATATTCAACTACTAATTACAACCCAAAAATAATTTACAAGATCTCTATCCAACATGATTAACCAACATATCCAAAAGAAAATGTCCCTATAGGGTTCTAACCACTCCGGGTCATGCGCTTCTCCTTGGAGCCACTCGCCCTGTCTGAAAGGTTAGTTAAAGGAAAGAATGGGATTCAAAAGAATCCTAATAGTAACAAAACATTTATACCACACATAAGCACACAGCATGTAAGCAAATCATCATACAGCAGCAGCAACAGCACAAATCACACTCCACCCTCATCCCCTTTCTCCACCAGGAAGGCACACCGTCCTAACCCGAACCGTTGTTAACTACTCAGGGACTGTTGGCGTGGTAGTGCATACACATAGCCTTATAGCTCATATAGTTATTCGGCTTCCACAAATGGCCCGTCGGCCTTCACAGATAGCCTTTCGGCTTTTCACATAATCACAAAGTCACACCTTATTCTCATCCCTTTTCTCCGCCCGGAAGGCACATAACCCTTACCCGAACTGTTGTTAGCTACTCAAGGACTATCGGAATGACGGTGCTTACACATATTCACAATGTCGTAGCATACGAATTTATCACAAATCAATGATAATACACACATACAATCACATATGGTACGAAAGAAAAGTTACTACCTCGTTCCTTCCTAATGTTTACTGGCTCAGTGGGCTCACGAGGACGGCAGATATCAAATCCTATAAACCAAAATAAGGACAATAGCTCAATTTCTTTTCCAAGTTTCCAAATTTCATAATACTTTATGTTGGTTATCATTTAGACTCTTTAGGTGGCTATAATAGGCCTAAATATATCCCTGAAGGGTTGGAAGAAACTACCCAGAAGATACCTTTTTCGGATGTAAAACACCACTTCTGGGCTGCCTCACTCAAGTGATGCCCTCAGTTGTGCTCGAGTCCCAGTGAGTGAAACACAGAAAGTGTTTGCCTGAGAGCAAATCCTCAAAATATCTCCCACACTCACTCGAGCACAAGAAGCTACACTCGAGCAATGACCTCAAGTGCACTCGAGCACCAAGAAGTGCAACACCAAAAGTGTTTGCCCGAGAGCACAGACCACTTCTAGGCAAGACTTCACTCGAGCATGCCCATGCTCACTCGAGCAGGATCATATCTCACTCGCAAGTCAATAAGTGTGCTCACGGTTTCTGCCTAAAGACTTAACCAAAATTCCTAGAATTTCATGTCGTGCTCGAGTGAGATCCTCCCTCACTCGAGTGATGCCTATCAGATGCCAAATCATAGCAACTGATATGGTTTTCCAGAATTGACCAATTGGATACCAATGGTCCTAAGACTTGCTCTAAAACTCATTCTCACTCATTATATCATAAGAAACCCATTGGTAAACCCAAAACAACCAAATTCCCACTCAAACAACACATTCTAATCTCTAGGTTACAAGATCTCCCAAAACCACCATTTACCCAACTTCTTCTTTCAAATCCAAACCAAAACCATTAACTCTTATACATTATTTGACATCTATTTCACCACATTACATCACTTAATTCATATCTTCTAAAACCACAAGAAATCATGGCAAAATCCAGAATTTACCAAAACCAAACCAATGGCCAAAACATTCATACCAAAATGCACTGAATGATTACCTTTTTAACTTGGTAAGATCAAATCTCTATTTTCCCCACTTTCAAATTTGAACAAACACCAATTCACCACCAAAGAAAATTCTGAAATCATAGCCAAGAAGCCCTTACCATTATGAACAACTTTATAAAATAACATTTGGGCCAAAGAGATCATTTCCAAAGTCAAAACTCACCTTTAATTTTCTCTTTCTTGGCTAGTTCAGCGAAAATGGAGGAGGAGAGAGGAAATGAGATGAGAATGATGATGACACATCTTCCCTTCACACATACACACACAAACAATCGACTTGACATGAGAAGAGAGAGGGAAATTATTTAACTTTTTGACTTCTCATCCAATGGCTCTCATTTGACCACATGGCACCATCTCCTTCTTCCTACCATGATTTCATATAGACTTCTATACATAGGATTCCACCACATGTACTTTCAATCCTAGCCATTAAGCCCAACTACCAAGGAGTTTCCTCTTCGGTAATTGACCAATCGGTTAGTAAACTTACCATTTTGCCCCTAATTATCACCACGCTTACTAAACCATCACTAGACATCTTTATATCATATTACATAACATATACTTCAAAAGTGCTTAATTATCATTAATTACATCACTTTGAAGTTATTACTCCTTGATTACAATTCAGGATATTACACTATCTACCACAGGAAATCATTCACAGAGAACTAGCAGCAGCAGATTCAATTTGATCCATGGCCACTAGCTTGAGATCCCTTACGGTCTTCATTGCTCAACCAAGCTTCTATCTTTACAACCTCAATAGCCCATTCAGTAGCTCTTTTACATGCTTGTAGAATTTCCAAAAGATGTTCTTCTTGTTGAATGGGTAATGGTGAAGCTATACCTAATGGTAGATTGTTGACTCTCATATAGTCATGCTGAAAGTTAGACGGTAACTTCTTCAAATCAGGAGACCATGCCTCTTTAATAGATGACTTCAAATATGATCTATCAAGGAAGTAAAATTTAATGATTCCAATGGTACCCGACTCCCAATGTTAGTCGGTGTTGCTTTCAAGACACTCATGCCATCTTCCACCACTTGACCATCTATTTGAACTTCTAATGACAAGGTTTTAACAAGCTCATTATGAATTGACTTATGGAATTCCTCTTGCTCTACTTGCTCAATTGTATCAACTAAGAAGCATTATTTAGCCTCATTAGGGGACTTCATCAGCTCATTCATATTAAAAGTCACCTGCTCATCTTCAACTCACATTGTAATTTCACACTTTTTAACATTGATAGAGGTTCTAGAAATTGCTAAAAATGGACACCCAAAGATTAGAGGAATGTTCCAATCAACTTCATAATCAATGACAATAAAATCTGTCAGAAAGATGAATTTATCCACTTTAACCAAAACATCTTCAATAATTGCTCTAGGTTAAGAAGTACTCCTATCCCCAAAGAGAAGTGTAACAGTAGTGGGTTTTGGCTCTCCCAACCTTAATTGGTTGTAAACAGCAAGGGCATCAAATTCATACTTGCACTTAAGTCACAAAGAGCTTTACCACTGAATTAGTCCCAATATTACAAGGGATATAGAAAGTCCCCGATCCTTGAGCTTATATGGCAATTTCCATTTGATAACTGCACTACATTCTTTAGTTAAGGCTATAATCTCATACTTACTAAATCTTCTCTTCTTAGATAAGACGTCTTTGAGGAACTTAGCATATTTAGGCATGCTCTCCAATGCTTTAGCAAAAGGAATGTTAATATGAAGTTGTTTAAACATATCCATAAACTTCTTTAACTGAGTATCCTCTTCCTTTTTCTTGAATCTCTGAGGGAATAGAAGTGGAGGTATCATAGCATTATAGGTGAGTGTCTTCCTCTTCTTCGCATCTTTCATCTCTTGATTTACCTTCTTACCTTTCTCCAAATCATTTAAGCTCACTTCAACTTGTTTTTGCCTCTTGTTATCTTTATCTTCAACTACAATCTCTTCATTGACCTCCTCCTCATTAGTGTCAACAACCACGTGATCTTTCTTTTTGGGGCTTGATCTGCTTGAGCTAGGCACATCTAGTAACACTTTGCCACTTCTCAAGTAAATGGCATGGCATTCATCCTTTCTATCCCGTTTTGGATTAGGAATGGTGTCACTAGGAAGAGGCCTTCTTGACATGACATTCACTTGTGATGCTAATTGCCCCATTTGTACTTCAAGGTTCTTAATCATTGTTTCATGAAGAGAGAAAGTGGCCTTATTTTCAGCTCTTGAAGATTCTATATTGGACAATATTTGAGCTAGCATCTTTAGACTCTTATTCCTTAATAGGAATTTGTCTTTGTTTCATTTGAAAACCCGGTGGAGAAACAGGCTTTGTACCTGAAGTAGACTCATATGGTGGATTCAAAGTGTTACCTTGGCTCCAAGAGAAGTTAGGATGAGCTCTCCAAGCATGATTGTAAGTTTGTGAATATGGGTTCCCTTGAGAAGGTTGAAACTTGCCCATGTAGTTGATAGATTCTGAAGCCATGTAAAGAGGGAAATAGTCAGGCATGTGGACATTATTGCATTGTTCATATACTATAGGAGTGGCATGAATAGAATGTACACCGTGAGAAGTGCTCTTTTGCATTTAAGATTCTAATACATCGAAACGCTTGTTCAAAGAGGATAAGATTATTGCAATTTGTAATGAAGAGTCTTCTTTTGTAGTAGGTATGGCTTGGGTAATCCTTCTATCATTGCCTTGAGTGTTGTTTGCAAATAGTTAATCTAAGAGCCTAAACACCTTATTGATAGGAACATTCCGGTAACCTCCATTAGTCATAGAGTCAACCATTGCCTTAAATTGAGGATTAAGGCGAGTACAAAAGATTTAGATTATCACCCACTTGTTCACCCCATAATTAGGGCATTGCTTCATCAACATTTTGTATCTCAACCAAACGGCATAAAGATGCTCATCTAGTTGTTGTCTAAAGCTCAGAAACTCATCCCTAGCTTTTATAGATTTATCATCAGAGAAAAATCAAGCTCTAAACTTAGCCTCAAGATCATCCCAGGAATTTATGGATCCATTGGGGAGATTGTTGAACCAATCTCTAGCTTTCCCTTATAGAGAGAGGGGGAATAGCTATAGCCTCAACACATCTTGGGGGTACTGCATTTTGCTTGAAGGAATCATACACCTCCAAAAAGTACATCAAGTGCTTGTTGGCATCTTCATTATAGAGACTATGGTACAACCCATGTATTTGAAGCATTATAATCATGACCGGCTTGATCTCAAAAGTATGAGCTTGCATCTCCAGCATCCGAATGCAAGATTGAGTACCTCGCATATTTCGATTAGTAAAGTCATTGACAGTAGCCCTATCATATTCATCGTCCTCCATAGTTTCAGATACGGAGTCAGTCTCTTCTTCAATACGAGGCAACCCATCAAGTACCATTATCAATCCGTTCAGATGCAAGTGTTGCATACACTGAGATGGTACCTATAAGAGAAACAAACAAGCAAGTATCAAACTAAAAAAAATTAACAAAGAGAGGAGGGAAAGAAAAATTGTAAACCTAACTAATGGCTCAAGCGAAATTAAGACAAGCCTAAGGTTGACCAAAGGATTTGTTAAACCAATCCCTAGCAACAACACCAAAAACTTGTTCACTACCGCAAGTGCATGGATCTCGTCAAGTAATAAAGTGATAAGTAAAGATCATTCCTATGAGGATTTGAGTAACAAATTGGTCAAGCAATAAACTTAGTGAATTCAATTAAGTTGAGCCAAAATATGTTGTTGAGGTGAAAAAGAAATTTAAAACTGTTTTTATACTAAAAAATTATGAAAGCAAATGATTCATTAAAATTCAAGTATTAAATGGAACTTATGATTGTTTATCCCCCTTGTATTTCAAAAGCATTCACTTAAATTCTCTCAATATATGCTACTTAATGCAAGATTATACTAGCCAAGGATACTAAATTACCTATAAGTGCTCTCTTGAGTCTCCAAATAGATGTATAATTTAATTAATCCATTAATCTCTTAATTAACTAATTAAACCCTAATTTTCATAACAAATCCTATTTGGTTATGTGAGGTCAATGAGTGTATCTCTACCTCATTAACAAAACTGTCCATTCAATTAGTAAATTTCAAGCTCTCACACGATTTAACTCAAGTTCTACACTCAATCTAGCTCTCTCAAGCATTAATTAAGTGAACCCAACAATCTTGTTGGTGGCCAATCAACAAGAAGCATTAGGTAAAGAGTGAAATAAGCATAACCTCATCATTAATCACAAATATAAAGGGGAAAATGAGTATTTAATCCATACAAGGGTTCCAAGCAACCCTAAAGTGAGGTGCCTAACTACACATAGTCATGAAAGAGCTATAACTATGTAGAATAATTACAGCCATATCAGAAATTTAGTAAAGAAAGAGAAGAAGAATGAGAAAAACCAAGGATTGGAGCCCTAAATCTCTTCTAGACTTCAACTTAAGCTTAATACTTTTCAAGGAGGCAAAACCCTAGCACACCCAGCCCCAAAGAACACTTGAAAACTGAAGAATGACCTAATTTTGGCCTATCCCTTGCTTGAAAACCCTCTACAAGCATTTCAGCAACTAAAACGCATAGTTGCATTTTCGGTCGTGTGCTTCAGTGCTGAAGCATGTGACATAGTAAGTTCTGCTTCTCGTTGGCTTCAGCCAAAGGTCAAGTGCTGGAGCATATCGTACAATGAGTCCAAATCTCCATTGGCTTCAGCACATACATTGTTGGCTAAAGCCAACAACATATCAGCTTCCTCCTAGCCCATGCTTTCTTTGATCTTTTGAGAGCTTTTATGACTAGTCATCTTCCACCTATAAGGGGGAGGGCTTCATGAGTTCTTTAACTTTAATAGATATATATGTATTTAACTCATGATTTGAACTTTTCTTTTATTCTATCATATTTTCTTCTATATATACACAATTTGTACCAAAAGTAAGTGAAAGAGAAGAAAATGTGCTAGAATGTCATCAATTTCTATGAGTTAATAGTAGCTAAGGTTGAAAGGAGAAAGAAGGAAGCTGAGACATTCAATGAAGTCTATGATACATTCAAGAAGGTGGTGATCAATGTTTCACTAGTTGACTTAGTCGCACAAGTGCCTAAATATGCAAAGTTCTTGAAGGAGTTGTGTACTAAAAAGAGAAAGTTTAAGCATGAAGGCAAGGATGACTTAGGGGTAGTTGTCTCCTCTCTTTATCAAATGCCAATGCCAGTGAAGTGCAAGGATCCTTGTAGCTTTCTTATACATTGCATTATTTGTGACATTGAATTCTCAAATGCCTTAGTAGATTTAGGAGCTGCTATCAACATTATGCCAAAATCAATTTTCAATCAATTCAAGAGTGTAGAGCTTATATGAATCTTGTTGCATCCCTTGCGAACAAATGTTGCACAGTTCCAAAAGGCGTCTTGAAGGACATCTTGGTTAAGGTAAAATATTTCATATTCCCTGCAAATTTCTATGTTCTTTATATGGATGATGGTCGTTTTATTCAGAAAGGACATTAATCTTTGATTTTAGGTAGGCCCTTCCTAAAAAATGCTAGAGCTATGATAGATGTGCATGCTAGTAGCCTTACTCTAGAATTTGCTAGTGAAACCATTAGATTTGATGTTCTTGAATCTATAAGACATTTCCCTGAAAATTGTGCAGAGATAGATGTTAATGTTATTGATGCTAATGTGAATGATTCTATTGTCGACCTTAGAGATAGTAGGATCTATGCTTAGTATATCATGTGATATTGCGACTTTAGATGATACTTTCTCTTGTTCATGTGCTGAAATTGATAGTTATGATACATGTCTTGATCTTGATGTTACTGATATTGATATTTTCACTGATGTTATTGAGATTATGAAACATTCTAGACATGTTGCTTATGTGCTTATTTGTAGCATTAGTGCTTCTAGTGATCATGTATCTATTACTTCTATTAATTTTGATGGACTTTCTCAGTTACTTAGTGTGATTGATGCCATAGATAAAGTTAATTTATCTTTACTACCTGATTATGAGTATTGATTAGCATTGATAGGGAGATTTCTGATTCTAATTCTATTTCTCACATGAGTGCTACTGATGACACCAATACTATTGATTGTGATATGTTCGTCGATTCTTCTACTCTTGCATTTCTACTGATACTCCCTAATGTGGGAAAGTTTGCTCTCCTGCTTGTGAATTTGTTGTGTAGGTTTCTAGTTTGACCAATGTTGATTTGAAGCTGCTCATACCTTCAATTAAGCAAGCTCCATCTTTAGAGTTAAAACCGCTTCCTGGCTCATTGAAGTATCATATCTGGGGAAAGACGAGACACTTTATGTGATTGTAGCCACGATATAGCTGTTGATGAGGAAACCCGCCTCTTAGAGGTACTTAGGTGCTAGATGAAAGCTATTAGATGGACTCTTGCTGATATCCCTAGAATTAACCTAGATGTGTGCATGCACCGAATTCTGCTAGAAGATTGTGCCAAGGGTGTACGACAACTACAGAGACGACTCAATCCATTGATCCTTGATGTTGTAAAAAATGAGGTCTTTAAACTTCTTTCTGCAAGTATAATCTACCATATTTCTGATAGCTAGTGGGTAAGTCCAATTCAAGTAGTTCATAAGAAAACTAGTATTATTTTTGTTCATAATGATAAAGGGGAGCTGGTTCCAAATAAAGTCCAGAATAGTTGGAGATTATGTATTGACTATAGAAAATTGAATTATGTGATTAGAGCCGCCTCCCCTTTATAGATTAAATGTTAGGAAGACTGGTTGGTGGATCACATTATTGCTTTTTGGATGGTTTTCTGGATATTTTCAAATTTCTATTGCCCTTGAGGATCAGGATAAGACCACATTCACATGTTTTTTGGAACCTTTGCATATAGACGCATGCCATTTGGCTTATGTAACGCACCAGACACTTTTCAACGTTGCATGGTTTCCATATTCTTTTATTTTCTTGAGCATTGCATGGAAGTTTTCATGGATGATTTCACTATTTACAGTGATTCTTTTGATGCATGCATAGCTAGTTTGGACAAGGTTTTAGAAAGATGCATTCAATATAATCTTGTGTTGAACTTTGAAAAATGTCATTTCATGGTCAAGAAAGGAATTGTTTTAGGCCATGTTGTTTCACATGATGATATTGAGGTTGATAAAGCTGAGGTTGATATTATTTCATCTCTTCTATATCCTTCTTGTGTGAAAGATGTAAGCTCTTTTCTTATGTATGCTAGATTTTATAGAAGATTCATCTAGGATTTTAGTAAGATAGCATTGCCATTACCTCGTTTATTGCAAAAAGATGTAGGTTTTGTTTTTAATGATGCTTGTAGATATGTATGGGAGAGTTAAAAAAGAGACTAACTACACCCCTATCATTCAACCACCTAATTGGAGCATTCCATTTGAGCTTGTGTGATGCTTCAGACTATTCATTAGGCACAGTTCTTGCCCAAAGAGTAGAGAAGAGACAACATATCATAGCATATGCATCTTGAACATTAGATGCTGATCAGGCTAACTACACTACCACAGAGAAAGAGTTATTTGCAATCATCTTTGGGCTAGAGAAATCTTGATCTTATATCCTTCACAAGAAGGTGACTATCTTTACATATCACTCAGCTATCAAATACTTGTTCAAGAAATTAGACTCCAAACCCTACCTCATTAGATGGGTGATGTTGATACAAGAGTTTGATGTGGAGATTCATGATAAGAGTGGTGCAGAGAATATGGTAGTTGATCACTTGAGTAGGATTGAGTCACCTGCGGTAATATCTTTATCCTTAGATGATTTTCCTTATCAAAGGCTCTATAAGGTTTTTGTTTCTATCACTTGGTATGCTAATATAGCTAATTATCTAGTTGCATCTATTTTACCAACTGACATGAATAAACATCAATTGAATAAGTTTAAGAGAGACGCTAAATTCTATACATGGGATGATCCTTAGTTGTGGCATATTTATAGTAATCAAATTATTAGGTGATGCATTCCTGATGATGAATTTGAGTCTATCTTAACTTTTTGCCATACTCTTACATGTGGGAGACATCTTAGTGCTAAGCGTACTACTAGGAAAGTTTTGGAAAGTGGATTATTCTAGCCTAGTCTATTTCATGATGCCTATGAATTTTGTAAGAAGTGTTCCAAGTGTCAATTTGTGGGTAATATTTCTAGGAAGCATGAGATGCCCCAACAACCCTTATTATTCTGTGAAGTCTTTGATGTTTGGGGGATTGATTTCATAAGACCTTTCCTACTCCATTTGGGTTATCTGTACATCCTTCTTGCTGTAGATTATCTGTCAAAGTGGGTTGAGGAAATCCTCACTCATACTAATGACTCTTTTGTAGTGGTTTCCTTTGTTCGGTCTCACATGCTTTGCAGGTTTGGCATTCCTAGAGCTATCATTAGTGATCAAGGAGCTCATTTTTGCAATCAGAGTTTGCAGAGCTTGCTTAGTAAGTATGGTGTAATGCACAAGGTGGACACTCTATACCTCCCTCAAATGAATGGTCAAGCAAAACTCTCTAATAGAGAAATCAAGCTCACTTTAAAAAAGACGGTGCAACCCAGCCGAAAGGATTGGAGTAAAAGGCTTGATGATGCACTTTGGGTGTATCGCACAGCATATAAGAGTCCCATTAGCATGTCTCCATACAAGATTGTTTATGGCAAAGCATGTCATTTTCCAGAAAAGGTAGAGCACAAGGCATATTGGGCAATAAAAAGGTGTAACCTCGATCTTGCTAGTACCGGTTTTGAAAGAAAGTTGTAATTGCAAGAGCTTGAATAGCTAGAAGAGAAACTTATGAGAATGCTAGGATCTATAAGGAAAGAACTAAAACAGTTCATGACAAACTCATTGTAAAGAGAGAATTTCAATTAGGCCAAAAAGTTATACTCTACGTTTCACAATTGAAACTCATGCCTAGAACGAACTGCTCTAGATGGGAGGGACCCTTCATTGTCACTAATGTTTTTCCTTACGAAGCTATGAAGATCAAAAGGGAGCCAAATGGAAAATGTTTTGTCCCTAATGGACATCACTTAAAGTCATACTATGATGGATTCTCCAATCAAGTAGTAGAGGTTGCTGCACTGCAAGACACCACATAGACCCCAGTTGTATTCCCTCCTGCACTCTTTTATTTTTCATTATCATATTACTCATTCTCATATTACTGAGTTGAGTAGTGTTGCATATTACTTGTCTTTTTATGCTTTGCTATGACTGTTTTGCATTAAGGACAATGCATTGTTTAAGTGTGGGGGAGGGATCAACTGTTTTGAATGTGAAAATTGCAAATTTTTAAGTAACTTTAGCATGATACATTCTTGATTTGAAAAGTGATTGATCATGTTTTGAGTTAATAGATTAAGTAGCAATAAATTTGACTTTGATGGATTTAGGCTAGTAATCATCTAGACCTAATGAGATTTTAAGCCTAATGCATTTTTTCAGTGTGTAACCCCTATCTCTTTACTTGATCTAAAACTTGATTTGAATTTTATTTGAGGCCATATTTAATGCATGTGTATTCATAAAAATGATAAAGGCATTCATTTCATTTTAGCCAGATAAGCTAAGAGCCTGCCCTTTTTATACATATATCCTTTGTTTCAATTCATTTTGTTCCTAAATATAATACCTCAATTCATTTTATTTCTCAAATTTATATATTTTTTAAACTATCCACTACTATAGACAGGGCTTTTAACGTCCCTTTTTTGGCACTTTTAACGTCCAAAAATAAGGGGACGTCTATATGAGTGACGTAGTTTATTTTAGAAATAACATCCCTAAAAAAGGATCGTTTGAAGTGGAACTTTACACGTCCCTATTTCAAAAAAGAGATGTCTAAAGTGAAGACTTTAGACGTCCCAAATGGAAAAAAGGGAGGGGACTTTAGACGTCCTTATTAAGAATAGGGACGTCTAAAGTCGTCACTTTAGACATTCCTAATTAGAAAAGGGACGTCTAAAGTCCCCTTGTACCTCACTTTAGACGTCCCTTACACTTGGTTAACATGGTGTTTACGCCGCCATGATCAGGTGCATGGCTACGAGTTTCAACACAGGTTTACGGTTTTATGTAGGCACATTTGGTTGGCAAGGAATGACCATATTTTCAACAATAAACAGTGGAGTAAACAGGAGTTATTGGCATATAATGGTTTGGTGTTGTCTTGGGGTATGTCTACTCCCATGCAACTGAAGTCTTATATCACACCAAGTACGGCTTGGCGCCTTCTGCCACATCCCCCCAGCCCAACCCTTCCTGGTACTAGCGCTAGCTCACATCCCGGCCCCTCATGTCACTAGGTAGCCCCCTGGGTCCCACTAGACCATAGAAGAAGGATGGACTCACAAGGAATATTTGCACCCCCTTGTTCATTCCTTTTGCCTTTGCAGGATTCGAAGCCACACCCTTAGGGATAAGGACGCACTTATGAGAGACCCTGCTACCATTGAACTACTGATGATTATTGAGAATATTTTGTGAATTAAAGTTTGAATTATTATGGGTTATATGGAAATTTAAGTTAATATGCCATAATTAGTAGAAGAATAATAGAGTAGTTAGTGTAACCATGTGGTTACTTATTTGATGAAAAACAAGGAGATTTGGACATATGTGCAAGATGATATGATAATGGAGTGGTTGGAAAGTCAAATGCTACAATATTCAATCATTTTCCTCTCTCTTCCCCCTTATTTACGCTAAAGCAAGCATGGGCTTGGGAATGTCATTATTTCTTCTTCATGTTCACACTTTCATCACTCTCATTTCTCTCTCATTCCTCTCTCTCATTCGGCTGCCATTTGAGACCAAGGAAGGAGAAAGTGTTCTTGCAAAAGGTAAGCCATTTGACCCTTGTAATGACCTCTAATGCAAAAACTCCCTTCTTCAATCTTGTTCCTTGTGTTGAGAGCTTCAATTCTATGGTTTTAGATTTGCCATTGGTGGTGATTTGAGCTCTCAAGGAGATATAGAGTTTGGTGAACCAAGGAACTCCTTTAGGAAAGTTAAAGAGGTGAGTCAGTTGAGCATTTTGATATAAGTTTTGTGGTGATTTGGTTAAGTTGGAATTTTTGGGAATTTAGCCCTATTTTCGAAAATTAGGGTATTGTGGTGTTTGAGTTGTTGTTGTCATGGATATGATGTTTTGAGATGTATCTTGGATAGATAGAAGTTGATTGGAAACTTAGGTTGAAAAGTTGCAAGTTTGGTCAGTGAAAAACTCTGTGCTGGTAGTGGTCTTGCATGGACATTTTAAAATAGAAAATAGTGTTGGAAAATTCTGAAACTTTCCTGTCTTAAATTTCATATGCCAAGCTTCAAAATGGACATATAATTTATATAATTTTGACTTGTGAGCTAGGAGTTATGACTATCCAACATTTGATGTTAAATCTGGGATCAATTCTAGAGCAGTGTGGACATTTCTTGAATTCTGTATTTTTGTGGTTATGGATAGCCTTGATTCATATTTTTCCTATGTAGAGGAATTAAATATATGTCAATAAGCTTTAGGATCACCTCATTTCAATTTTTCTAGATTTAGTTATAATTTTTGGAAGCTAAGACACAAAAGTCTAATTTTTTCAATTTTTGTCTAAACTTTCGGCCAGCACTGTTCTAAGGGGTAGGAGATGGATTTTTATGAAATAGATGGTTCCATTGGATTCAGTGGGCAAAGATAGGTGGGGTTACATTTGGGCACTTTTTCGGTAGAGGCCGAAAAAGCGTAATTACGAAAACGCCACTGAATCTTTAAATAGGGGCTGTCAAGGTTATTTTTGTAATTTGGCAATGAATTTGGTCATTTTGAGCCCGGAAATGGATCCTTGGGCAAAAAAAGTCAGAATAGCCTTGGTCAAAATTTTGGAAAAATGTACCATCAGGTCGGGTACAGCGTGGCTGGGCCAGGGTCCCGGGGGTATTTTGGTAAATTTTCACCATAGGCTAATATAACCATAAGAAACACTATGGAAGAGTGAAAAATGATACCTGGATAGGTTATTACCTACTTCTTGTACATTTAATATTTTAGTACTGAGTTAGAAGCCGGAAGTAACACGTTTTACGAGGCACACTAAAAAGGTGGTCTTTGAGATTGTACTTCCCAACACTTTAGGCATTTGTTTGAGCTTCTAGTAGCCATCTAAGGGACTTTAATGATAACCAAAAATAAAGGTTTTGAAGTCATTTGAGTATTGGATTAAGTGATAACGTGTCGTCCTTAATTATGACTATAGGATTCGATATTTGCCTGGAACGTAGAAGGCCTATGCCTGAACAAGGACGAAAAGAACAAGGTAGTGACACTTTATCCTATATCATGTATAATGCATTACTTGTTTGTATTAATCATTGAATGAGTGAGGAGACGTGGCGGAAGCCCAGCCTTGAATAGGGGATGTGGCATGAGCTCAGCCTTGAATATTGTTGAGGCGACGTGGCGGTTAGCCCGGCCTTGAATATTGTTATGCTGCATTGTAATATATGCTTACTTGCTTTATTTAATTATACATCATATATGTAAACTGTTGCTACTGGGATTCTTTTGAATCTCACTCTTTCCAAATAACATTTTTAGCCAGGGCAAGTGGATCTCAAGACAAGCAAGTAAACAAGGACGACTAGAATTTCCAGTGGTAGTTTTAGTTTCTTTTTGATTGTTGGTTATCATTTGGATAACTATATTTATATATTGGATTGACAATAGGTTTGTAGTTGAGATGGGCGATAATGCCCTATAAAACTCTTGGATTAATGATATTATCCCTGGTGAATGTCGGGAATTTTGTTAATTCTCTGATATTGTATATGTGACAAACCGAACAGGCCAATTGTTTTTATTTAAAAATGAATGGAGATCATATTGTACTAGTGTTGCAAAAAGTTTTTAATTATTTTGAATCTCTTATTCAATTATAAAACATATTTAAACACTAATCACGGCCTTGATGACGGCAGGGGTTACATTTATGGTATCAAAGCAGTTTTCCTGGCAAGGGTAGATTTTGCTAGGATATCTCCCTTTGCTAATTGCTTAGTGAGTTTAGGTGATTGATAATTGTTGGTTGTATACACATGTATATATTCTGGTTGTTGTTGGTATAAGAGTTTAAGGAATATGTGTATACTTTTATTGTGATTTCTGACTGGGTGAATCATTTGTAGACTGAAGAGAAATAATGGCTCCCCCTAGAGTCAGAAGAAATGACCCAGAGGTGGAAGAGCTCAATGACAATCCACCTGACCCAATGCGGGAGATGATGAATTTAGTAAGGGAACCAAGAGACATGATTGCTGAGCTGAGGGAAGAGCTCAGGGAAGAAAGGACTAAGCACAATAAGGAAAGGGTTCAGTCTACACATGAGGAGACCCAACAGGAAGAGACAGCTGAGGGGTAGTCAAACCGATCCCATTAGTCCCCACCTCATATTGAGCAAAACTCAGGATCACATGGGGTGCCAGCTCGTGATGATAGAGACCTTCATTTTTGAGTTAATGGTAGCAGGGTCTCTCATAAGTGCGTCCTTATCCCTAAGGGCGTGGCTTTGAGTCCTGTAGAGGCGAAAGGAAAGCACAAGGGGGTGCAAATATTCCTTGTGAGTCCACCTTCTCCTATGGTCTAGTGAGACCCAGGGGGCTACCCGGTGCCATGAGGGTTGGGATGTGAGCCAGTGCCGTACCAAGAAGGGATGGGCTGGGGGATGTGACACCCTCTACCTACTGGGGTGGTTAAAGTTAATACAATGGATCCAGGAATGAAGCGTCGGGGTGCTGTACTTGTGGTGGGGTGATAAGGGATGAATAATGCATATTTGTCCAGGGGCTTATGTTTAGGATTGGATACGGGTCAGTGATCACAGCAGAAGCCTGGGGAATTTTGTGGGGTATGAAATTAGCTTGGGAAGGAGGATTTAGGAATATTATTGTTGAAAGTGACTGCATGAAGTATTGGATCTTATTCAAGGAGTGGTATCCGATGAACATCATGATGCTACTGTAATCTTGGAAATTCAGTCGATGTTGGAATGTGAGTGGGATGTGGAGATACTACATTGTTGTCAGGAGGCAAATAAGGTGGCTGATTACTTGCCAAGAAGAGCATGGGATATGACAGTGGACTTTCTTGTAGTTGACAGAGAACCTGTTGAAGTTAAACGTCTGCGCATGGAAGATGCTATGAACCGACACATTTATATTGAGTTAGTAGAGTAGAGCCCGTAGGGCTATGCCTTCTCTTTTCTATCAAAAAAAGTGCGGACTTTAGATGTCCCTATTGAGAATAGGGGCATCTAAAGTCCCCTACATAGTGACTTTAGACATCCCTTTTCTCCATATGGGATATCTATAGGTTTTATTTTTTTAAAAAAATGATTCTTTATATTCTTCATTGCCTAGCAAATTAAAACTGTAGAAATAGAATCAAAGATGGAGTCATAAACCACAATGTCCCTTACAAAATGATAAGGACATCCGGCACTGCAATCTTTACTATATATATATATGTACAACAACAACTCATACAACCTAATACTATATATGTACAATAACAACCATAAAGTGTCAAAAACATTATTAGTATTAAAATCAATCAAAAGCTCCATTTATTTATAATATACATACATATTTATTTCCCTCGATTCCCAAACTCCAAACATATAAAACAAAAACATTATTAGTATTGCACAACTATTAACAACGAGTTTATGATTCTGGCAAAAAAAAAAAGAACCAAACAAAAGGGAAAATCACTCCAGTAACTAGAATCATATAAATAAAGTAAAAGCATTATAATAATTTCACATTGCAAGTTTAAATTAATTCTTCATGTAAATTTATATTTTAAAAACCCCTGATGAAAGGAGGGGGAGGGCCAGCCGACGGTGTCTTTATGCCTAACCAAGGTGGAGAGAAGACATTAGAGGACTTGTGTATGCACGGTGGAGAGGAGGTACGCCAGAGGGTAGAGGAAAACAAGAACAGTGTGGAGGGAAGAATGTTGGAGGACCTGTGTATGCACAGTGGAGGAGATATTCCGGAGGGTGGAGGAAATTAAACAAGAACAGTGTGGAGGGGTGTGTGCGTAATGGAAGGAGGTGGAGGAAAAAAGCAAATACAATGTGGAGTGTTGACAATGGAAAGGAGGAGGAAGAGTAAATAAAAATGAAGACAAGAAGACGAAGGTGGGAAATAATGAAGTCGTGGGAGTTCTTGGTAAAGTTAATGGGAATGAAAAAAAGATAGAAAAGCAAAGGGGGACGCATGTCAGACAATCTAACATGCACAGGGGAAGCCTTGAGGTGTCCCAAAGATCATTTGGGACACCTAAAGGTTGGGTTTAAGCATCCCACACTTTAGACGTCCCAAATGATTTTGAAACTCCTAAAGTTAAGGCTTTAGATGTCCCAAAAAAATTTGGGACGCCTAAAGTGAGACTTTAGGCCTCCCAAATGGTTTTAGGATGCCTAAAGTCAAGACTTTAGGTCTCCCAAAACCTATTTGAAATGCCTAAAGCAAGTCAAATTTTTTTAAATTTTTATTTTTGGTGCCAAGGGATATCTTTAGGCGTCCCAATTAAAATTTAGGACATTTAAACTCTACTTTAGGCGGCCTAATTCAAATTTGAAACGCCTAATGTTTCGATTTCGCTGCTTTATTTACAAAAATGTCACCGCCTCTATGTTTTTACCTCCCTTTTTGAAAAAAGGACGTCTATATGGGTAGTAATATCTTCAACCTGTAGTAGTGATCCCTACTGATTGCCTATAGTAAGTGGTTTTCATCTAGAGATAGTTATATTAATATAATGGGCATTATTAGAAAGGGTGTTTTAAGAAAACAAACACATATTTGTTACATATAACTAATGTAATTGATTTCTTTAATCTACTCAAATTAGTTATCTGGCTCTCATGTTACAGACCAGAGATTCAAAGATACTTTTGTGATCAGTAGTAAAAAAAATTACTCCCTCCGGTCCTTAATATAAGACATATTCACCTAATTTAGTTAGATTAAGGAAGTTTGGTTAAGTTAGTTAATATAACATATATTTTCTAAAATACCCTAGACATATTTAATTCATCCATTCCCTTTCTTCCTTGATTATGGTTGAGGAAGCATCAATAGGGGTAAATTAAGAAAAGATTGACAAATATGAAAAATATGTCTTATATTTAGAACTAAGATCAACTCTCAAAATATGTCTTATATTAAGGACAAAAGAAGTAAAATAAACCACAAAACTTTAGTATCGTGATATTTATATATTAGGAATATATATTTATTGATTTTTTTTATAAAAAAAGGTTAGGTGAGTTGGGTCTCGAGGCTCATTAAGGCCAAAGTATGCCTCCAAGTTTAGAGAACGTTTACAAATGTACTTATAGATCGCCCACCAATAAGGTCCTCACATTGACGGAACTTTAAACTCACAACCTTGTAATTATGAGCTAATTCCTTTAACCAACCTTTGTTGGCAAATATTCATTAAAATTTTATTGTAATAAATTTCATTTAGTTATTATTATCATGCACCCCCATTTCAAATATCAAAATCTCCATTTGTTCCCAAATTCAACTAATCACATAGCAATGGTAAACTGAAATCGAAAAGGAATCCAAAAGTTGATATGTATTAATGGATTTCCTTTGGTTGGAAGCACTTGAAAACTTATATGATAAAACTTCTATCACATATTATCGCATACAATGTAAAATTACTTAAACTAACTTAATCCAGACAAACATTAGGAATTTAAATATGGTTTTCATAACGTTTTATTGTTCCCAACAAAGTACAAAAGTAATTTTATTACTTAGAGGAAATCAAAGGGTGAGTCAATTGCTCCGTTGAGCATGTAACCAAGAAGAACGAGAACCACTTTTTTCAAACTCAAATCTATAATTTGTCCAATTTTGTCTCCTTCACTAATTTTGCTGTTATCAACCTATCAAACTCTCTGGTCAAACCCAAAATTCAACCAAGCTTTTTGACAGTAGATTGCAACGTGTAATAGGAAAATTACCATTAATCGATTATGCATGACACCGAGATCATCATAAACATATTTAATTTTATTCGAAATCATTATATTTTAAAATTATTTTAAAAACTTATAGTACTAATTAAAAGTTCTAATTATGTGAAAAGGCTATATATAATATCTATAAACATTCATAAACTCATTCCTCAGTTAGCTTGAATTAACATATTTCTCAGTTCAAAAAAAATTCTATGAGATTTAGATATAAATTTATCAAATTCATAAACATTTTTATCCATTAATGCCCGTTATAATGATTAATCAAATAAAAATAAAATGCTTATCAAATAATAATTAAGTTCCTATAATGATAATTTATATAAATTTGAAAATAAGTAAAATTCCACAACAATCTCAAATGTGCCCATAGATGTGTGTAGTCAATTTCAATGACTTCTTTATGGGTTGCTTGGCATCAGAGTCTCAGACATGGGGCCTTAGCCACCACTTTTTATTTTGCGACCCCTTTAATATATACTTCTATATCACTTTCTAATAATGAGCTTTAAAACAATCAATTACACTAATCTAATTTTTTTCATGGTTTAATTATACTTCAATTTTTAAATTAATATAAATTCGGTTGGGTTACTTTTGTTGGTTTATATTTAGTTGAACTCTTGACCCCGGGCAAAGAAAATCGAGTTCATTATGATAGAAAGGAGGTATTTAGTACTTCTTTCATATTTGTTAGCATTTTCTAATTTACTTATATTGATATTTCTTCAATAAATCAAAAAAGAGAAGGAATGGGGGCGTTAGAGATAATAAGTAAGGAGTTTTAGAAAATATATGTCATATTAACTAACTCAACTAACTTCATTAATCTAGTAAAATTATGTAGATATATCTTATACTCCTTCCGGTCCTAATTATAGGACATATTTACCTAACTTTAGAGAAATTAAGAATAGTAATTAAATTATTTAATCTTATTTATTTTTCAAAAATACCCTTATTTAATTTCTCCAACGTTCTAGACAAACAACCCTACCTATAACCCTTCTTGCAACCCCAATTCACAGAAACATGGATATCGGAAATCAAGGAAATTAACATGAATTAACATTGCTCTGTAATCTATACTACATCTTGCACCGTTAGTAAATTATATGAATCATACAGTGATACAACTCACATCGAAGCATTTAAGTAAGAAAAATAAAAAAAAAAGCTGCCCTATTTTTTCCTGGTGCAAAGTGATTGGGATGCCTTTCAAATTATACACTATTTAGAATTACAATCGAGAAAAACTATAATATAGAGAGCCAATCAGGAATAGGGAAGGGGATGGAAACAGTGGAACAGAGAGGAACAGGGGAAGAACAAAAAATCTGTTAAAAAAATATGACAAAAATTGCTCAAAATTATTTTATTAAAAAAAATAAAAGAAATGGTAGAATTGAGGTGTATGTGACATTAATGAGTTGCAAGTATTACTCACTTTATAAAATACATAGGCGTATTATAAAATTATTATTATGATTTATTATTATTGAGAAAGTATTAATGGGTGCATTTTGAGAAGAAATTGATAAAGATTAAAACTTCTTTGTTTTATAATTATGATCAATATTAACTCTCAAATATTATCCTATACACCGGAGAGAGAGTATTAAGCACGGATGAGCAGTAATTTAGATAACACCAATGGCATTGCTGCAATAACGCACAACATTGATAGGAAAAACGTAAGTTCACAGAAAACTTGTATACTTATTATAGCCATTACATAAATCTTCAAGAGCTCTAAGCGCCAACATAAAGCACAGTCCAACAAGAGAGGCAAATCCACCATGATAACCCAACGCCTTCATCTCCTCTTCCTCCTCACCGCCGCCTCATTCCACTCTCTCTGTCAATCTGCCGCATCCACCGTCGTAGTAGACTCCACCTCCGACTTCAACCCCAGCGCCACCACATTCATCCGCACAAATTGTAACGCCACCCTCTACCCCGGCCTCTGCTACTCCTCCCTCTCTCCCTACCACAGTGCCATCCAACAGAACTCCGGCAAGCTCGCCCGTGTCGCCATAGCGCTGACCCTCACTAAGGCCCACCGCATGGCCTCCTACCTCTCCGGGCTCTCACGCGAGGCCGACTACAGCACCAACTCACGCTCCGCCTCGGCTCTCCGCGACTGCTTCACCAACCTCGGGGACGCCGTCGACGAAATCCGCGGCTCGCTCAAGCAGATGCGCCAGCTAGCAATCACCGGCGCCGGCAGCGAGCAATTCAGGTTCCAGATGAGCAACGTACAGACGTGGATGAGCGCGGCGCTGACGGATGAGGACACGTGTACGGACGGGTTCGAGGACTTACCGGAAGGTGGCGTGAAGACGAAAGTATGTGATCGGATGACCTACTTGAAGGAGTTAACCAGTAACGCCTTGGCGCTGGTGAATAGTTACGTTAACAAGGAAATGCGTTAGATATTATTTCCTTCACTGATTGATTATCGATTATTTAGTAATTAAGGTTCCGTTGTTTTGCTTTAAAGTTGCACTGTTTGAATAGTGATTTTCCGTGTTTTGTTTTGGTGAACGTGGGAAAAGTGTTTTCAGTCTTTAATTAAGTCAAATGTGATTCTTCTCTTTCTATGTGGTTGTATCCCTCCAACACCTAATTAGGGGTTTAAATGCAAGAGCTAATAAGAAATACTGCCTGTGTTCCTAAATATAAGTTTAAAATAATCGTATTTTATTTATCAAGAAAATAGTTAAAAACAATAAATATGCATATAAGCTATATATATATTTTTTCAACTATACCCTTCTTTATAAATATAATTATCATCCACTATCTTAATTAATGCGCTTCACGTCATCACTGGTCAAAAGAAATGAGATAGTCAACAAGGGTAAAATTGTAAAAAAAGCATTCAATGTTAAGATAAAACTGAAACGAAGCTTATATTTTGGGATAGATCTATTCTAAAAAATTTGAGCTTATATTTAAGGAGGAAGGAGTACGAGCACAGTTTTGAGTAAAATGTGGGGTGTAATTAGAACAATGTCATTTTTATTATCGAAGTTAATATTATATTAAAATTCAATTATTGACAAAAAGGGTGCAAGTGAAAAAAGGGAAATCCTTGTAAAATGAGGGAGAGAAAAATCAAATATAAGACCCCACCATTACCAACACCAAAAGTGATTTTGTTCTTTCTTGTGTCCTCTGGAGAGGTAAGAGCTAATTGCGCCGATGAAAGCGTCACTTATGAGTCTCTTGGCTTTTCAACACAGTTGAAAAATGATCCACATTTTTTGGGGTGAAAATTTCATCCAAAAAACCAACTACATTGCAAAATATTATATAAAAAATTATAAGTTATAGAAATTGTTTAATAGAGATGGAGGATATTTAATAATCTTGCTGATGGAAGTTAGAAATTAAAGTAGCCTTTGAAGAGAACGAAATGTGTGGCCTCTCTGATTTAGATTTAAAAAGTTGGATTGTAACTCTGTTTCTAGGGGTCCACTTGAGGGAGCACCGAAATGATGTCAATGTAAGTGGCTGTTATGAGTAATAGAATGAAATATTGGGTGGGGCCTCCTAGCTAAGATGCCTCACTCTTATGTGTCTCTTACGATTACTTCTACAGTAAAAGAAGGCTCAAAATTAATATTCCTACGACAAATCTCTTTTGTATTTCTTACTATTCTTCATTAGCCCTATTAAAAGCTGCTCAAGTTAATTAACAGCCCATATTCCTGTAAATGTGATTATTCTTTTATGAGTTACATATTACAGTATATTATTCATCATTTCCCTTTAATATTATAGCACTTCACCCATGTTATATATATATATATATATATATATTATTATTATTATTTAGAGATGTCTCTAGGTGATGCCTTAGCCCTTTAATTCAATCCTCTTCTTTGGCAAAACAGGAGAGAACACTGCCTCTTATTTAATCCAATCCCATTTCTTTTTCTTTTTTCTTTTTTCTTTTTTTTGGCCATTAATCCAATCCCATTTCATTTGTAGGTTACTACTACTTTCAACGTTTTACACCGAAATTAAGGAAGATCTTAACATTTATTAAATCTATATAAAATCTTTACTTTCTTAATTACATCATCATTGAAGAAGTATAAAAGAAGAAGAACATTGTAACAAATAATTAATGTGGAAAAGAAAAAGATATTGGCCCAGTGCACTTTCTCAATCTAGTAGGAAAGGATTGGTAAAGAAAGAAAAAGAAAAAGAAAAAAAAAAGGAAAAAGGCATTGGGCCAGTCCACTTCTCCTTTTCTCTTTCTACTATGCAGAAATAGGGTCCAAATTAAATAGACAAAATGAGCAAAACAACATATTTGTGGTCCCTCCGAGTGGATATGTGATGAAATTATAACAGCAGGGTTCTCATGGAACGAATCCTAGGGTCTGTTTGATGTGAGTTATTTGGAGGGGAAGGGAAATTTTTATGAGTTGAATTTTAAAATATTGAAGAAGTGGGCTAATAAAATTTTAATAAAGAGAATATATAAGATAAAAGGATAAAAAAAATTAATTAAAAATTTTTAACCACACTTTTCTAATTTTTTTAAATTCAACTTAAAAAAATTTTCTCTCTGCCCACTTTCCCTCCCCCTCCCCTCAGACCAAACAAACCCTTAGTGACATGATAACGAGGAACAAACTCTTTAGTCTATAGTAGTGGCAATGAAGTCACATTGTAACTTCTTTTTTTATTAACAAATGTACGTTGGACGCAATCATATTTGAAGTATTAAATGTAGGTAGCTCTTCTAATAAAGATTTAAATCTTGGATCTCTACCTACATTGTAAGGAATTACATTCTTTTGCTAGACCCAACTTTCTGTTTGTAAAGTTGGATTGTAACTTGTATGTATATGTGATGTTGAGAAAGCCTGTGGATATGATACAAAAGTGTCCAGGTGTCGTGGGATGGGGCTGTTACAATACCGTTGGGCCCAATATGGGTGTATTGATATGGCCTATTCGTTATTATATGGAACCCAATTTTTTACACCGCATCGCCACATAGAAAATAATAGAACTAACAAAAGATGTTGGATATGGCAGTAAGGGTTAGTCCCTCACTACATGGCGAGCTAAGATTTGAATCTTTATAGGGAGAGTTGCCTACATTTAATGTCCGACAGTGTTTCGAACATAATTGCCTTCAACAGAAGAATGCTTTTGCCTAACCAAAAATAAAAGGACAAAGAAATTAATAGAACCAGGATAAGGACTAACAAGTTGTTGGTAGATGTAATAAAAGGCTTCACCCCACAAAGAGAAAAATACAAATTCAAATTTCATAAAGCATATTTATTATGAAAAGTGAAAACCTTTTATACTGTAACCTCAAAAGGGATTATGTCATTGATCAAATTTAAAAAAAAAAAAAGAATATAAATCCTCAACATATAGGGCAACATGAAGTCAAAAAAACCTTTCAGATATCTAGCTCTTTCATGAATACTTCTAGAGTAAAAATGACCCTTAACCCTAACTAAATTCCATATGCTATGAACACTATACAAGTAAAAATAGATTTTCTCGCATGCTTTTCCCTCAAGGGATTTTTCTAGTGAAAAAGAAACTTAAAAAATTAAGCTAGAGATAAAACTATCTTGAACACAACTTATAAGATAGTCCATCCGTTCCTTAATATCACATCTACTTCAATGAACAAAGTGAACAAAAAATTAGATCTTATATTAAGGATGAGGAAATATATATCAGCCTCTATCAAATAAAGCTCAAAGAGTGTTGCTAGTTAGCCCTTAATTGCATGGCCTACCTAAAACGTGATATATAAGCCCACGTAAATGTTGGCTACGCCAAAAGAAGAAGAAGAAACGTATTGTGTGGACTAGACTCACTTTAACTTTCTATGGTATTGGTCAAAATTCCAATTTGATCATTGAACTTGAGTTCGTTCTTTGTCTTCCACGTCTAACTCACGCTTGTCATCTTTGAAGAATTGAAGTCATATATATTCGAAGCAATAATAATATGGGAGAGAACAGAACATTGAAAGAATCCTTCACTAGAGAATTCATGGAAGCTTCCATTACTACTTTTTTGCTCATATATTACTTATAACAGAGACCAAACAACATCGAATCCCTATTCATGGAAGCTTCCATTACTACTTTTTTGCTCATATATTACTTATAACAGAGACCAAACAACATCGAATCCCTTATTAAATCAATCTATGGAAATGTTTCGCACTTTAAAAGAATGACTGATAAATCTCAAATTTAATATATTTTATCCCATCTTATTCATTTATTTTAGGGATTATTTTAGGCTAAATTGGATTTATTAGATAATATTTGGATAATTAATCAATTTTGGGAAATAATATAAATCTGAATGGATTATGATATTATTGAGCTTAAATTATTAATATTTTGATTGATATCTTGTGATTGGAAAATATATACAATTATATGATAAATCACGATTTTATTTGATTCTTGCAGAGTAAGGAAAAATATATTAAAAGATCCTACGGTGCAGAAATTTTCTTAAAAGCTAAAAGAATATTCAATGGTTTAATTTTATGGGGCTTCTTGAATTTTAATGGGCTCAGAAATTGAACCCCAAAAACTCTCTCTTCCCCTCATTAATTACCCTAACCGTCACAGCATAGAAGAGATGACGCGAGGGCCGAGTCGCACACACTCACAGACGCTGAGAACGCCGAAAACTCCCAGATCGTATTGGGTGCAATATCCATCATCACTTTTTCATTCCCTCGTTCTGCCTTTATCTCCATTCTCCAATCATACCCTGACCCACAGCACCAATTGTAGAGATTGATTCATTCAATATAATATATTAGGATTCTTCAATTACGGGTCCCACGGCCATTAATCCACAACGCTTCACCAATTAATTTGATGGCCATGAATCACTGCTTGGGGCATGAAGAAGGGAAGGTCGTGATGATAGCTTGAGCTCTTTTTGTGAGGTAATTTGGGAGGAGCACAGAGGAAGTTAGAACTTAGGAGTTTATACTTGAAGATCATAAGGGAGTATCTTTCTTTTATCTTTGTCTTTCTTTTATCTTTTTGATTCAAGACTTGAGATTGTTTAGTTTTAAATGATTTTGGGTTATATTGATTGATAACAATCTAGTTTTAAATTGTAGACTTATTTTTTATTTAGATTGAATTGATATTTTGGATTTGATTTGTTCTTAATTGATTGTTGGGATTTTTGTTTGCAAATATTTGATTGTCAATTAGATTAATAATCGAGTTTTCATTATTAATTTAATTGTCAATTTGGGTTTAATCTCTTGATTGTTTAATTAGGTGATTAATTATCAAATTGTTTAATTAGGCAATTGTGAACATAATTTCCAAAATTATCTTAAACAATTGTGATTGGTTTTTAATGGATTTAATTAACCACCATTTTTTCATTATAAGTTTTCTAGTGGAATAGATGTTATTGAGCTTGAGGGTTTCCCATATTTCAATTAGGTGATTAAATTTATTAATTCCAATATTTCATTAACATCCCTTTGGTCTAATTAATTGAATGGCTAAGAAAGCTAAATCCATGTGAATCCTAAGTTGTTCCCTTCACCATCATAACTGAACTAAGCCTTTGTTGATTTTCTTAGATATTAGTTTATTTCCTTAGGATTTTAATTTCCCTTTCATAAGAAAAACCCCAAAAATTGCATGTTCATTATTTAGGTTAGTTTCATTCTCATATAGGTTTTAGAGTCTTTTGCATTTTGCATTTAGGTAATGGAGTCTTGCATTTTAGTTTAGGTTCATTCTATTACATTTTTTATTACCTAAATTCAATTCTAGAGAAAACCCACATATTACTTTTTAGGAAAATGACCTAGGTTGCCACTATATTGTATTAGTAGGTTATATTAGTTATTAATTGATTGCTTTAGCGACAAAAACACGCATCAATGACGCATACATGCATTGGATATATAGAGCCTGTGTGTTTATTATTCACTCAATATGTTTATCAATTTCTCATTCAGTCTCATTTTATTTTGTGTATCAAACAATCATAGATATTATTAACCAAAATTAAATTAATTTCCTTTTATGTCCTTTTATGTCATATAATTCAATTCAATTTTATGAATTGAGAGGTACAATTTAATTAAATTATCAAGAACTTGGAGGTTTTCAACTCATCAGGGATTTTTTTCATGTCTAGTTATGCTGTTTTGTTGGCATAAATTTTTCATGTATGTAAGATTTAAGGTCCATATTTCACAAAGCCATAAAGGATTTTTTTTTTTTTTTTTTGCCATGAAGCCATAAGGCAATATAAAGAAGCATATTAAAATCATTTGTTAATATATACTCTACTTATTTACATAGAAGGGTCTTCAATTCTTTGTTCACTGAACAAGAAGAGGTACATTCATCACTTCTTTTCATAGAAAGACATAATTTTTTTTAATAATTATAAATTCAAATAAAGGATGCTAACTTATTAACAACAAATAAATTATTCATTTTTTATGTCAACGTAATCCGATTCCATGGATATGAATTAGGACGGACGCAAATGGTTCTAATTATCAACGGTCATGTGTTTTTATTTTTCTAGGTACATATATCCTTCTATTGAAAGTACTCATATTTGAGATAATGTCGGACATTAAATATAAGCACCTCTCCTCTTCAATTAGTATTGGAATGTTGGTTCGTCATATTGTGAAGAACTAATTCCTTTTATTAGACCCAATCTCATAGGTACAGTTATGTGTTTTGAATTTGTGGGTTTTTACCCTTGCATGGTATGCCAAGTCGTTCTAGGGGGTCCGAACTGGATGGCATTTTTGTAATTATATGCAATCATAATGGCAAACTGAATTCTTACACAAAATCAAATCCTATTTAAATCTATTCAATTCGATTTCATTACCCGAAAGAAACAAAGTAACTAACTATGAAAGCCCTAAGCCCTCAGCGCCTCTCCCTCCTCCTCCTCGTCGCAGCCACATTCCACCTTCTTCCTCCGTCATCAGCCACTCCCGCCTCCTCCTCCGATCACGGCAATACAGATTTCATCCGGTCAGTATGCAACAACACCGGCTACCCTGACGTCTGCTACTCCTACATCTCTCGCTATGCCCATGCCATCAAGCAAAACCCCGCCGTATTGTCTCGCATCGGCGTCGCTGTGTCTCACGCGGTGATCCGTGGAGCAGCCACCAGTCTCTCCGGTCTCTCCGGCAAAGCCAAGGGCAGAGCAGCGGGCGCGATCAGCGACTGCATTTCCACGCTCGGCGACGCCTCAGATCAAACAAGCGAGTCACTAGGTCAGCTCCGACAGATAACCGCGGGGAAAGGCGGTGATTTCAAGTTCGCGATGGACACGGTGCTGACGGAAATGAGCGCAGCGCTGACGAACGAGGACACGTGTATGGACGGATTCGAGGAAGAACAAGAAGATCCGGTGAAGAAGAAAGTAGTGGATATTGTGACGGAGGCGAAGAAGTTCACAAGCATCGCCTTAGCGTTTGTGAATTATTACGCTAGGAAAGGTTCGCCCTAAGACGCTGGGTCATGAATTCATTCCTCAAATTTACTGTTTAGAGTTTCTCTGTACTGATTCAATAAAATGACGACGCTGACAAAATAAAATGTGAATTTGGGATTAATTATTCTGATAGAGTTATGCTCAAAATATCATTCGTTTTAATTTTATTTGAATTAGATGCTTCACAATAATTTTTTTTAATGGTGTTCGTTAATTTTATTTTGTTCAATTGTTATCTTTTAAAATTTAAGAGATACTGTTATTTTTTTTGGGGCCAAAATTAAGAGATGCTTAAATATACGTGTTTATTGCTGTTAATAGCCATCCAATTATAAATTTATGATGTTTTACTTCGGGGCTTGTTGGTGATTCAAGAAAAAAAGTTAATAAAAATTGAAAGCCTACTCATTTGATATTGAAGTAAAAATTGTTGAAGACGGATTTTTCATTACTCTTCATTTCATTTTTTTTATCGGGTAGAGTCAATCATTCAACTGGAGGGTTGACCACGTCGGGTAGAATCAATCATGTCAATCCAATTTTTGCAATTTCTTTCCCTTTTTGTTTTGTATTTTTTGTTGACTTTTTGATCCCATGCGGATTTGTAGTCAATATGCGTCTGGCTTCTCTCTCTTTTTGTTTTCGTCAGTTGCTCCTTCCCCACAAAAAAAAAACAACACCGTTTTTCTTACGGATACTTAGGATAGTCACTAAAAAAACAGCGAATTAGCCGCAGAATTTAGCATAAAATTTCATCGCTAAACTGATTTAGCGAATAGAATTTCATGGCCAATCAATTAGTTATAATTTATTTTACAACAGAACCATCAAATTCTGTTATTAATTTAGTGACAGAATATAATTTTGTCATTAATCAATTAGCAAAAGTCTATTTTACGATTTAAATCATCAAATTTTGTTGCAATTCACTGTTTTTTCATCATGAAATCAGATTTTACACCCCATGGGATGCGATGTATTAAAGCTATAGCAAAAAAAGTCATAGGGTAATAATATATAAAGAAGCATATCAACTTTATCATTTAGACATGTTCCATTTTTGCAGATGATGAACTTTTTAAAGTAATAAATAGTAGATATGTAGATAATAAATTATTTAAAATTGACTCATAAGAGAAAATATTACAAAAATGTGACAGCAAAATTAAATAAAAATCATATATGAATTATCAGGGACTAGTTAGTAATTATAAATTTTGTCCTCTCATCCTTGGAGGGTCTCTTATCCCTTTCCAGTAGAGCTTTTCGGGTGTTCCCTCGTGGAATGGCCTTCGATGTCCGAGTGCTGAATGGGCTCTTTGATGGCGGCGGTCGAAGTGGCAGGGCGGATGGAAGTATGGAGGCTTGCATTCATCGAGTTTGTGAGACGACCTCCGATTTTGATCTTCGATGAGTGCCTCCAGGGCTCCCGACGGTGCTATATGGGTCGAGGTGGGGCTGCTATGATGAATTCTCAATGGAATGGACCACTTCGCTAGGTAAATCGATTTTCAATTGATGCTTGGAATCTAAAAGGTTAACCCGCTGGAACTATTTAAAACCATTATTGTTAATTTTCTGAACCCCTTTTTTTGTCAAAAGTTCAAGAAGAATAGTCCCAAACTCATTTTTATCTACCATGAAAGTGCTAGAAGCTTCACTGGGTTTTCTGCTAATTCTTCTGTTCTTCTAAGTTCTATGTATCCGGAGGTTAGTGGACCAGTCAAGTTTCGAAGCTTTTCTATTGATGTTTTGGGATTGTGTTTAGAGAATGATAATATGGCTCGATTTGCTGTTGGATTTAATATGTTGAGTTATGATTATTGACTAGAAGGTTTGATATCTGTTGAGGATTGGTTAATCAAGCAATATTATATTGGGAGGCTCTTCGTCTTGATTATATTCTCTGAGAGGAACAAATTATAAGACAATAACTTTTAACCAAGTTATCATTGTCCTAGTAGAATTGATGAGGAAGGCTCTTAGGCAAAGAAGGGTAGGAACAGATGATTATCGTGCTACAAATTGAGCCACTGTGTCCTTTTCTAAAATTAGTGATGATTGCGTTGAGGTATCTACATCTGCGAGGGAGGCTTGTTTTGTTGGCCTGAATTGTAATGTATGGTTATTACCTAATCTTTTAAGAATTTTTAACTTGAATTTGTTCAATGAGTCTGTACACATTGTTCTTTATTGGCTTGACATATGCCTGTTCAGTGGAAATATCAACAATGTTCATCTTCGGCTAGACATGTGCCTGTTTAATGGGTGTGACAACGCTATTCATCATTGGGCTAGAGTTGTGATTCTCTCCTTTATTGTTATACTCATTGTGCTTTCTTTGCTTTTAATATGAGTACTTCATTCCCTCCTTGAGAACTTTATTGTTCCAAGGAATTAATCAGGAACCATTCATGCATGTGGATTTCTAAGGAAGTTGATTCGGTAGCCGAGTGGATTGCCAAAGCTTCATTGAATGGTTTTGCCCTTTGGATTGGATATCTCGACCTCCATAGCTGCAGGCCTTTTTGGCATTTGGTGTTTAGAATATTTCTTTGGGTCGTGTTTTATGTTCTCTCTACTTTAAAGAACTTTTATTGGCTAGTATTTCTCGTTCTAATTTTTATGTCTAGAATTTATTTTGTATTTTCATTTTGTTCGTTGTTTCTTTTTTGCTTCTAAGACTATAATTTCTGTTAAATTCAATATAATTATCTTCTTTGTTGGCAAAAAAAAATTATAAATTTTGTCAACATTCGAGTGTCATGTGGTATGGAGGTTAGGAATCCTCCCACATGTCACGTGTTCAAATGTGATACTCTAAAAAAGTACTCCTTCCGGTCCTAATTATAAGATAAAGTTGATTTTTTTAAAGAAATTAAAGAAACTAATTAAATTATTTTAGAGTATTTTTATTTTTATTTTTTTCTCCAAATTAATTAGTTTTACTGATAACTAATATATCACCTAAGGATACATAATATATGATATGATTAAATAACTTATTTAGCTTCCTTAATCTCTTCAAAAAAAAAAAGTTAACTTTGTCTTATAATTAAAACTGGAGGTAGTAATTATAAATTTTCAAAAATCAAGATCAAATTGAAAGTTAAGCGGAGTAGATTAAATATAAAATTTGTTCTTTCTTAAATCTCTTTGTATTTCATGCACCAAATTAAAAGATGCTAACAAACGTGAAATTATTTTTCTTTTGTTATAGAATTCGATTCCATGAATCAGGACGTAAAAACATATAACGAGATCGAAAATGAGGGAGAATTCTCACTCATGAAGATTTTTTGTGTGTATTAGAGCACAACATCATGATATTTAATCCCCCCCCCCCCCCGGGATGACAATCGTGTTACTCTCTCCGGGTTTCTCAAATGTGATTATTGTCAATGCTTTTCAAACACATTCTTTTTGGCCGAATTATGCATGTTTCACTGCCACCACATATTTTGGAATCTATTCCTCAAACATATCTTTTAATTTGGATATGTTAGAATGCCTCTATTAGTCAAATACTTTCAACTTAAATCTTATATCTCATTAATCAAAATTCAAGATCAGATAAAGATCCCCAATAGAAAAATAGCCCCTAGCTTGGGGTTTTACTGTTGTTTTCATATAAAAAAACATTTCTAACGTCATGTTTCATAGCTATATATATCCACTTAAGTATGATCCAAAATCAATTGAGTAATTAAAACAACCATGTATGATATGTAGGGGAAATATGCAAAATAAACAAGAAAATATTTGGTTCGAGTCGTATCCAAAGACGCTGTCCTTAAGAGATTTTTCACAGCTCCCTCAGTAAAAAGAAGCAGCATCTCCCTAGGATTAAATAAACCTTTCTAGTGAGAAAACAGTGTGACAGACTGGCTGAAGATAAAGAACTAAGTAAGAGATTACCGAGGTTTCTTGTTCTCTTCTTCAAATGATGTCACAGTTAGGGTATTTATAGATAATGGATTTATGCCTTAAAGTGGTATTTCTTGAAGATTACCCCCCTTCAATTAGAAAACTATAACTATTTGTTAAATTCATGAACAATGTTGATTCATGAACTAACATAAATCCTTTAATTTATATAGACATAATTTCTCAAAACACATCTCTTCATTTTAAAACTTCTAATAATAATATTCAAGAGACTCTTTCTTTAACACACATTTACACAATATTTACAACAAATTTGTCAGAGCCATTAAGCATTTATATTTGTTTTGAGGACTCAATCTTTCTAATATCAACAAGAAATATAAATAATTTCACTTTATAAACATATGCTACTTCAAGACCAAGAGGCTCATTATTTTTCCGATGACAAAATAACGAGCTCGTTGAGGTACTCAATAGCTGTATTTGATGCAAATAAAATACTATATCATGGACCTTGTAAAATATTTAATCTACAAGTCAAGTCAAAATTCAATTCTCAAGACCTTTTATATCAAATTCTTTCTTCAAATAATCGACTGCTTCTTACACAAAAACTCCTTGGGAGATCACATATATAACATATTTTTTAATCTAAATCCATTCATGTGCAAAATTCAGATCATTTTCAATTCACGCACGAACTGTATAAGTATATCAATTTTTAGGAAAATTATATTTCATATACTCCTATAGTATGTTTAATCCTTCTAAAACTCGCATTTAATGTCACAATATAAGGAGTTATTATATTTCCTGGATACATATCAAAATTGATATGATGCCAAACTGTAGATTGACAAGACTTGTAAAAATTTAATCCACCACAAGATATCAACATCAAATTTATGTAAAAATTATTATGATTCATTTGGCCTTGTGATGTGGACGCTCATTCATCATTTAATTTTTAAGGATATTTTGGTCTTTTAACAATATTATGAAATCCCTAATTAAGCCTTACGGCCTGATTAGGGATTTATTGAAAATATGCCTAAATTTGGATTTTACTATTTCAGAAGGATTCAATTAGAATTCGTCTTTTTTCCAATACAGCATATGCACCTTTTTTAATTAAAAAAAAAATTCACATTGATAAAATTTCAAAATTCTGTTGGACCATTATTAACAATAAAATTTAGGCATATCACTTTGGTCCTATTTTTAAATCTAGTTTAGAAGAAAATTGTAGTCCTTACTATAAACCCACTTTCTAAATGATAAATTTAAGCATTACAATTTTGCCCCTGTTAAAGATAGAGAGGAAAGAAAGAGGTGAAAAACATCAATTCATAAATGAGGGCAAATTTAAACTTATATATAAGACCAAAGTGATCCAAGATTTAAGTGAAAAGATAGACCTATTAGGTATACTCTCTTCGGTCCACAATATAAAACACTTTAAATAATTTATCAGAACATAAAAATGATAGCAGTTAGCTCATTAAATTTATTTTAAATTGAATGAAATTTCAACTTTACATGTATTAAAAGGGATATTAAAAGAGAGAGAAAAACATAGTGAGTCATGTTTAAACATTACTTATATGGACAAAATTGACAAACAAATATTAATACCCTCTAAATGATTTATATTTTGAACCAAATCATTCTTCTAAAAATGACTTGTATTATAGATAAGAGGTAGTAAATAAATGTACGAACCTCTGCTACTCCTCCTTCTCTCCCTTCGCCAACGTCATCAAACAAAACCCAGCACCACTGGCTCACGTCGGCGTCGCCATGTCTCACTCAGTGGTACAATATGTAGCCACCGATGTCACTCGTCTCGCCAGAAAATCCAAGGGCAAATCCGGCAGCGCCTTCGCCGACTGCATTTCCACCCTTGGGGATGCCACAGATCAAACGAGTGACTCACTACGTCAGCTCCAACAGATAGCGGCTGGCAAAGGCGGCGATTTCAACGCCGCAATGGACTCTGTGCTGACAGAGATGAGCGCGGCGCTGACGAATGAGGACACCTGTCTGGACGAGTTCGAGGAAGAACCAGAAGGTCCGGTAAAGAAGGAGGTAGTCGATCTTGTGACGGAGGTGAAGAGGTTCACGAGCATTGCCTTGGCTTTTGTGAATTATTACGCTAAGAATGGTTCGCCTTGGGACTTGGTGTTAGATTTAGGTTCGTGAGTGATCTATAAATATTTATGTAATTACTTTCTGAGTCTGCAGGCATGCATGTATATCCCAATCTTGATATACTCCGGCATCTGACTCAACTTTTTTTGTAACAAAAAATTAATAACAATTTAAGATATAGTTCGGCTTACTAATTTAATATTTGTGAAGTAAAACTTGTTCAAGAAAAAGTTTTCATCACCCCTCATTTCATATTTCTTGAGTATAGTTAATTGGGGCACTAGTTTGGTGCTCATCAATGATAAACACAATGTTGTGTCTATATATATATTTTGCCAAGAAACACAATGGTACTCATCACAGTGGTGATATATACATCATTCAAATGCAATTTTTTGATAGTTCAAATTTAAAATTTTCAACTAGTCTACATCATTTAAATGCAGTTTTAACAGTTCAGATTTAAAATTTTCAGTTAATGATTTCAAAATTAAAAAAAAAAACATTTTTTGAAAAAACTGACGGTGATTATGTTTATTTTAGATTTTGTATGTTTTAAAATAATTTTTAAAAAAATATAAAAGTGAAAATATTTAAGTAAACTCATAACAAGGATGTAAAAGCGTAAAAATTTACCTTGTTAATAAAAAGTATTAAAAAAGTGTAATTAAATAATTCAAATATAAAAAAATTATAATAATTTGATTTAAATATATTTTAAATTCAAATAATTGAAATTGAATCCATCCATCTGCTTCATAAATTTATCCCACTCAACAAAGTAATTTTTATCAATTCCATTTATAAAACAACTAGCTAGTCAAGATCAAATCGAAAAAGTTAGTATTCCCTCCGGTCCTAATTATAAGATAAAGTTGACTTTTTTGAAGAAATTAAGGAAGCCAATTAAATTACTTTAGAGTGTTTATACTTTTAGTATCCTTAGATTATATATTAGTTTATTAATCAAATTAATTAGTTTAGAGAAAAAAATAAAAATAAAAATACTCTAAAGTAATTTAATTGGCTTCCTTAATTTCTCTAAAAAAAGTCAACTTTATCTTATAATTAGGATCGGAGGAAGTACAAGCTAAGAGCCAATGAATACACTTTTTGTAAATTACAAACCTAAAAACAGTAAACTCATTGCGGGAGTTAGCAAATTTAACTAAGTTTGACAATAAAGGTATGTTTAGCACCGAAACTCGTTCCAATAACTTGGAGGGTTGACCACGTCAGGTAGAACTAGAATCGTTTCCTTCAAATTTCTCAATTCTTTTGTTGATTTTTGGTCATACGCGGCTTTGTCGTCAATCCTCAATATGTTAGAAGCTATAGAGCTAGATAATTATCATGAAAGTATATTACTAGTAAGAGATAATAGCCATTTCAGTTTCTCTGACGATATTTATTCTCATTAATGAGGATCACTAAATATAAAATTAAATTTATTAAATGTGTTAACAATTAAATGCAAAAAATAATAAATAAGGAATTCTGTTTCCATTTCTGTTTTATTTTTCTTGGTTTGTTTTTGTTTTTGTTTTTCTTTAAATTTGCTTCAGCAGTGAGTTCTGACTTGAGTACCAGTGTAACTTTTCCTTTTACGGCAAAAAAAAAAAAGAATACCAAGTAATTAACCAATTTGAACAACTAGTAAACTTAATAATCAATTATAAAACTCTTTTGCACTTTACCAAACAACTCCTCTCATATATCTACATTATACAAACTCACTCAAAATAAGTTAATCCAAACATCACCTTAATTAGGCACCACAATTTAAATATTATAGTGGCAATAAAGTAGAATATTAATTCATTTTTACAGTAAACGAATATTTCATACATGACAACAACAAAAATAAAGAATATATATATATATATATATATATATATATCTCAATTGAAATTTGTTTGACATAATTGACTTGAGAGAACTCCTAGTCCTGTTGGATAATGGATACCAAAACTGTAAGCAATTTACCCTATACATGTACAGTTGCTCTCTCTGTCTCTGTCTCTCTCTCACACACACACACACACAACTAAATTGTAAGTAAAATTTACGCTATTACTAATGATTGACTATTAGGACTCACTGTGGCTCTAAATCTCATTTCTCTATATAAAATGAATTATTATATATTAATCATCCTTCCAACAAAACACTATTAATGAGATTAGGAGCTTTATCATGAGATTGTTCAATTACCTATGAATCTATGATCACATGTTATCAAGAAAGCATATGCTTGCACTAACAAGTTAGCTAAACACAGCCACGTGCTTTGTCATTCCCTTGTCAATAAAACAAAAACTCTTGGCTTCAAGATTGGTAAGAGATGCTTTAGATTTTCAATTTTTATTGATATGATAATGTATGAAATAAAATAAATTGTTTATATTTGAGTATCAAATTCTAAAATAAAATAAATAGCTGTTTATATGTTTTATTTAAATAAGATATTGTTTATTTATATCTTTTGTACACTACTAATTTTATACAATTGTATTTTACACTTTTTAAATACTGTTACTTTTTTTAAATAAAGTTATCAATTTTATATTTATTCAATATTGCGAATTTTATTAATTTTTAATGTCTCTATTGTCTATAATGTAAAATTTTTTTGGATTAATCCACTAGTATCTGAAATTACTTGCAACTGACTAGTCCGATTTGTGTGAATGTGCTCCGCAATGACGGGAACCTTACTACCACCAAGTAATTATCGCGGATACATACCCAGGACTCGAACACAAGACCACTGGTTAAGATGGAACAACTTATAGCCAATTAATCCAAATGCTTGGTGGCAATGTTTTTTAAACCGAACTGGATCAAATGGTCCGGCCGCCACCCAGAGAAGAAGACAATCCGAGTTAGGCATAACCATCTTTCATTTTTAACCGTTTTGGGCCGGTATGAATCCATCATTGGATTGGAAACCATAGTTAATTTGGAAGTTGGAACCGTCTTTAAGTAACCGTCCAGCCTGAAGCTCATGAAGAAGATGAAAGAAAAATAAACAGTGGTCGCCGGAGTTGAAGAAGGTGAGAAGGGACGACAAAAAACGTTTCCAATGAAAAAAGAGAAATAGTATTTTATTCGCTTATACAGTAGCATTTTCTTGTTTTAAGTTTAACTCCATCTTTTCAGACATCACAAAACGTGTCCTGATATATGATTTAAAGTTTCAACTTTTTGGCCCAAAAATTTTATCAGCGTTTTTTTCTTTACCTTTATGTATTGAAAGAAAACAATACTCCCTCCGGTCCTAATTATAAGACAAAGTTGACTTTTTTAGAGAAATTAAGGAAGCCAATTAAATTACTTTAGAATGTTTATATTTTTAGTATCCTTAGATTATATATTAGTTTATTAGTCAAATTAATTAGTTTGAAGAAAAAAATAAAAATATAAATACTCTAAAGTAATTTAATCGGCTTCCTTAATTTCTCCAAAAAAGTCAACTTTGTCTTATAATTAGAACCGGAGGGAGTACTATCCAATAGATTATTAATATTTGGATGGTGCAGAAATTGTTCCGACTTTTATTTTTTAAAAATTTAATGCGTTCTTCTCAATGTTTTAAACTTTTACTTTACCTATTTCTTTTGTAATTTATTAGTTTATCATTTATATTCAGAAATATATCATGAAATGCTCAATTGTTTTAATGCCACCCCCCTCTCTCTCTCTCTTACGTATTTTACATATGTTATGATATGATTACAATTTTTAACCATTTTAATTTTATTTAAATTTATTACTGTAAACTAGTTTAAAATATATTCTTGGAATTTTATTTTTCTATTGGGTTATTTTGAACAATTTTATTGTGCTAAGACTTGGTATTTGAGACAAATGATATTACAAGTGAGTTTATTTATATTTATTTTAAATATTATGTAAGAATTAAATATTTATTTCTTCTATTGGTATGATTATATATGTATATAATTTTTTTATTTATTATGTCACCGGTTTGACCACTGTTTTTACCTATCCAACCGGATGAACCGTGACCTACTGGTCTCTCCGGCTCAACATCCAGTCCGGCTTTTAAAATATTACTTGGTGGTTAATGTAAAATTTACAAATCCATTTATCTATTTTCTTAAAATTAAGCTATTAAAAAAAATTCCTCCTCCCTTCATCCCCTCCCGTAGTCTTCTGTGCATCGCACTTGATGTAAATCTAGTTTAGTTATACTTTCTTCAATCCTTAATATAAGACATATTTATCTTTGATTAGACTAAGGAAATATGTTAACTTAGTTAATATAACATGTATTTTCTAAAACATCTTAGTCATCTTCCTTAATTCTCTCCTTCTCTGTTCCCCTTAATTATTGTTAAGGGAATATTAATAAGGGTAAATTATAAAAAGATTGCCAACTATAAAAACTATGTCTTATAATTAGAACCAAGATCAATTCTCTAAATATGTCTTATATTAAATACAGAAGGGAGTAATTTGTTTTATACGTAATGAAGATTTGAACTTTTAATATAATCTATACACCACATTTTCTACTCGTGCCACTTAATAAGCTAATTTCACTTAGCGAATTGCAAAATATTTTATTAAAAGATATTTTTGTGGTTCACGGCAGGGCCACGCCCACGCGAATATAGAATTATAGAACACTTAAAAGAATTCAAATGGAGACGAAAGGGAAGATTTTTCGGGATTATGGATTATTGGATAGATATACACAAAGGCAATTAAAACGAGATACTCCCTCCCTCCTCCTCGTGCTAAATATAAAATAGAGTTAATTTTTTTATAGTAATTAAAGAAGTTAATTAAATTATTTTAAAATATTTATATTTATCATTTTTTCTCCAAACTATTTTGTCTAACTTATAAACTGATATATAATCTAAGGATACACAATATATGATATTATTAAATAACTTATTTAGCTTCTTTAATCTCTTCAAAAAAGTTAACTTTATCTTATATTTAATTAAGACTGGAGGAAGTAAATTGCCTCACCCATTCAGGCCTTATTGACCCAAAAACCCGAACCGACCCCGAACATACCATGCCCAATATAGCTCATTCTTTTCCTCCTTCATGCGAATCTCTATTGATCAAAAAGCTCACTTTTAGTGTTTAATAGTACCTCAAATAGGACTATCTCCAATAAAATAAAAATTATAGTCACAAATAGCTAGTGGATAGAAGAATTAGTCGATCACAATATGATAAATTAATATTTGAATCCCTGTTATAAAGTGTTTGGTAGTGTTTCAAACATGATTGCTTTAAATAGGAGGATATATGTACTTATAAAAAACAATAGGATTATAGTTACAAGTATAACTATTCAACTCTTTCGATCATTCTTTAAAGAAAAAAGAGAAGTCATTTTCCTATCTTCAATTTGATTTGTGTTTTTCCCTCTTTCACAGCTCAATGAGAGATTTCAGATCTGTTTGAGGCTAGCGTGGGTTTGCTTAATTACTAGGCCTCTGGATAGTTAGAACTATCCATTAATTAACTCAATCTTCATATAATTGGTACAATTCGAATAACATTATAAATATAAAGCAAGTTGAATACTCCCAATTGTAAAAGATAAATAGTTACGCTTGTTTTTGCACGTGGTTGACCATTACTGGTCTTCACCTTATAATTGTATTTTCTGAATCTGCACATATACGACAAGAGTGAACACTTGACAATATATTATACATCAAAAAACAATGTAATTAACTGGTCAATGTCTTCTCATTCAAAACCTTTATTATATTATGAAACCTCTTCCAAGGCTAATAATCGATAGTTTCATATGTCTGAATTTTTTTAAAGACATTAGTACAGTTTGAATTCTATTTTGCCTCTACTAGCTAACTTCCTAGTCCATCCTTACATTAATTTTGACCTTATTATTATATGCCCTTAATTAACAGTAGAGTAAAGTAAGATGGCATTAACATGGATATATTTTACTTCTCTCGTCCCTGTTTACTTATCTTCATAAAAAGAAAACCATGCAGTTGGGTATGTTTAGATTTGCTTATGATAAGCATGTTTACGCAAATCAAAACAAAACTCATCTTACATACTTACCTTATAAATCATAAAAGCATAATTGAAAAGACATATTAGGGCTTCAAAATGCCACTCCAAATAAGTAATAAATATTCCTTAAAATTTGAAATAAGATGTATATTTAAGGTTAAAACGAAAATTCAAATCACTACAAGTAATTAGGGATGGAAGTAATACTTGAGAAATAGACGAAGTAATACTTGTTAAGTAGACGTAATATTGAAATCTTAATACATTCTTTTAGGAGATCAAGGTATACAATCCCTTTTAAGTATTTTTCTTAATCTACACTTAAATGTGTCATATATTAGATTTTAGATTAGAGAGAGTAACTTGTTGGATTTTTGGGTAAGGAACAATTACAAACTCACTAACACGTTTATAAAATTATATATACACCCTTCCCTTATAAAGAAGGAAAACAACAAAATTACAAGTACTGGTTAATTATTTAAAAAAAAAAGACTTTCACTCTAATAAAGCGAATGCTCTAAACTACTATTAATTGATGATCTCATATTTAATTATATAACAGTTGGCAGACACCATTGATGATCCCATATGCTTGCCTTTTAATTCATATGCCTATTGCCCACTTGTTGATTTTTGTTTTCCTTAAAAAATCCCATATCATATGCCCACTTCGAAGTCAACAATTCTTTTGCCACTTTAAAAATAACATGTCGGCATTTAATTACTCCTTAGTTGATGGGCAAGATTGTAATTCCACCCTGAGCTCGTCACTACTTAAACCCTCACCTCCATCGCTCCATCACATACTCTCAAGGGTAACAAAAGCAAAAGTTAGCAAACCATGACAACTCAATCCCCTTACTTCCTCTCTTCACTCTTACTGTTCACACTCACACTCTACAATCTCCACACAACCACCGCCTCAGCCCGCTTGGCTGCCGCCAGAACCGCCGCCACCAATCCTGACGCCGCCGCTTTTATCCGTTCAAGCTGTAGCATAACCCTCTACCCTGACCTCTGTGTCTCCTCTCTCTCTTCCTTTACGAATACTATCCAAAATAACCATGCCATGCTCGCTAGCGCCGCCATAACTGTTAGCCTCTCCAGTGCCCAGAGCATGGCCAACTATGTCTCGAACCTCCTTAGTCAAGCCAGCAGCAACACCGACTCCGGCACCGCCTCGGCCCTCCGTGACTGCTCGTACAGCCTTGGAGTCACCGTCGATAACATCCGCGGCTCGCTCAAGCAGATGCAACAGATGAGTGATAGCGCCGCCGCTAACGCTGGGAAATTCAGGTTCCAGATGAGCAGCGTTCAGACGTGGATGAGCACGGCGATGACGGATGTGCAGGCGTGCAGCCAGCGGTTCGATGCCGTGCCGGAGGGTGCGGTGAAGACTGATGTGATTGGTCATGTCACGGTGGTGAAGAAGTTTATCAGTAATGCACTTGCGCTGCTGCAAAGTTATGGGAATAACGTAAGAAAACCCTAAGATAATAATACTGATGCAGCTCAACTTTTTGTACAAGGAAAAAAAATTATGTGTGCAAAGATTTGTTTGTTATTTTGTTAGATTAAGTTATGATAAATATGACCAATGTAAGAATCTTTAATAAAAATAAATAAATAATAGTATAACGAGTGTGTGATGTTTGTGAGTTACGGACACATCTGGTGTCTAAAGTTCTTGACTATGATTTAAGTTTCTGAAGGATATACAGAAAATATGGTTTGGTGTTAGATCCAATTCCATGGCTAGCTCGCCTTTAGGCAAGATGTTTTCGCCCTGTATATCACTTATTTTAGCGTTAACACTACACATGCATATGTAGTACTGTAGTAGATATTAAATTTTAAATAGCCAGTCAGATCTCCCGATTTAAAATTTCAATTTGTTTTATGAATGTAAATTTAGGCGAATTGTATCACCAAAAACAAATTAGGCGAATTGAAATTTGTTAAAGATTGCTTGAAAAAGTTTTGGTAGATGGTCTTCCAGCCAACGAGGCCCTCACATTAATAATAAGATTTGAAATCATGTATTTGTGAGATATAAGTTGTATCCTTACAAATTGAACCAATATCTAATTGTTTTGAAAGGACCTTGATTCTTATATATGTGTGTGTAAGTTCTTTTGTATCTCCATTTAGAATAGGCACAGTATAAACCAACTTCTCAAAATTTGTTATACAAGACGAATGACTTTATAGCCTAGTTCATGAAGGTTCTTTTTGGTAAATAGAAATTGCGGGTTCGAGCTTACTTGTAACCCACCCTTTAAATATGAAAAAAATTCCTCCATATAGATTTCACCCACATTAATTCTCCCTTAATTCTTTGGCTCTCCATGGAAAGGATTCTCAAACAAGTTCAAGACAACATTTGACACTATATATCTACATATACACTCCTCTAGTCCTACTTATATAAGGTTGAGAGAGTGTATTTTTTTTTCCAAGACACTTCATTAAATTTTTTATATCAATGTGCAATTTTACACTTCATTTATTATTGTGTAAATTTTTATTTTCTTGGAAAGTGTATACTTAAATATGGATACATTTAGAAAGTTGTTGACTTTTAAGATAGAGTTAATGAAGTTGAAGATTTTTCTTAATCTATGTCAAATATGCTGGAAATGCCTTATGAATAGGATCAGATGAGTACATGATTTTACAAATGAAAATCAGATTATTTAATCAATGCAATTATTTTTATATGCACGCATAGCTTCCTATTAGAGATAATTTTGTTTGAGATATTGTCGGACATTAAATGTGTAACCTCTCTCAATAGAGATCTGAACCTTAATTTGCCATGTTGTGAGAAACAAATCCCTTCCACTATACCAACTTTATTGGTAATCAAACAAACAATGCAATTAATTAATGTTAAATCAATTACGCAGATCTTGGGAGATTACACTTAGGTCCCAAGGAAGAAGAGAAATGAAGAAATGGTCCCTTAAAATTGCAAAATGAAAAAATTCTCCCATTCACAACTCCAGGAGTAGGTCATTGACAACTCTAAGTACCTGCATTGACAATTTCATATGATCATTTTTTTCATTTTGCAATTTCAAGAGACAATTTCTTCATTTTTCTTTTTTTTTAGGACCTGAGTGTAATTCTCCCGTAGATCTTTATATAATAATAATATAATCAGATCTAGAGAAATCTAACATTAAAAGCACTTTGCTTTCCGAGGAGTTGACCTTAATCTATCGGTATATAGCTTAATAAAATTGTATCACAAGCATGGACGCTCTTTCCAGAATACAAGAGGGAACAAAGACGGAGAGAGATGGGGGGTCTCGGGGACAGTCGTCGGTGTTCTTGTTTTTTGGCTGATCCGTTGGTAAAGGCATACTTCACTGCTGCATAAAATCAAAAAGAGATGTAAGATAGTATTTTGTTGATATTATCAACCGGTATTCAGTTCAAGTTCGTGATTTTCTCTTCCAACATAAGTATCTTCTCTAGAACTTGAACTAAAAGCCTAAAGGGATCTAGTGGAGTTTTACACTACTAGACCAACTCTATGTTGATAGAGATGTAAGATCCTATTAACGTACATAAAATTATACTTCATACAGTCTTAAATATAAAACAGAGTTAACTTTTTTGGAGATATTAAAAATGCCATTTAAATTACTTTAAAATATTTATATTTATCATTTTTTCTCTAAACTATTTTCTCTAACTTATAAACTGATATATAATCAAATGATACACAACATATAATATAATTAAGTAACTTATTTAATATTCTTAATCTTTAAAAAATGTCAACTCTGTCAACAAGAGGGAATACTACTCAAATAGTAGTCTCAATGGTCCATAAATGTTTTCATCCCCAATAAAAAGGGTTCAGATACGTTTAAAAGTTAAAATGAAATATTTTTTTATTTCTACTTAAAAAAGCTTAAATTTTTTAACATTGATTAGACTGTCAAAATCAGCTCAAAAATAATTTTCACATAAAAAAGAAATAGTGAATCTTACCCAATACCACTAGTTGATAGGTTTTCCTTAGCCAAAATGACCAATAGCTGAGCTATTTACGTCAGGTTATTATGATAATTAAGTTATAATAAAGCTTTTTCTTGGGTGAGAAATAAAGCTTTAAAATTTAAGAAAGCAACCCCAAGCCATAATTCATGAGAACATGAGTTTGTCATGAGCCCTCAGATAAAGTTACTGGTAGATTAATATATACGCATAACAATCCTAAACAGTGACATTTTATATGTCCTTTTTTTTTTTTTTGGATCAATCATATGTCCATATTGACTAAACAAAGAAAAGTTTTCCGACTAAAAGTACCGCATGTTCAATATTCTATAGGCAACAAGTCTCTTTTTTCAATGTTCTCCTGTTTAAGCTTCATTTCAAACTAGCAACTAGGATTCTAGATTAAGATCAACAGAGCCATATATTGAATGTATAGTCATTTCAATTAATAACAAAAAAATTACTCAAACATAAAAAGACTTCAAAAATTTAGTAACTATTTGGAACAGGCTTAAACCAAAACTTCAATTCATACGGCACATCAAAATTTAGCTAAGTGGAATGTTTTCCACTCAGGTGCCTTTATGCAGAATAGTTAACCATACCCAGGTACGCTGTTCATAAGATTGCTGGGCTGAATTTCAGAAAGATAAGGATAAATAAACAAGACAAGAGATGCATCAAGAAATAAGATTCAGCCGAGTCTTGGCTGCACGGATTTATGTTATGACTGTTGGAGCAGATCGACCAGTGAATTCTTGCATCCTAGAAAGTTTCAGTGCAACCTCCACCTGTATTTGATAAAATTGCAATTAGTTCAAAAGGAGTTCAAGATTGGCAATGATGTTATATTTATTTTCGTTTAGATATCAGGGTTTAGAGACATCTTACAAGAGGAGCAAGAGCTTCATGCGAAAGTTTCCCAGTTTTCGATGAGTCCTTCTCATATTGCTCAATGTAGAGACGAATTGTCGCTCCTTCCGAGCCAGTTCCAGAGAGACGGAAGATCTGGGGAAGTATTTTGATGGCGAAGAAAATTTAGTGAGTCTTGAAACAAAATACAGGTTAGTTTTAACTTCAAAGACAGCTTGTCCAATTTCAAAGAACCGTTTGAGTCCAAGACACAACAACCATAAGTAAACTTTACCTGATGAATTCCTTGCAATTGGAATTAAGAGTATATGAATTTTACTCGGGCCTAGTTTTTCATCAATGACTTGATTCAAGTCAACCTAAGCACACCCCTCAAGTTAAGATGGCAAGAAATATGGCAGAAGTATGCTTACCAAACGTGATCCATCCTCGAACAAATAACGGATGCCCTGGTGTGATGAAATGGAACCATCCACAGGATCTTTGTATTCAAATTCATCAGCATGGACAACATTTGACACATCTGACCTTACTCCCTTGATAATCCTAAAAGCACAGTATAAAATTATTTAGTCAAAGGCATCAGAGCACGGCTCAACCCTCCAATAAAAGGGAAAATACGATTAAGAACCTAAATACTACCTCAAAACAAAAAAATTGAAGTGAAGAAGTTCACATACTGATTGACTTCAGAAAGTGAGGACTGCAGTTTGACCAAATATGCCATCAGTTCCTTTGCTGCACCTGCATCCACATTCTTCAAGAAACAAATTTGATCAGGCTAAGCTATTTTTGAGTTGGATTATCCCACATAACAAAATGCAATCAGAGCATACTTCATAGTCATATCGTGTATAGAAATGGCGCCCATAACTAGCCCAATGCTGAACAACTATGTCTTCAACTGTCACAAGTTTGTCTCCACCAAGCTTATCTTTATTTTTATATGCAAGAATAGATAACCAGGCCAGGACAGCCCAGATTCCATCTTTCTCACGAATATGGTCCGAACCTATCCACAAACACAGTAAACAGCAATCATGAGATATAACTTAACTAGGTTAGAGAATCCTATAAAAATCTTAATACATTGTTCCTAATGCAACAGCAAACGCACCAGTTCCGAAACTTTCTTCACCACATATTGAACATAATTCAGCATCCATTAAGTTACCAAAAAACTTCCAACCGGTGGGGACCTGGATTTGATGAAAGAATTAAGCAACCAGCAAGCATATACTTAGTTACAGACATTCAGCGGCATCTTTACCTCAAAAAATTTCAAGTTCAAATGTTTGGCTACAACATCCAGGGCAGCAGATGTTGGCATACTCCTACAAATACATACAACTTAAAACTTTAGCAAAGGTTGTAAAAAATATTAAAAAATGGACAATTTTAAGAGGCAAGCAGGCTGAGGATATTGTTCATCTTCAAAAACTCAAATCTCAAATGTAACTAATTAAAAAATTAAGCTTAGGTCAGAATAGTGTTATCAGGTTTTTCATTATAACTGTGACAGGTGCAGAAACTTTTTCAAGGGTCACTAATGCAGTGGTGTACACATGTCATAACTTTCACTGGAAGGGCTGACAGGGAAACCTAATGAACTATACCCAAGTCCTGTCCACTGGATAACAAATTGCATAATATTATAGTAAGCAAATCCTCGTGTTTGATTTTTACCCCTAAAACAGGTTGACGTATTCTATAAGCAATAACCTATATGCAGAAGATCATAACATTTGCCTGTTCATATTTATCTACCTCTCCAACAAAGTTCTCTTATCAGAAAAGATTACCAAATGTACCAAAAGATTAAACCAATCAAAGTTATATGAGTGCATATTATGCAAACCACAAAAACTTTGATGGGAAGTCAAGGGGAATGAGGAACCCTCTCTGTGGTGCTAGCTACACTACCCCAGTCTTAATCAACCAGCCCACTAAGGACAGCTGATGTCTCAGCTTCCACATCGGAATGAACCCTCAATAGGTAGCCCTCAATCCCAGCGTTTGCATTCTAAAACATTCCACTTAGCTTCCTCACTGGTCAGAATCCTCCATAAGCAGCCCTTTACAAAACAGTTGATTGCCAGCTCTCATAATACCCGAGCGAGATAGGGAATCCTCCGCAAGAAGCTAGCTCCAACTCACTTAAAGACACCATAAAACATCTCATACCATTCAATACGGGATTTAGACATCCATACTATCCAAGTATTAGTGACACCCTATGTAAATCAATTGCCAATAGAGTGACAGACCACAAGGTCCATGAAAATGAACAAAACAAACAAAAGTTATATCCAACAGGAATCATTGCATAGTTCTATTTGAAGCAATGACTTACATACAACCATGCTAAACTACCATCCTGCATTCAAAATTGTTTTGTACATAACTCCATTTAATCCCTAACCCTAGGCTTCTTGTGGTAAGTCCACTATTCACATACCAAGTTTATCAACACCAAACAACAAAAGTTGATTTTAATATAACATTTACTGAGAGTTAACAAGAAGTGAAAGAGACAAATCATGGTCTGCCAAGAAAAACATCACGTTAGTTTAGGCTTGCCACTACCACATGACATGAAATATTGAGCATAAGCATGTTTGCTTGCACATGCACACGTGCACCCATAAAGATTGGCTTAAAAAAATGACAAATACCTGGCAACTCCCTTCAAGCCGCTAGAAAAATAAGGTATAGCTTCAGCAGCATTTGCAGCAATTATGGCCACAGAATCAGATGGAGTGACAAAAAACCTAATAAAAAAAAGATATATGTTTAAATTGCGGGCTTAAAGATTGGTGAGATTCACATTAACCATGGGCTTTAATACCTTTTACCAAGTATCATGTTACGATCTGCATCACCATCAGCAGCAGCACCAAATTCTGGTGGCTCATCTTGAGGTTCTGATTTGCTCAATCCCATGCGAGCAACTAACTCCTTTGCATAGGTCAAATTGGGATCTGGGTGCCCTCCACCAAAGTCTTCCTGCACCCAAGAAAGTCATCCACTAACAAAAAGTAAATCATCACCAACATTGACAGAGTTACAGATGATTCTTGGAAAAGGAAGAAGAAAAAAGGACCTTTGGTGTACAGTTGAGTAAAGAGCTTTCTTGTGCCCCAAGCTCTTCCACAAATATGCGCTTTGCATAAGCTCCAGCAACCCCATGCAGTGCATCATAACTTCCCGAAAGTTGAAAAAGACTCGAGATATTCAGGAGTAGGAAAAGAGAATATTTGAAATAACAGGCTAAACTAACTATAGCCAAAAGAAAAATATACCAGAATGTGAATTTCGGAGATGACAACAGTTTCTTGATAGGCTCAAAATCAAAGATTGACCTGGAAATTGAATGATAAAGATAAAGGATTGAATCACTAAAAGCGAATACAACAAAATTAAAGTTTAGAATCCTCATTGTCTTATCAAGAATATGACTTGTTAGAACAACCGACCCATTAATGACCCCAACAATCTGGCATTCCATAAATGAAAAGTGCAAGAGACATGTTGAAAGGAAAAAAAATTATAGATTTAAGGTACTATTCTCCAATCAAATTGAGGCCAACAGATCATTTTTATGCATCACTGGCCATGCGACCAGCTCTTGTTATTTACACTTTTTAACTTAATTCTAAATTTAAAATAATAAAATCCACTTGTTCTAATATGATTGGAAAAATTTCCTTAAGCATATAAGCTTAAATACATAATTTTTATTTTATCCATATTAAAATCGAATATTACTGTGAATAACTGATTTTCCAGAAATTTTATCTTTTAAATTGTACAGTTTTTCCAGGTTAGGCCCCATTTTGAGAGAACATACTGTAGTACATTATAAATCCACTTTCATGAAAGTGTACCTCATTAATGCCAAATGCAGATAATTTTAATCCAGTAAAGAAATCTTACTTCATCAACTTTACATAATCACTTGCTGAATCAAAAACCTCAACATCAAATGGTCCTTCGGGGCCAGTAAAGTTTGCAACACCTGTTGTGGTTATATCCACCTGAGCAAACCAATGGTGAATTAGAAACAAGGTTTTCAGAGAGGAAACACAAAACAGTCTTGATCAAAAAACATAAAGGGAAAATAAAGAAGACAAAAGAAGAGGACATTTAAAAGCAAGGAAGGGTGGAAAGTATTACATCAGGAAGATCTTCAGCAATGAAGTACTCCTTAATCGTTGTTGTGTTCTCATAGATCTTGTTAGTAATTCCCTCTGGAGCTGGTCCACCATTCTCCATGTTATATTTAATCCCAAAATCCTGCATTGAGGAAACCCAGCAATGACAGCAACAATCATTCAGACTTAATGCTATCCTTATAATGGAAGTCTTGCTTGCCAGTCACAATGTTATCAAGACATATCGTTAAAAGTTAATATGACAAAACAGGAAAGTCTCCACTATAAAAGAGAAATCCATGTCTCACCCAGACAGCCATTAAAGGACTCACTCCTGCATCGTTGGGGCTTGCATGAAGTTATAACCATACTTCCATGTACTGATTGAGATGTATAAATTGTGATTAACGTAAGATTGGGTAGTTATATTCGGTAGTTGTGTGGGGAAGGTAGTTAGGAGGTAGTTGTAATAAAATAGCAGTTAGAGGCTAGGGGTTAGGAGCCTGTACCTTGTGAGTACTAGACTACTAGGTATTAGTTTTATCACTTATCATGATATGGCCCAACACAAGAAGGATGAAGAATATGTAACTTTTGCCATGTAATTTCATCAATTTTCAATGATTAATTCATCTTAAAGGAAACACTTTCCAACCAACAGTAATAGAATCGAGTAGGAAAAAATTAAGACAAACATAAATTAGTCCTCGAAGGAGCAACTAACATGTCCTATGGCCCTACGCATATACATAGTCACACAATGATTCCTGAAAGAATTGGATTGCAACCTAGATATGAAAATTAAGATGTCAAACTACCAGCACAGTATCAGTCCCTTCAGTTCACTAATAAGCAAGCTCCCCGCGTTGGACCACCAAACCAGATATTATCATAATCAATAATCCAAACCTCAAAGATTCATGCTTAACTAAGTAAAGATGGGGGTACTCACCTCATGAGGTCCACCAGGATTATGACTTGCAGTCAGAATAAATGCACCTGTTGCTCTGGATCCCTGGTGTAAGAATAGAAAACAGATCCATCATTTCCATTGACCCAGACAAAAAGATTGTTAATTGTATTGTCATCAATAAAATCAATGATTTGACAGCTTGAAGGAAAAACATAGCAAATTGTAGAAAAAATAACTTACATCAACCCCAACTCTTTCACGTATCACAGCAGATACAGCAGGAGTCGAGAGCAGTCCGTTTTGACCAATCCATATACGTCTTACTCCATTTGCTGCTGCCATTTTGGTGATAATCTGCAAAAATTAAATATAACTTTTAATTTTAAATATATATATTTCATGATATTTACATTATGAAGACATATTCTATGTGCAGAGAAAACCATATACACTTTTCCACTAGATTATAACAGGATTAATGATGAAGAGGCAGAGCCATATACTCAGCAAAACATCAAAACATGGACTACATTCTCCTGAACAAAAAATTCATTTCTGACCTACCATTAAATATCACTGCATAACCTATTAGAAGTTCAGACCTGAAAACAACAATCTCCAATCTAATGGTGCTAGAAAAGCCAAGAAGGTAAAATCTTTCCTTTCACAGGTTGAAATCCTAGAAGTGATAAAAAGTATATTAGGCTTTGTATCTCTATTCCCTCATTTTCTTAACGTAATTTTTTCCCCATTATAAATTAAACAGAACAATAAATTTCAAGACCAAGAAGTTAAACTCCGTGCAAACAGTGATAAGCAAATAGAAATAGTGTAATTGACAGCTTAGGCTGCACAGTGCTATACAATGCTATCCAATCCTAAGCCAAAGCAGCTCGTCAACAAATTGAGCGTAAAAAGAAAACTACCATGTCCCCAAAAGAATCCAACAAAAGAATTTCCAAGTACCAAGAAATGGCATTAATGTGTGAGGTGTTAGCTACCTTATTGATAAATCAAAATACTGTAGCCACCAAGAAGTTAATCCCACCCAGTTCATATATGTTGAGTACATTCGTGGGGAAAAAGTTAATTGTTAAAACACACCTGAATTGCTTCCTTTGAAAAATAGCGACCATCCCCAGATACAACTAGTGTAGCACCTGTATGCATAATGTTTATAGTTTATGATAGTCTACCACATGCAGCATACTTCGTGAAAAGGAGACAACTGCTCAAGAAGAATTACCATGCTTTGAAACATTGTAAAGTTTAAAACTTATTTAGGATGCTCACCAAAAATAACCATACAGGATAAAATAGATAGAAACTGACCTCTAACTTTTTCTGAGGTCAGAGCATTAAATGATGACTGAACAAAATTGTGCAGGTAATTTGGCTGAATGAAAACTTTCACCTGAAATGATCCATCCAATCTATATATTAGATAGAAAAAGGAAAAAACACCTGAACATACACAACTTTTCATGTGAAAGTGCTTCTGCAACAACAAAATTCATCCGAACTCTAATTATCCTGTCTGTCAGTCCCAAGCAATCAATGCAAATCACAGTAATTAATCTTGTTCACCATAAATTCATCAAATGGAATTTGTAACTTCGGAAAAGGAATCTACAGCACATCCACATAAGTAGAAAGCCCAGGTACGATTTGCAAAGAAGTTGTTTTGTTCACAATTTACAAATAACGTGGTTCTTTATATACTTTATCTATTATATTGATATCGATTTATGGATGCATAACGCAGTCATCCCATTCTTCCATATAAATTGGACTCGTTCCATGCAAGCGCTAAAATTCACTACTCTCTTCAATTGCTCTATTTAACTCTGTATATCAGAATAAAAGCTGTGCCAAAAATGCAGCACTCTTATGGCACGGCAGATTCCCATCTAAGTCCTGCCTTTTTCCCGATTCATATCAGTTAAATTTCTCATATAACATAGAAGCAGTCAGCTATCAATCAAATCAAAAAGATCGGATACAGATCAAATTCACAATCTCTCGTTTCTAGGTAGGGTCTAGTAATTCAAACCTCAAAACAGAAAATTCAGAGAGAAAGAGATTCAGATCCATCAAAGGATGAAAATTCAATAATAAAATCACGGAAATGATCGGACAAATGATCATTCAACGAAAACAGATTAAGTTAGAAATTATGGATCAGACATAGCACAGATAATAGATAAAAATAAGAAGAACCAGACCTTCTTACGGAGACCAGAAGTTCCAGGCTTCTGGCCATCAAAAGGCGTGGTTTCAACTCGCGAAACCTTGAAGACCACCATATCTAGCTCCTGAACAACGTGAAATTCAGATACTAAAAATGCAGAGAAACAAATCAAGAGAGAGAAATCAAAGCGTGAGAGAAGGAGAAAGAAAAAGAGAGCGAAGCGAACGAGAAGAGGGATGTACCTAAGAAGGGCCTCCAGTAACTTCAGTGATCACAGAGAGCAGAAACAGAGTGAGCTTCACGAGAAACTATTGGTACATGTTTCGGTCTGGACGAAGTGATCATATTTATTATTTAATCGAGCGGCTTCATTATCAATGTCTGTTTGCTTTTATTTTTCTTTTCTTTTCTTTTTTTTTTTTGGGCAACAACTTCGTTTTTCAGTTTGAGTAAATTATTTTTTATGCTTTCTCTTTTTTTTTAGATCCTTTCTTAAATTTTAGTGCTTGAGCATTTCTTTTGCGTAATGGCTTTGAATATGATCAGATTTATGCATGTGGATACAGTATACATATTTGTGTGTATGAATGAAGAAAAGATTATGTCATGAGTTTAGAAAATATTTTATTCTTATCATAATTTTTATTTTTAAGGTCAAAATATTTTTTTGCCAACATTAATTAAGGTCAAAATGTATAAGAACTATAAGAAAAGTAGGTCCATATTTAGCCCTTACCTCAAGGATCTATTGCCTATAGAATAAAGGATTGAGGCCCCTGCTGCCCTAATGCTGCCCTAATCCTGCTGCCCTCATATTTTGAGAGTTTTTCTAATATATTTTTTATGACTCTTTATATCATTATATTCTACATAAAATAAGTGAAATTTTAACATATTATGGACAAAAAATGGATCTGTTTTCAAATTTTTTATGATTTTTTAAATATTTTTCAGAAAAATGGTGTATTTTTTTCACTTTAAGCACTTTTTTCTAAAAAAATCTTTAAAAAAATCATAAAAAATTAAAAACATATCTATTTTTTGTCCATAATATATCAAAATTTTATTTATTTTATGTAGAATATAATTATTTAAAAAACCATAAAAAAATATTTAAATAGACCCCAAAATATAGGGACAACAGAGATGACAACAAGATTGGGGCAGGAGAGGCCCCAATCCCATAGAAAAGTGGGGGAAAAGGTTTTATTAGAGGCCCGATCTTTTTGTAAACAAATATGTATTTTTACCAAACCCACTTATTAAGAGATCAAAGTGACAATGCATGTCAACTTTATGTTATATTTGTTATATAGAATATCTCCTTTTCTCCTTAATATAAGATATATTTATCTAATTTAATTAGATTAAGAAAATTAGTTAAGCTAGTTAGTATAATATGTATTATCTAAAATACCCTAATTTTCTTCCTTAATTCTCTCATTTCCTCTCCTTGTTAATTATTGTTGAGGGGCATCAATAAGGGTAAATTAGAAAAAGAATAACAAATATAAAAATTATATATTATATTTAGAACCAATATCAACTCTCTAAATATGTCTTATATTAAGGACCGGAGGAGTATTTAGTATAAAAAATAGATAAAAGAAAAGGAAAATTTTCATGAAAAGAGTATAATTACCAAAAAAAAATCCTATAATAAGTTATTGCATGCAATGACAGATTATATTACAAGAAATAATACAGGTATATATGCTTATCATTTACTTTTGTGATTACTTTCATTTCTTGGTACTTTATAATAATTTTCTCCTGAAGAAAATCCTTTGATAATTTTACTTACAGAACAAATATTATTAGTTTTATCTTTTTTTTTAATACATAAATTTTTTGAAATGGTTTGAGCTCATCCATGATTCAAGAGCATAATATAGGGGTGAGACATACAACTATTTAGAGCATATTTGATCCTTAGGGAGTATCACTTAGTTATGATTCCAATCACGACTCTTGAGAAGATATCCTAACTCTTAAATATCTAAATAAACATTTAAGGATAATTGAGAGCTCATCCTAGAGAATATTACATTGATAACCCCTAAGCCTAATTGTATGTTTTTAGCTGATGCGACTTTGGCCCAGCAAGGCAGGACTTTCACATGGCTGGGGCCCACCGTACCAATCTGGGCATAAGGGTTATTTCTTCCCTAACATGATGACATTGCGATATTTTATAACCTAATTTTAATATAATATATCATAACCAATATTATTATGGTATTCCACGGAAAAAACAAACAGAAAGTTATTCTTGAAATTTAATTTTTATTTATTTAATATTATAACCAGATAATTGCATAAAAAATTGAAAAATATATCATAACCAAATGGGGCGTAAGCTGTCTTTACTCTTTACCACAATACTTTTTTTTTTTTTTTTGCCCATCTTCGTTAACACAAATACCTTAAAGAATTGAATAATTTCCATCTTCAATACAACAAACGCACATGAAGACATGCATGCGTGTTAGATGCTTTCCTTTTTTAGATGAAGGAACCCATTTATTTTATGGCATTTAGGCAGAGGCTTGAAATGACAATTAACACAAACAATTTGGCGGCAGGTTTTGGTGGTGAACAATCCTTATCAATTTACCCATCTTTTTTTTTAAAAAATTATTATTTAGAAAGATGCAAGTAGGGAGAACTATAATGAGAGAAAGAAGAATTAGGTATAAACATAGAATCTGATTCAGCGTTGAAGGCAATTGGCAGGTACTTGTTCAACTTGTCTACAATGACAGTGAAACACTTTTTTTCTTTTTTGAAGATACAAAGGCAAGTATAGCTTGAGATAAAGAACTAGGATCTAGACCTAGCCATTAATGCCGTTGCTTGTCTTCCAAAAGCATACTTAAACATCCATATGGGGCAACAATGAAACACTTTAAAAATTCATAAATCTAGATATCAATTTGTATGTTAATTTCATTGTTGGTTTTTAAAATTTGATCGAATTTTAGTTTTAATTCCTCTACTTTCAAATCATTGGTTTTGATCCTTAAATTTTTTTAAGGATTTATACCCTGTTTGGTAGCATAGAACTAGGGAGAAGGAAATAGAGGTGGAAGTGAAAATCAGCTTATTAGATGTTTGGTGCAATGAAAGTGACTTCTTCACATCAAAATTGATGGAAGTAGTCACTTGCATCACTCACCCCTAAGAATTGGCTTCCACCTCTAATTCCATAGCACAATTTCCCCACTTGCCCTTCCTTTTTCTATTGCCTTCGTTGTCCTCGACCTTCCTAGCCCCCACCAACCTTTGTCGCGCCCATCCCATCTTCTTCAACCTCTATCGCCGCTGCCACCCTCTATCGCCCCCATATCGTCTTCTTCAACCTCTGTTGCTCCCTCCCTCTTTAACCTACAACCTCCCTCTTCGTCATCCACATTCGTCACCATCTCAATCTCTTCAATCCCACTTCCCCTTGATATCGGCAAGGATGGAGGAGATTTGCAAGCTCTAATCTTCATACCAATCCACAACCTCTGTCTCTAGTTTGACTTCTTCCTTCGATTTCTGGTTACATTGGTCTTTGATTTCTGGAGGAGATTCTGTCTTCGATTTCTAGTTCTCCACAACAAACGAAATATGGCTTGATTTTTAACTTGTGGGGGTTTGATTTCTTCTTTTTGTTGTGAAATGTGATTGCTGATGGTGGCTGCCGGTGGTTGTCAATTGCTCTAGGGTCTTGAAGTTGTTAGAGGTGGAGGCTAGGGTTTTTTGTATAAGGGTAGTTTGGTCATTTCACATTTAAGATAAACATATAAATTAAAAATTATATCATATTTCCATGGTTATACCAAAACACTTTTATCCTTACTTCCACTTCTTATCCACTTATAATTCCATTTCCAGTTTCACTTCCACTTTCATCAAAAGCTCTTCTATGGTACCAGATAGGGCATAATTGTATGTTTTTAGTATGAGTGAAGACATTTCTCTAGCGAAGTGACTTTCATAAAAAATGATACAAGTGGCTTCCATCAGCCTCCTAAAAATCGGGTTTCACTTCCATGGAAGTCTCTACTCTAACCATTTTACCCATCACCCTCTCTCTAAGAACAAACCAAGGACGACGCCAAATGATGGTAAATGAAGGTAACAGAAGACAACGGCCAACAAAGGACGGCAAAGGAGTGATTATTCTGCGACATCGAGCTCCTTTTGAGATGCTATGACCCTCTTCGTCAAGCACATCCGAGCACTCAACTTTGTTCAACTTCAAATTTGATGTCGTTGGCTTCGGCCATTGCCCTCATCTCCCACTCCTTCTCTCACAGCGGTGACTATATCATCCTTCACGGTGTCCTCATCGTTCTCATCTCCCAAGCCATCTTTAATGACGCAGACGGGTGTGACTCAGCCAGGTGCTTCAAGGTGCTTTGATCTAGGTCTCTGGTTTGGTTAAGTCGAGGTGCTTCAATATGGGATTACTTGGGTTCAAATCCAGGTGCATCTTATTTCGATTTCTATAATTTCTTTGGTTCAAGCTTTTGATATTTTTCTTTGATTTCAATTTCTTTGATTTCTCTGGTTTTGGTGCCTTGGATTTGCAAATGAGGATCAAGTATTATTTCTAGTGTTGTCACTATGAAAGGCTTTAGGTGGGTTGCGTTTCTGGCGACAGTAGTTAAACAAAAGAAGTGGGCAGCGATTTAGGTAGTTGGTGGTTGAAGAATTTTTTTTTTGTTGGATGGCATTTTAGTATTTTCACATTGTAAATACATATTTTAATTAAAAGTTATATCTCACTTCCACCCTCCTATCAAACATGTTTTAAAACCAACTTATAGTTCCAGTTACACTTCCAATTCTACCTTCACTTCTATCAAAAACTCTTCCATCATACCAAACAGGGTATAAGGATAGCAAAATCCTAAAGGATTGTTTGGTTAGTGGTTTTTGGAGGGAAGGTTAGAGTAACAGTGTGTTTGGCTTTTTCTCCAAAACCTAGGTTTGGTTGTTGAACATTCAAAAAATTTTCAAACCTAAGTTTTGGAAAAAGTTTTTTTTTTTTGCTTTTTCCTATGTGTGGGTCCCACCCCCTCTCTCTCATTGGTCCTTTTTCCTTATGTAGGCCCACCCTTTCTCTCTCATTGGTCCTTTCTCATTATATGGGCCCCACACCATGAAAAAAAGTTATTCTTACAACAATACTCAAACACTCTTATTTTATCAAAATTATTTTTTTCTCATAATCTATTCTGCTCAAAATTTATTCTCCAAAAGCTATTTTCCACTTTTTCTCCAGAAGCTATTCTCCAAAAGCTAATCCAAACACACCCTAAGTAAGGGGTAGCAAGTAATACTAGTGTATTTGGTTGGTAGGAGGGGAGGGGGGTTGAAGTTAAAAATTTTGTCTTTTTCTGCTCCCCTTACCTCCTATCTCTACCCTTTAAAATTGGGGGTTTTTGGAGAGATATTGTGTCACACCCTGACTGAAATGGCCATGCCTATTTTTAAATATTTTAAGGTTGCCCTCTGTTGAGATTGTAAGATCACATTGAAGCACATGGAAAATGTTTCAGATTGATTCATTTACAAAACTTACATTTGTACTTATAGAGGAAGCTTACTATCTACCACTACCTACTATCTACCAACTATCTATTTACCACCACCTACTATCTACCAACTATCTATTTACCACTACCTACTATCTACCAACTACTTATTAATTACATCATTTGACACTAACACTCCCCCTCAAGTTGAAGCATATATATTAATCATGCCTAACTTGTTACAAAGATACTCTAATAATAATAATAATTAATTCATATTTCTAAATTTGATATTCTCAACACTCCCCTCAAGCGAGAAGCAGCTTGCACGTGCAGCAACTGATCTTTAAAAAAATAATGATCCATAGCCTAGAACTCGAATAACAAAAGCTGGGGTAATAATCCACCAGCTTCACCAGGAGCTCGAACAACAAAGAGTACCAAACCAGAGTCGAAGCTGCAACGAACGGTCTCATAAGGGACTAAAGCAACAACAAACGTCTCACTAGGAACGAACACCAAACGGTCTCACCAGGAACCAAACCAACATCAAACGGTCTTACAAGGGACTAAAACAACGACGGACATCTATCTAGGGACGAACACCAAATGGTTTCACCAAGGACCAAACCAACAACGAATGGTCTCATTAGGGACCAAACTCAAAAGAATGCAGCCAGAAGAAGATGAAACTCATATCCAAATCTGAAACCATGAGATACGAGAACGAAACCACCAAGGATAAAAGAAAGAACTTTAAGGCTCTGATATCATGTTGAGATTGTAAGATCACATTATAGCACATGGAAAATGTTTCAGATTGATTCATTTACAAGACTTATATATGTATTTATAGAGGGAGCCTATTATACTGTGCTTTTAGTCTTATTTTCAGTATGGGTGACCAGAACCACCGGAAGCTTCCACCGGACCGGCCTTCTGACATCCTTGTTAGTGGCAGTAAGAAAAAAATGAAGAGTGAGCATTCTTTGCAAGCACCTATGGACACTCATATGTTGGAAGAAGCAAGTCCACAGGAGGACGTTCTCATGGATCAAGAGGACTCTAAACAGGATGATACACCCAGAGACACACACATACCTCAGAAGACCAATATGTCCTATCGGGATTCTCTGATTGGCTTCAATGGTATCGCCAATGGAGGGGAATCTATGGACGATGAGGAATTACTTTCTGATATTATCAATACAGATTGGGATATGCCAGAACCCTCTGAGGAAGTCTTGGCTCTGATGAAGATTCACCCGGCGGTTCCAGTAACACCAGAGGAATACAATGCATGGTGTCGTCCATGGAATGCAGCAATTATCCTTACGGTCTTAGGAAAAAGGTATAATGTATATACATTGAAGGCACACCTCAGTAGGATCTGGAACACTCCTCACTTTGACATTGTGGACATGCCCAACAACTATTTTCTGGTGCGTTTCTTGCCAAGAGAAGGATGGGGCCATCTGTATCAGAAAATCTTATATGAGGGACCCTGGATTGTGCAGCAGCATACAATATTAGTTCAGAAATGGTCACCTAATTTTGACCTGTTCAACAATCCTTTGGGGAAAATTGTTACTTGGGTGAGGATACCCAATATACCAATGCAGTGCTATAATAAGGAGTTTATTACCAGATTGGGAAATTATATTGGTAAAACAGTGAAGGTGGATCTGTTGACACCATCGGACACACCCTCTGACTTGGCAAGAATTGAGCGTGGTAAATACGCTCGAATTTGCGTGGAACTTGACCTTCAAAACAAACTTGTTTCCAGAGTAATTGCAGCGCACGCAGTATATCAAGTAGAGTATGAAGGGCTCGGGATGATTTGCTTTTCTTGTGGGCGTTACGGACATCGCAAGGAGAATTGTCAATGGACTTACCAAGGGTCGGTGCATACCGAGCCAGCTCCTTCTTCCATCACAGCACAGAGGAGTCCGAAGCTAGGGCCGAACATACCGGAACCAGCGGCGACGGTGCCCAGAGTCAATGCAGAGGAGCGGTTCGACGAATGGATGATTGTGGGAAGTGCGCGGCGAGGGCGTGGAGCGCGGCATCAACAGCATCGAGGGGCTTCATCGGAGAGAAGCAACCGACCACCTCCGATGACTCACCGTGGAACAGGGCAGACGTCCTCTCGGTTCCTATCTCTGGCGGACCTCGAAGATGAGAATGGTGTGACTCAAGGTATGGCGGAGGGGCAGAGTCAGGCACTCATGGCGCCGAATTCAGCAAGGTCAGACCACAGTGAGCAGCACGGGATTCAAGGATCTGGAGCAAGGGATAGAGGTCAAAGTGGGATGCCATCTCAGCAAAGACAAGGCGCAGTAGATTCTAGAGGCAAGGGAAAGGGACAAAAAAAGGGAAATGGGCCAAGAGATGAGGTGAAGGCCCAAGGTCCGAAACTTGTTTATGAACCCAAGGGATTGGGCCAGGACAAGACCAAAAACATGGTTAGGCCCTCTATTATGGAGGCCGAAGGGAGCATCTTGTTGTGGGAGGATCCATTAATCAAATGGGACCTAATGCTATTATTACAAATCAGCAAAATGATGGGCAAATCAACAATCATATTTTAATGATAGAAGGGCCCAAGGAAAATGATGGCATTATTTATGGTGCTTTCACTAAGGAAAAAAGCGAACTCAGTAGTGGTTTTGGGCATGAAGCAGCACATTTGTCTTTGTTATCATCATCTTTAGATGATGATATTGGAGATGATTTCATGGAAGCAACTCGAGTCAAAGAGGGGATTAATAGTACAGCGGGGCAAGCCACGAGGAATCAAGGGAACCTTGGTAACCGGTAAGGATTGCTATCTTTTGTACTTCAATATTATTTGTTAAATATGATTATTGCTTCTTGGAATTGTAGGGGTGCTGGGAATAGAACTTTTCCTAGTACTGTGAGAAATTTAGTGAAAAATAATAATATTGATGTCTTGTGCCTGGTCGAAACTCGTATAAGTGGAAATAGGGCTGATATTGCAACTAAGAAAATGGGATTTTCTAATTGGATTAGACTAGAGGCCACTGGTTATGCGGGGGGCATTTGGATTCTTTGGGATGACTCTAATACTCAGGTGGGCTATTGCTTTTCTACCACTCAACTTGTCCATTGTAAATTGGTGGACAAACGCTCAAGTGAATCTTTCTTTGTGACTTTTGTTTATGGGGAGCCGGAAATTACTCGAAGAGAGAATTTATGGTGCTCTTTACAAGACATTGCACAAGACATGGGGGATGCTTGGATGGTTATTGGGGATTTTAATGCTTTCCTAAATCCATCTGATAAGTTAGGAGGTGCTGCGCCGTCCGTTCAGGCTATGACACAATTCTCTGATTGTGTTCATAATTCGAACTTGTTGGAAATACCCATTGTCGGCGAGCGCTTTACTTGGGAAAAGAAAGGAGTTAAAGAAAGACTGGATTGGGTTTTCGGGAATCTTACGTGGGACTTAAATCATCCCCATAGTAAGGGTTTTCATAAACTCAAGTACAAATCGGATCACCGAATCATGATTGTTTCGGATGAGACATCCTCCCAAACTCATCATTTGAAACGCCGGTTTAAATATCATCCTGCATGGGCATTGGAAGATAGTTTCTCCGCAGTTGTAGCTAGTTCTTAGGATAATAGAACTTGGGATCAGGGGAGACTGACTTTTGAAACTGAAGCTCTCAAATGGAATGATCATGTTCTAGGTAGTATCCCCAAGAAAAAGCTAGCTCTCCTCAAAAGATTAGAAGGCATTGATAAAGCGCGTTGTAATAATATTTCCAATGGCCTCTTCAAATTGGAGAAAAAGCTCTGGCAGGAATATAGTAAAATAAGTGCTCAGGAGGAGCTTCTGTGGTATCAAAAATCTAGGTGCAAGTGGCTTACTTTGGGAGATAAAAATACTAGATTTTTCCACACCTCAGCACTGATCAAGAGAAAGAAACAACACATTGAAGCTATTCAAGATGAGGAGGGGAATTGGGTGACGGAGCAAGATAAATTGCGACAAATGGCGGCAGACTTCTTCAAAGACCTCTATACTAGTAATGCCCAGGTGTTAGACTCCATGGAATGGACTGCACACTTCCCGACACTCCAAACCAGGGATGATGAATTAATTCATAAAGATGTGAACGCCACTAAAATTAAGAATGCTGCTTTTATGATAGGGGCATTAAAGGCTCCAGGTCCAGATGGGTTGTAGGCTCATTTTTTCCAATCCCAATGGAATTTTATTGGAGATAAAGTGTGTCACCTTATTCGGGAGATATGGATTAATCCAGAAAGAGTCCGGGATATCAATCATACTCACATTATTCTTATTCCTAAAATTGATAACCCTTTGACTTTTCATGATTTCCGACCTATTTCTCTCTGCAATGTGATTTTCAAGTTTATCACTAAAATCATTGCAGAAAGAATGAAAAGGGCAATGCAATATTTGGTTTAGCCGCAACAATATGGTTTTATTGCCGGACGACAAAGTAGTGATAACATTATTATTGCCCAAGAAGCCATTCACACCATGCGGAGTAGGAAGAGGAAAAAAGGTTTGGTGGCCATTAAAGTTGATATGGAGAAAGCCTATGATCGTCTGGATTGGAAGTTCATTCAATCCATGCTCTTCAGTATTGGGATTAGAGATGAAATGGTGAAGCTCATTATGGCTTATACAAATTCAGTGTCAATGAAAATCCTCTGGAATGGAGTTGAGTCACCTACTTTTCAGCCGACTCGAGGAGTTCGTCAGGGAGATCCACTTAGTCCTTATTTATTTGTACTATGCATGGAACGGCTGGGATACCTGATTACTGTGAAAGTTCAAGAAGGTAGTTGGAAGGGTCTCCGTTTCAACAAGCATACCCCAGTCATCTCTCATCTTTTCTTTGCGGATGATCTCCTCTTGTTTGGGGAAGCTACTAAAGATCAGATAGAGGTCATGAGAGAAACGATGAAGGCCTTTTGTGAGGTCTCTGGGCATCAAATCAATTTGCTCAAGTCGAAAGTATTCTTTTCCAGAAAGGTGCATTTTAATCGAGCCATTGAGCTGAGTCAATACCTAGGGATTGGGATTACAGGTGACCTGGGTAAATATCTTGGAATTCCGCTCCTCCACCAGCGGCCTACCAAAGCTACCTTTTACCCCATAGTCCAGAAGGCAGCAAAGCGATTATCCAGTTGGAAAGGTGGATTCCTTACTATGGCAGGTAGGACGGTCCTGATCAAATCTGTTCTTTCGGCCTTACCTGCTTATCATATGCAACTCATGCTTCTGCCCAAGGGCATTTTAAAGGAACTAGAGAAGGTGAGCCATAATTTTCTTTGGAACCAAGGTCAGGAAGGTAGGAAAATGCACCTTATTTCCTGGGACCAGATTAAACAGACTAAAGAAGATGGGGGTCTGGGTATTAAAGATCTCCACCGACAGAATATTGCTTTTATCATGAAACTCTGCTGGGGTCTTCTTACCAAGCCTGATCTTCTGTGGGTTCAATGTCTGCGAGGGAAGTATGGTTGTGGACAGGGTGACTACCCTTTGGTTTGTAAGAAGCAAAACTCCTCGAGGGTGTGGCGAAGTATCTCTGTGGTTTGGGACACATTTTATAGAGGAGTTGGAAGAACTTTGAAAAGTGGCGATACAACCAATGTCTGGTGGGATTTGTGGAATCCGCTGGATGAACCATTAATTCACTTTGTTGAGAAAAATCTTCATACCTTAAACCCATACGCCAAGATCAGAGACTTTCTTTTGGACAATGGTATGTGGAATTTGTCTAAGTGGAGGGAGTTCCTTCCTGAATGGGTGATAAATATTATAACCCGGGTAGGGCCACCGTGTGAACTTGGGAATGACCCTTTCTGTTGGAGGAATGCTTCAAACGGCAATTTTAGTGTGCGTGCTGCTTACAGTTTTATATCTTCCCAACGGGATAGGAATGGCACGAGTCTGTGGAAGAAAGTGTGGAAGTTACCTATACCGGAAAAAGTAAAAATGTTTATATGGCAGGTTATTCATGAGAGACTGCCTACCAATTCACTCAGAGCTATGAGAGTGTTATCAGCTAGTGAGGAGTGTCCGTTTGAGTGTCACTTACCAGAAACCATTCTTCATATACTTCGTGATTGTGAGATTGCGAGAGAGGTGTGGCTTCATTTCCTTACTCCTAACGCTCGATTTAGTTTCTTTCGTTCTGATTTGCAGGTATGGATCAAAGATAATATGGCTGCTTCACTGGGGAAGCCCTGTTTTCACCACTGGCCATGGGTTCGGACCTTTAGCCTTATCTGCTGGCTGCTATAGAAGAATAGATGTCAGGGTGTGATGGAAGGCTCTCGACTTCAGGCTAATGAGATTGTGCATGGTGTCATGTACCAACTTGTGGAATACACTCTGCCAGACAACCTGAAGCATCCGGTCTTTCCTTTTAGAGAGGATGCCGACGGCAAATGGCAACCACCACCGGACGATTTTGTGCACCTGGATACAGATGGTTCGGTCAACAATCAGAAGGAAGCAGCATGCGGAGGAGTGATCAGAGACAATAGGGGCAATTGGGTCCTCGGATTTCAGCGTAGGTTGGGATTTGCACCCCCAACAACTGCAGAACTTTTTGCTTTACAAACTGGTCTTCAACTGTGCAAACAATACGGTTTCCGGAAGGTCATTGCTTTTACAGATTCACTGGAGGCGTATCAGTTGGTCATACGAGACGGTGGGTTTCATCATCCAGCCAGATCGGTCATCAGTGCGGTCCGAGATTTGCTTTATTCAGGAGGGGATGTTGAGTTGAGGTACGCGCCTAGGGAGACGATCCGGTGTGCGGATTATTTAGCTAAGGACGCGCAGAACTTAGTTCAAGCTATGGGGGTTCTACCGATTCCTCACCCAGGGTGCATTCCCATTCTGAGGGATGACATTAGTCAATCTTTTTGATGACTTTGCTCTTTTGTAACCTGTACTTTCCAAGTTAGCTTGGCCGTTTTTACATTTAAAAAAAAGGAGGGAGCCTATTATTCACCAACTACTATTTACCACCACCTACTATCCTCCACCACCTACTATCCACCAATTATCTATCTACCACCACCTACTATCTACTAATTATTATCTACTGCCAACTACTTATTAATTACATCATTTAATACTAACACTCCCCATCAAGTTGAAGCATATATATTAATTATGCCCAACTTATTATAAAGATACTTTAATAATAATAATTAATTAATATTTTTAAAATTGATATTCTTAACGGCCTCTTATTTAAAACACATTTTCCCCCTTCTTCCTTGTCGTCAGCGCGCTCTCTTTCGCAGCATCTTGTTGGAGCAACCCACCTCCGGTAGCGTCTCCCTTCTTGACCTTCACTTCCTTATCAGGAGAACTCGTGGCTTCAACAATGTATGCAGGTTTATAAACAGGAGGCGAGGGATTCCAAGAACTGTTTTAGCATTAAACTCCGCTGCCTAATGAGATCAAATATTTCATCATCCAAGAACCCAAAGTTGGCAATATTTGCCAGCTTCACACGGGACCAGATTATTACAACCACACACATATATATTCAACTTTTAATTCTGGGAAAGCCCTGTCTTTGGTATATATATTCAAGCTTCTCCTCATCAAATAAAATCCTTAGAATAATCGTGGGTCGAGTACAGATCAAGGCAATAGAATCTTCTTTGTTTACACTATATTCTTGATACTGTGCAAGAGCAGGTTTAGTGTGTGTTTGGAAAAGCTTATTTTTGTCCAAAACGTGCTTATAATTCGTGATTCACGGTATACGAGGTAAGTATGTGAGAGGAGTTTTTTCTCGGCTTGCGTAATAAGTCCGTTTTTACTGTGCAAAAAGCTTAAACAAACACGCACTTAATGGTGTTGTTAAAATCATAGATAGGAGTGAAAGATTAGTCCCTTGAGCAAGAGCAGGTTTAGTGGTGAAGAATGGGGCCAGCAGTTTTTTTTTTTTTCAATTTTTTATCAGATACACATGAGCTGAGTTGGAAGACACATTTGCAATTTTTAATACCATTAAATAATAATTTTTGCCATGTAGGATAATTATTTGATAACTCAAAAATAAATTATATATCAAAAGGATTAAATTATTAAATGTAGAAACCTCAGGGGCTGAGTTGTAAACGAGTCAAAAGTTCAGGGACTGAATTATACCGAATTATAGTGTATACACCTACCTTATTGAACCAAACAAGAAGCCCAAACTCCCCTCCCCTCTTCTTAAACCAAACACAGTTCATAACATCCTCTAACAGAACTTTAATAAACCTCACCTAATTTCCTCTCTATTAGACCAAACACACACCCTAGGTGACTACAAGAAGCATAATCGTTTCAAGCTTAAAGTATATATGAACATGACCCAAAAGTATCATTCAAGTCGTATATGCATAAATTTCATTCTTGTGGTTTTCTCCATTGCTCATGTAATACCAAAAATGGATTCAATTGATTGATTATTACAAGGGAAGACAAACAAAACAAAATTTTACAGCCATTTACCTTAATTCTCAGCATCCCTGCCCACCAATGATGACCTAGATAGGGGTAAAAAAGAATCTAACATTTACACAACTTTTTACAAAATGAATGACAAAGTAACAAGAGAAAACGAGCCTAATTAACCCTCATCAATTACACGTTTTCCCCGCGGGTCTAATTCTCTAGAAGTTGAGGTGGTTGCCGTTGCGGCCGTGGCAGCTGTGGTCGCCGTTGCGGTTGACCTAGTGTCGTAGATATTGCTTGAAGTACCAGTATGTGAACTAGATCCAGTGGAACTACTATCAACCATGGAAGACAATGTATAAGGATTATGATGTTTTCGGTATCTTGATGAACCCGGCACACCGGGTCTCATCGGTTCTTCTAAGTGGCCCGGCTTTTTTGACAACACCACCACCACCCGGTGCATGGTGGGGCGGAGGCTCGGGTCGCCTTGAATGCATAGCAGGCCTAGTTGAATGCACATTGTTACTTGTTCAGGCACTGCTGAAGCTGCTATTGCACTGTCCATGATTTCTAGGCTTCGCCCTTTTTTGTAAAGCTTGTATGCCTATAATAGCAAAACAGAAAAATTCACCACAAATTAAGCATTTTATAGTAATGTTTCATAAAAGTGTACTTATAGCTAGGTTGTTCCATATCTAAGCCTAATATGCTTAATTTTTTGATGGACAAAGCACAGGTTCAAATCTTACCCAGTCGATAAGGTTCTGTGCGTCCACATCCAAGTTAAATGATAAGTTTCGTTGACCACTAATGATCTCCAACATCAGAACTCCAAAACTAAATACATCTGCTTTCGTCGATAAACGCCCATACATTATATATTCTGGAGCCATATATCCACTGTTGAATTGATAAGTTTTGTTAAATAGAAAAATAAACCCTCAAAAATATTTGATCAACCTCAACACAATATTATATTTTATATGCGCGCACATAACCAAAACTTGGAGCACCTGCAGTTCAGTTATATAGATCTTAGGCTACATTTTAGAATTAATTGAATAAAAAAATGACCTCAAACAAGTTTTAAAACATGGTTCATTCTCAAAATTCATTTCTATCTACGCGTTGGGTTTAGATTCTCTTCTCTAAGATAATAAGTAAATATAAAGCGTAGTATTACAAATGATGAGGTAATTAAAGTCTAGAAGTTGAAAAGCATACATACTTGGTTCCAGCCACACGAGTTTTGACGTGGGTTTCATCTTCAGGGAAGAGACGAGCCATGCCAAAATCTGCTATCTTAGGGTTCCATTTATCGTCAAGCAGAACATTGCTGGCTTTTATGTCTCTGTGAATTATGCAGTCGTGTGAATCTTCGTGAAGATAAAGCAACCCTCTAGCTATTCCTAGTATTATTCCAAACCTCTTTTGCCAATCGAGCTCTTGTCTCCTATTTGATTCTGCACCCATCCATCCATTTGTATAACTAATCACACTCCATTCCAAAAAGATTAACTAGCTAATTACTTGTACATTATACAATTATTTATGCAACGTTTGTGATGTATACATAATTATTCTTATATCATTGTATTTAACATTTTACATATCAACCATAATTCTTTTTTCTAACAAAAATGGAAAATGCATACATCTGTTGGGTGTTCCTTCAATTGAGGAATATTAACCAGCGGATCATGATTTAATGGTGTTGAAGAGAGAGCTACAGATTTATTTAGAAAAAAATAGACAAAGGTCTTTAACCCAACACCATAAAATCATGATCTGATGGTTAATACTAGTATTATTCAATTGAGAGATCCAAATCACTTCAACATAGCCCCTAGAGACCATCATTATAATTAGAAGTAAGGGCATATGCTTATTACATATACCACATTAGCAAATAAAACAAAAGATATATTTAACTCATTTTCTTTGCGTAAAGTAGCTATTTTTTCTCTATATTTATCTCGCCAAAACATATTGCATGACTGCAGCAGCAAATAACCGGGGTAAAAGACTTATGACATTACTATAAGAATTGGGGTTTCTAAGAGTTTGTTTGATTCTATCCTCTGTTTTTTGTAGTGTTTTGGAACCCGGACCGGACCGGACCGGCCTGTCCGGCCCGGGAACCGGACCATAAACCGGTCCGGTCCGATGACTGAACCGGTTCACCATTTTTTTATTTTTTATTTATTTTTAAATTGATTTGTTAATATTTTTCCTTATAATTTCATATTAATAAGCTTAAAATATTCAATTTCTCACCGGTTTAGTTCCGGTTTGACTCCGATCTGACCCACTGACCCTTGACCCAGTACCACTAGACCGGTTCGAGTTTCAGAACCTTAGTTTTTTGTTCTTAAAAACAATTTTATAAAACAGTTTTTGGAAACAAGTTTTAAAAATTAAAAAACAAAAAAAATATGTTTAGATAGTTGTTTTGAAAAATCTACTTTTAAAGTAACGTAGCGGTGTTGTCACCAGTAGTGATGCGGTGGTGGTCGTCACTAGTAGTGTAGTGTCGATAGTAGATAAATGACTGTCTCAAAAAATAAACAATAGGAAAAAAAAAAAAAAAAAAAACAACTAAAAGCTATTTTTGTTTTTTAATTTTTAAAAACAATTTTTTGTTTTTAAAAACAGTTCACCAAACAAGTTTTATTGTTTTTAAAAAAACAGTTTTAAAAAACAAAATCAAACAGCCCCTGAATCTTCAATGATGAATCCCAAAATACATAGGAGTGCAATTTTATTTAAAAAAAAATTCCGTTTTTTGGTGACACATATAATTCATATGCTTTAATTTTGGTTACTTGAAAAGGAGGGAATTGGTGGAGAATCTTATTGAAATATAAAAAGGCTTCGTCATGGCAAGGCTAAGATGGGTCAAAAAGGCGCGTTTGATTTAGGACAATAAAATTAGATGCCACGCATGGCATTAATTTATTAATGAAAAGTCAAGGTCTCAAGTGCAGTCACCTTCAGAGAGGATGAGCTCAAAATAAATTACTTTTGGAGTCTCCACAGTTGGTGACGTAAATATATTAATTAATACTGAAGTTGGAAATTGGAACAAGAAAAGTAGAAAATTCACACCATTCTGCAAATATATAAATCTTATCTTTTCGGGTCTACGCATGAATCCCCAATCCACTTTATAAAAGAAAAGTGGCTTCATCATGAATAACGACCCCCATACGGAAGCTCCACATTCAAACTTGGAGTTCTTCTCTTTAGATAAAAACATTAAATTTATAGTAAAGTTTAAGTAATTTTTAAAATTATCCTTATTACTCTCTGATGTCTTAATTATAAGACAAAATTAATTTTTTTGAAAAAATTAAAGAAGTTAATTAAATTATTTTAGAATATTTAAATTTTTATTTTTTTCTTCAAACTAATTAATTTGACTAATAAATTAATATATAATCTAAGGATACATAACATATAATATGAATAAGTAACTTATTTAATTTCTTTAATTTCTCCAAAAAAAAATCAACTTTACCTTATACTTATAATTAGGATCAGAGGTAGTAAGTTATTAATTATGTTAAATCCCAACATCATATTAATTTTTACTTCCTCTCACTGTCATTATTAAAAAACAAAAAGTTTGACACTCCAAAATCACATTCTAAAAGGTGTCCTATGATAGTAAGGAAGTGGAATACTATTATTGAATTTTCAAATACTAATTATTATCAATTATTTTATAGATTCATTATAGAGAAAGGTGTGAACAAAATTAAAGAAAGAGAAAGGACTTACTGAAGAGGATTTTGTCAAGGCTCTCATGAGGAACATACTCATACACAAGAAGCTTCTCGGAACCATGCACACAATAGCCCAACAGATTCACAACATTGCGGTGCTGCACACGCGCCAACAATTTTGCCTCATTGACGAACTCCTTCTTCCCTTGGTTTGATCTCACTGATAGCTTCTTCACTGCTATTTCTCTTCCATCTTCTAGCTTCCCCTGTAAATCAAATCCAGGGTTTACAATCCTAATGAAGATCTCACAATTAGTCAAACCTTAAGTTGAATAATTGTTTTTATATCTGTTTCGAGATTCTCAATTGTCAATAGAAAATCAATTTTAGTTGCTTAATTAGTTTTAGGATTAACCCAATTGAAGAATGAGTGAATGAACTTTTCGCAGCTAAATTCCCCTCCCTCTGCAACTTTTTCCAGCAACCAAACACAATAATTAATCAAAATTTCTCACAGATCTTGCCTTGTAAACTGGTCCGAATCCTCCCTCGCCTAGCTTGTGATGAAGATTGAAATTCTTCGTCGCCGAAACTAAAGTTTCGTAGGAAAACACCTTCTGCTCCTTGGCGGCGATCCTGTGAACGTCGTCTTCGTTCTGTCTCTCTGCCATCGCCCAGAAAATAGACTGAGAGAAGGGAAAAAAGAGAAGAAAGGGAAAACATGAGCTGGATTTTGCTCTTTACCTCTTCTAGAACCGATTTTGAGATGTTTCATAACACTTTGAAGAAAACTTTTGGATTTGATCATAGTTTTCTCTCGCACGATACCTCAGAAAACTAGCCCATGAAGCAGAAACAGAGGATCAGTTGAAGGAGATTATTTGATGTTTTCTGTGGTTCCACCAAAAAACTGGTTTATAGGATAATGAGGAAGGAAGCGCCGATTTGAGAAGATGGAGAAGAAAGAGAAGAAGGAAGAAGCGCGGAATACGAAGCTCGTTCCGTACAGCTCCCAAAAAGCGAAATGGAAGGGTGTTCACACTTCATCACCAAATAAAACATTTGTCCAAAAAAAAAAAAATCACCAAATAAAACGAAATTGCAAGCGTGTTGTCAACCCGGTCACGCCTGCTTGACTGGCGCTGGCGGGTTACTAGTTTTTTATTGAAGGCAGTAATGAGCCTTACTTGTTCTTCAAGGTCATAATTAGATATTTCTGTACACAAAATTGAAGATAATTCAGAATTAACTAACCGCGAGAAATTTTTATATTTTATATTATAGTCTTGGCTTCATTATTAATTATAAGTTTATGTTTGGATGAATGGAAAAATGGGAAGAAAATATGGGAAAGAGTACACCGTGAAGGAAAGCTTTCAAAAAATAGTAGGAAAATTTACTGTTTTTTTTGGAGATTTCCCCCTATTATTTTTCCTCCTTAATTTTCTTGGCAGCCAATGTGAAGTTGTGAGTTGGAACCCTCCATGAGGTATAATGATTATGAGTTATGAAAAAAAAAATTTAAAGACTCCATTTGATTAATGCAAACAAAGTGTATCTGATTATGTGAGTTTTGGCTTCATTATTAATTACTCCCCCTTATCCTAATTATTAAATAAATTTGATTTTTTTAAAGAAATTAAGGAATCCAATTAAATTACTTTAAAATATTTATATTTATATTTTTTTTCTTCAAACTAATTAGTTTAACTAATAAATTAATATATAATCTAAGGATACATAACATATGATATGATTAAATAATTTATTTAGCTTCTTTAATTTCTCCAAAAAAAGTTAATTTTGTCTCATAATTAGGACCGGAAGGTAGTATAAGGCTATGTCTAGGTGGATAGAAAAGTGAGGGGAAAATATGGGAGAGGAAATAATGTGAAGGAAAATCTCCAAAAAAAAAAGTAAAAAATAAAAAATCTTACTATTTTTTGGGAGTTTTCCCCCTTAATTTTTTTCCATCCAACTATAGGATAAATGTGAGGATGTAAGTTGGAATCTCCTCTATGAGGTATAACAAGTATACGAGTTATGTAAAAAAAAAAATCAACCTAAGGTTTGACTAATTGTGAGATCTTCATTGGGATTGTAAAAACGCTTGGGGTTTTAAGATTCAAAAGTGACGGGTCTCAGGTTTAAAATGGCTCAGATACCCTTAATCAAATAAAATAAAAAATTAGGTTTAAAAAACAAAACCCAATTTCTTTTGAAAAAAAAAAAAACCGAACAAGTATTAATATGTGTGTTTGTTTCGACTCTTGTGAGCTGCTTAACTTAAATAAGTCACATTTTGACTTAAATTTATAAGTTTTTATGTTTGGTTGACCGATGGACAAATGGTTATTTGGTTGCTTTTAAGCAACTTTCGAATAAGCATGCCAGTGTTGCTTTTTTTTTTTACTGTTGTGGGTATTTGGTAGGTAAGGACCGTTATTTATTATCATTAATATACCGACCTAATTATTAACCTGTCTCTCCCCTACTTCTCGTCTCCTCTCACTCGACATTTGCTTTGTTCTTGCGCTTTGCTTCATCCTCAGTTCCTCACAGTCGCGATCTACTCTCGGCAGGCAGGGAATCGAGTGGGTGGTGGGTCTTGTTCTCTCCATCTCCGTGTTTCCTTGTCCGATTGTCGTCGGCGGTGGCCGTCAAAGCGCCGTTCGGTGTCAGTGGCCATTGTTCTTTCCATCTCCGTGTTTCCTCTCACTCGACATTTGCTTTGTAATTTATTCGTATTTTAATTGTAATTTTATTATTTAGTTTACCATTGGCATACTTGATCCGTTACAATGCTCTGCCGTTTGAAACCTATGCTATTTGTCGTGTAATTTTTGGTACGGTACCTACCGGTTGGAAGATCCAGATTATCGGACCCAATTAATGTCCCCGAACAAAAAAAAGATTTGTGAGTGAAGAGTGTGCAAATAACTGTTATCTAGATGGATTAGCAGCACCAAACTTTTGAGTATGTGCCTTGTGGTAACACTGTCGCTATTGGATGGTTTGGATCAATTTATCACCAAGAATGTCACTTTAACAAATGCATCTTCCCAGGTCCCATTTGGTAATTAAGTTGTCAATGAATTCATTTTCCATAGTTAGTCCTTCATTTTTTCATTTTTCATACTTTTTCCAAAATTTTTCTCTTAAATAAAACAAAAGCTACTTATGCAAAAGCCAAACCAAACATCTTTCACTTTTACATAAGTTACTTTAAGTTACTTATCCAATCACTCAACCAAACACTCATCATTTTATCCAATCTTACTTTTTTCCAATTTTCAGATTCCATAAGTCTAAGCAAAAATAAGTCACTTATCCAATCATTCAACCAAACATACCCAATGTCTTGCAAAACTGAGTTTGAATTCATATAAGTAGTTAGTATCTGCCTTTCGGTAAAAAAAATAAAAAAATTGTCCTATTTGCATAATAAGTACTACTATTGGCTTCAAATAAGTTACAAGTTTGCCTAGCCAGAAGTCCCCAGCTCCATAATTTCTTTTCCATTGAATTAATTAAGCAAATTGTCAAATAAGCATACTTTTCCATGAGAATAAAATATCTATAACTCTTTGAACTAATCCAAAGAAAAGGGTCTATTATCATTTATTATTATTGCTAAAGTATATTTTTTGTCTTTTAAGTTTAGATGAGGTCCTATTTTAATCATTTAACTTTAAAAAAATGTGTTTTTAGTCCTTTTGTGTTAATAAAAATATTATTATAATAATAATATTTTTATAATATATTAAATCTAGTCCGTTAAGATTATACGTCTCGGTAACTATTGAAAATTTATATCATACACAAACAAATCACATATGATAAAAAGAAGGAACTAATTACATATATATTTACATATATTACAATCCTCAAATAAAACGATTTCAAAGTTGATCATCATTAAACAACCTCTATTCTTATTCATAATATGTAATAAACAATTATGCAATATGTAATATGCAACTACCCTTATATCGCCATCTATCCTTATACTGCTAACGGGAGTCATAGGCTAACACATAGTTCAACAGAAATACATCCATTTGACTGGATTGTTCCAAACTCACTAATTTTTAAGATACACCTGGCAAAAGGTGTAGGGTTTAAATCTGGATTATGGCTCTCCTCCTTAAAAGAATAAAACTAAGGAGGTGTCATATGTCCCACAGCTTCAATACAATCCTAGCCAAAGAAAAACATGGAAGAATGAGCTGTGACAAATGCTATTCACTGTGCACTGAGTGATGGCATACCATGTGGTAAAGAATCTCACCATACAAATTCCTCCTTATTCCAACCCATCACAAATGCAACCGTTATGACCATTGTTGTCAAACTCACGAGTTGACTCTCCGAGTTTACCGTTTTTACGTTTATAATTTATAAAATCGAGTCGAGTCATTGGTAAACTCGTGACCATTGTAAACTCGGTTAAATTCACGAGTTTATACATCGAGTTTACCGTTTTTACGTTTCTAGCTTACAAAGTTGTGTTAACGTACCCTTAAACTCGTGTTAACTTTTTCAATTTGATTATACTCAACGGCTTTATATATGAATTTTATAGAAATTTCTTTGTTAAATACGATAAATTATGAATGTTGATAGATTTAATTTCAATTATTTGGATTTAAATTATATTTAAATCAAATTGTTGTCAAATTTTTATATTTTAATTATTTAATTATATACTAATAATATCTATTTAATGGTAAAACTAACCTCTTACGTGTTTACGATTCGAGTTTACGATACGAATTTACATCACCATCACGAGTTTGCTTAAACTCGTGAGTTTGACAACCTTGGTTATGACAATTATATTCAATCACCAATAAATATAATATTATTAAAAGATAAGGTACAATAAATAATACTTCTATTCATATCAAATATCATCACATATTCAAACATTCTTAAAAGGAAACAATAATCCAACAATACATTAATTATAATTAAATTATTAACTATGTGAATAAAGTGAGTTATAAAGAAATTTACTTGTAATGTTACTTACTTGAAAATTTATAATACATAAACATATACATATAATTCAATCCAGTTTTTAAAAATAAAATATAGTTATCCACATTCATATACAATTCACAAGTATATGGAAAAATATTCAGAGTTACTTGCTGCTTTCCATTTCACAAGTAATCACATAGAGTTAATTCAAAGCTCTCAATGGAAGTCTACAATATCAGACTCATAAATAACTATTAATAAACTAATTAGAACTGATATAGAGTTACTCTAAAACTACCTTAAAGCTACTATGGGTCTTAAAAGTTACCCTCCAAAAATCAAACTAGTACATTTTTATGTGTAGGTATATATGGCTACTGCAATTTTAGAGATTTCATACTAAAGATATTGTGATTAAGAAATTTCCTATTAAAATATAATACTGGAAGGGATTAGAAATTATCTTATATGGACTTTCAAAACAAGTATAGATGATATTTATCCATAAATAATGGCTCATGTGGCAATGTGCAAAAATAAAATAAAATAAAAAGATGTTGGAGGGATCGTAGGCAAGACAGATGGATATAAGTGTTTGTTTAGGATGACGTTTGAGATCCTCAAAAATGTTTATTTACGTAAATCAAGATAAAACTTCTCTCAAATACTTACTTCGTATACTGTAAATCAAGATTAAAAAATTATTTTTAAGGACTTCAATCACTATATCAAACATATACGTAAAAAATTTGGCTGTTTAACATATTATTGAGGGAGAGGGAGAATAATCAACATAGTGGATATTGCATATTGATGAAAAGAGCCATGTTTGGGGAGGATGATTTAACTCTGAGAAGCAATGAATGTTGTGGTGAAAGATGAATGGAGGAGGGATCAAGACACAGTGCGTATTGGCATTGGGATGGAGAAAAGAAGTAATGATACGACTCACAAGAAGAAAAAATGGGGAGCCATGGAAGGAAGATAAATTTTAACCAGAAGATAAAATGAGGAGCCATGATAAATTTTGACCAGACTCAAGAATGAGAGGAATGCCGAACAAGAGAAAAGAATAGGGGAGGAAGAGAGCTCCCTGAGTGCTTGTAGATGATGTGATTGCTAAAGGAGGTGAGCGAAGGAAATTATATTTATATGGAGGATGATGTAGGTTTTTTTTGAGAAAATTACACTTAGGTCTTAAATAAGAAGATAAATAAAGAAATAGTCCCTTAAAATTGTAAAATAAAAAAAGGGTTTCATTAACAACTCCAAAAGCAGGTCATTAACAATTCTAAGAATCTGTATTGATAATTTTATGTAACCATTTTTTTTATTTTATAATTTTAAGGAACTATTTCTTTAAATTTTTTTTTTTTGGATTTAAATGTAATTCTCTTTTTTTCCCCAAAACGGCTGTACTTTTTACAATAGGCTCTTAAAAGATCTACCAATATTTCTTTTCTATATTTTAACTCTAAACTACAACTTAATACACTTTTTTTTTTGGCCATGTAGAACTTAATACACTTATTTAAAGGCTATCCACATATTAAAACTTAGTCAAATATAAATAATTTTACTCAATCCATTTAAAACCTAACAATTTTTTTTCTAATTATTATTTTTTACTAAAATAAAATTTGTTGACTTTTATTTAATATATATACTTATATGTATAAACAAATTTTATATGGTCGATTTTTATTTAATATTTAATTGCAATTATTTTTTTAAGAAATAAACACTTCATCAAGATGTAAATTAATTTTAAAGATAGTCTCTTACATAACCTAATTTATAATTGATTTCTAAATTTAAAAGTAGGACGTTACAATTATAAATAAGAGATAAAATTTTCTATATTTGTTTTTATTAAATATTTTGTCTCTCTTTACTTTATAAATGATTTTTACACCTCTATCTCCTCTTTCTCTCTTTTCTTTTGATATTAAATAGAATAAAATTGATAAAACATTATTAATTACTCCATCCGGTCTCATTTATAAGTAATTTTCTCTTTTATAGGGCTGATCCCTATTATAAGCAAGTTTCATTTTTTGTCTAAAAATGTAAGCTTCTTTTTTCTAATTTACCTTTATTAAATACTCATTTTCTATCATATTTTTTATCTATTCTCTCTCTTATACTCCTTTCATAAATAGGGGCATATATGAAAAAACATGACATTTTTGACACACTTATTACTTTTAACTATCAGTTCGTTTTGTGCAATTAAAGAAAAAATTGTTTATAAATAGGACAGGAGGGAAGGCCCTGCAAGTGACTTATATTTAGGTGTAGGGTGATACTTCCTCCGGTCCTATTTATAAACAACTTTTTCCTTGATTGTGTAAAATGAACAGGTACTTAAAAGCAATAAGTATGTCAAAAATGCCATATTTGATTAAAAGAGTATAAGAGAGATAATAGATAAAAAGTATGAGAGATAATGAGTATAACATATGAGAGAGAGAATGAGCATTTAATAAGGGTAAATTAGGAAAAAGAAGCTTACATTTTCAGAAAAAAAAGAGAAATTTGTTTATAAAATGGATCAGCCTTATTAGAGAGAAAGTTGTTTATAAATAAGATAGAAGGTAGTAACTTTTTACGCATAATAACTAAATTTTGATTGACAATTTTTACCATGATTTTGATTGATTTTCGGAAAAGGGTCAAGTCAACAACGGTCTCAGCGAATTAAATCCATTGCTCATTAAATTTGACGCATTAATTGCATGAAAAAGGATTTGCAACTGTTAGAAGGGCTGGGATTTTTCTTCTGGAAAATTGGTTAACAGGGCCAAATGATAAAAGAACCAAGTCTGGAAGGTTTTTAAAAGTCCTTTATGAGTGCAAATTTTCATTTTATGAAGTAAGATGAATAGTTTACATGACTTATATTCCCTCCGATCCCATTTATAAACAATTTTCTTTTTGATTGCTTAAAATGAACTGGTAGTTAAAAGTAATACGTGTGTCAAAAATGTCATGATTTTTTCCCTATATGCTCCTATTTATTAAAAAGTATAGGAGAGAGAATAGATAAAAAAGTATGAGAGATAATGAGTATAAGATATGAGAAAGAATAATTATTTAATACGGATAAAATAGGAAAAAGAAGTTTACATTTTCAGACAAAAAGTGAAAGTTGCTTATAAAAGGAACCAGCCTTATAAAAAAGAAAGTTGTTTATAAATAGGACCGGAAGGAATAGTAGTTAAGTTATTTTTAGAATTTTTTGTGGGTTTATAATTAAGTTATTTGGAGAGTAATTAATATTTATTTATCAATTTTGACTATATAGTTAATGCTTAAATATAACTTTTTGTATTTTTCTCTTTCCTTCCAAATTTTATTTAAGGTGGGTAAAGCTGGAAAGAATTTTCAATCTAAAACAAATATCATGAGTTAACTATCATTTTAATTATTATGATGTATTAGTTGAAATGATTTGTATTGTGGATCAAAGGAAATATTAATTTTGCTTGATTTGTAATTTTGTAACTACTATTAATTTATAAATTAGATTCATCTATTTATGAAAGAAATGAGACAATTTAAATTGTAGAAGATATTATGTCTTGTAGTAGTTTGATATTCTTATTCCTTGATTTCCAATTATATATTTATATGTGAGATTCGTCGTTTTTCTATAAAGGGATACTAATAAATTTACAATGAGTTAAACTCGCTAAAGGGCCTTGATCCTTATTTTGGTACTATTCTGGTCTTTTATATAAATCTAATTTAGAAAAAAAAAATTTAGTCATTATTATAAGTTTATCTTGAGAGTAATTAATGACAATATTATAATTTTATCCCTATTAAATATAATGAAAAAAATGAGTCGATTCATGTTAGAAAGAAAGATGAGACAGAGAGGGTTGAAAATATCATTTATAAATGAGGGTAACATTAAAAAAATACATCAATTTATGGTCTATTTTTCCTTGAAGTATTCACTAAGGGACAATTTTGTCCCAAGTTTTTTTTCAGAGGGCAGTTTTGCCTCAAAAGTATCAAAATGGGATCAATTTTGCCATAACCGTTATCATAGTTAATTTTGATTTTTAATTGATCAAATATGCTGAGATGACAATCTACATGTCATCTACGTCATTTTTGTTAAGATGTTAATTTGCCCCAGAAGTTCATGTGTCAGATACTTTATTTTTTTTCCCAAAGTTTGATTTAAAATTTTTGAGGCATATTTGCACCTTAATAGAAATGACATGATGACATGTGAACTGTTAACTCAGCATATTTGGTCAACTAACGATCAAAATTAATTAAGATAATGGTCGGGGCAAAATTGCTCCATTTTTTATACTTCTAGAGTAAAATAGCCTTTCAGTGAAAATTTCCGGGACAAAATTACCCCTTAACCCTTATAGTATTAATTCATCTCCTTTTAGAAGGTGTCCTAGTACTGGTATAATAAAGAGGGGAGTATTCCAAAATCTTTTGGTATTAGTTGAACAAGGCTGCCAACTAATTAGCCAAGTGATTAGAATTTAATGTGTAAAAGCAAAAATACCCTAATAAATAAAGATATTATGATAAAGTAACAATTAATACAGAAGACAAGATTTTTTTTTTTTGGGCCAAACACAAGAAGAAATTGAACCTTATATACAAAATCAGATTAAAACTGCCTAATAGACTTTATATTTAGAAGTTAGAACCAAATAAAATAGATATGACATGATGGCTAACAACATATTAAAACAAACTCTTACTATCTTTCCAATAAAATTAAACTAATAATTAACGTACAATATATATCATTTATACATTCTACCCTACACACATGCACAATCATCATCATCCTTCACTCCCAAGAAGGTGGTGATGATGATGGACACAACCCACAAAAATTTTGGGTTTATTACATGTACCCAAACCCAAATAGAGAAAAACTCAAAAAGGCAGACTTGATTTGGTTGTCCACCATAGTCATTAACACTACACCATACAGGATTCTTCCCCTTCCCATCAGGGAAACCTCCTTTGACATTTTTTTGTTCAAAGTTGAGAAGCCATATGATTAGATTTGATATTCTTCTTTTATCTAGAAATCAGACCATACTTTCATGTGCTTCTTCACTTGAATTGCATCTTGTGGATCATCTTCAACATTACTGTGTCTGCATTTAACAACAACAACTTTCCAAATCAACAAAAATGTTGTCCCGAATGAGAATTAATGCATTTTTTATTTTAAGTTGTTAAAACTTTTTTTATTTAGAGGAGCAGACATTAATGCCTAAGATTACAAGCATGATTAAACTCATAACCTCCTATTTACATAAGAGTTTTCATGTCATTAGATTACAAAACTATTAATAAGACGAATGTAAAAACAAACATGTTATTAGTATGAAGAGGAAATGGTCAGCAAAACTTCATATGAAATTTGAGGAGTAAGTCATACTATTCATGATCCATGTACTCCTATAATAATTCATGTAGCTTGCATGAATTTTAAAGCCTATGTTGATTTTTCTTTTTTTATCCTTAAATAATTTTTAGGGAGAAAGAAAGAAAAAGAACTTTGAAGTTATAAAATCCTAAATTAGGTTTGTTACCAAAAATTGATAAGGGAATAACAAAACTTGATAAGCAATTCATAATTCATTTTTTGGAAAACATCTGATTTAGAATTTTGTAATTTCAAAATTCTTTTTCTATCATTTTTTCTAATTTTTATTAGTCAATTTTGTTATATTGATATTCTTTTGAATCACTTAATATTCACAATGGTGATTCTATAATCACTGTAATGAAACTACATAATCTTTGAAGATAAGATATTTAACAAGATTTGAAAGAAAATACACTCTCTAATGTTATAATAACCAATAGCAAAGGAAAAGAAAAAACAGATATGAGTACAGAACCTCACCTATTATCCATGTGGCAAAAATGAGCAAAAAAGGAAACTAGTTATACAGCAAGATCAGCCATGTTCTTAACTCTGATATCCACATTCCTCAGATCATGAAGATACTGCAAAATCTCTTGGAGAAGGTATAACCCTTTGTCCCCTTTCCTCATGGAACTAATACAGTGCTTTAGAAACTCTCTATCAGCTTCTAGTGCCTGTAATCTCTCATAAACATCATCCAATTCTTCTTCTAAATCAGTATCTTCCATTATTGAAATATTTTCCACTGAATCCAAATCCATCACCCCATTCTCTTCTTTTCCTATTATTGCATCTTCAAAAAGTGGAAGTAGCCTCCTGCCTTTTTGACTGATTTTCTTCCTCCCACCATTGATTTGGGAATGACCATTTGCAAATCCATTCACATAATTATAGTATCCATTTCCATTCTCATGATTACAAACATTTTCTTCTTCATGATTCAACATAACAAGCTTCTTTTCCAGAATCTTGAGCTGTTCAAGAATTGACAACCTCTCTTCCTCAAAATTTGCTAGAGATTCCTCCAAGTAGAGCACAGCATCAACCGGCGTGTTTGTGTTTGTGTTCGTGTTCTGTTCGGCGTAGAATCCGTTCTGTTTCTTTGCTTCTTGATTCAAATCTACAGATAAACCATCACTATCTTCCTCATTGCTGCAAGAAACTGATGAGTTTGAGTTGGTTATATCTCTTCTTGACATGACTGATTTTTCTTTGACCTCAAATTCCTGGACCTTCTTTCGGTGCGCTTCCAGCTCTCTTTCTAGTTCTTGCTTCTCCTTCTCCCTTTTGACCATAAGATCATTAAGAAGCTGCAATGCCTCTTGATCATACTCAGATTGTTCTTCCATCATTCTCTGATACTGAAGAGCTTCCATTTGCATAGCTGCTTTCTCTTCCTGAAGCCTATTTATCATTGCCATTGTCTGGTTTGCTGCAACAGCAGAAGCACTTCTCTCTTCTTCTAGTTCTGCATATACACTACTCAAGGCCTTCCTTTCAGCCTTCAATGCCGATTTCAACTTCTCGACGGTTAGCTCGCCGGGTTCTATATCGCTTATCGTGCTGCTTCCATCCAAGGATTCATCTGTTCCTGATTCTTTCCTCTCTACTGAAGTGGGTGTATCAGGAATCTTCTCTGCTTCTTCATTCTCACTGAACTCCAATGATGATTCAAAATGGTTTCTTAGTACTTTTGGCATGCTTGTCTCAACTGACAGGGTTTGAAATTCTACAAACTCTTCTTCGTCTTGATCACCTCCTGGTTGTTTACATAATTTAGAATGAAAACAAGAAACTCAATTAAAAAAATGCTGCCTGAGATTGTTGAAAGAAGATGAAGTTCTAGAAGGTACTCTCCCTACTGTTCTTAATATAAGACATATTCAGAGAGTTAATCTTGATCCTAAATATAAGATATAGTTTTCATATTTGTCAATATTTTCCTAATTTACCCTCTTCTGGCTCTATCAATAATAATTAAGAAGGGGAGGGAAAGAGGGAATTAAAGAAGATGACTAGGGTGTCTTAGAAAATATATGTTATATTAACTAATATAACTAATTATTTTAATATAATCAAATTAAATAAATATATCTTATTATTTTAAGAACCGGAGATAGTATATTCTTACCACTTCCAACTTGGACATGAAGAAATCTAACGGAGCTAGTAGATGGGTCTTCTTGCATGTGTTGATTTGAGTCCTCCTGAAGAATAATATCATGAATCTGATACTCATCCAATTGTTCATGATCAGGAATTTCCGTTCCTATGGACACTTCTGTTTCAAACTCATCTCCTTGCATTTCTGTCACTTCTTCTAAAGCTGCAAGTACAGAAATTTATTAGAACAGAACTCAAAATAAGTTATGAGTACAGAGAAAAGTTATTACAACCTTCTTTGTTTTCTACTTGAGCTTCAAGATTGATATTCCTAGGTTTTTCTTCAATTGATGAACCAACGTTCTGCTCCAAATTTTCTTCAACAAGAGATACTGATACTGGCAATGATTTCGCTTTTCTCTTGCGACAGGTAAAATTTATCACACTATCTCCTGAAGTGTGCCAATTCTCGAAAACTGGTTCAGTTTCTGCACCACCACAAAGCATATCAAAATCCAAAATCACATCTTCATTCCGATCATCTGGTTCTGTACCCTCTGCCACCATATAACAACGATGTTGGCTTTGTGTGTCCGTGGCGGCCGTGGTGGAGGAGGAAGCCTCAATCAGTTCGAAAGGAATCAAGTTACAGTTATCGCCATGGATGAAGAACTCAAGATGCTGAGGTGGAATTTCCCCAGTTTTTGGCTCACAAGGTTGATTAACATTGGACACCTTGATGTGAGCTTCCATGGTTTCTTCAACGTTTTGATCTTCATCTTCATGATGATCAAATGCAGAATCCGATCTATTACCATCACCTTCATCATCAACTTCAATCCCACCTTGTGTAATCAGATTCTGCATCTGGGTATGATCCAGAGGCTTCACCACAAAACAAGGACGGCTTAATCTGCTTTCCATGTGGACCCCACAGCAAGAACACTTCAAAGCCTTAGGGTCATCAGTGTCCTGAATCATAACTGTATTCTGCTTCATCCATGGAAAGAAACCAAAGCTCTTTGAAATCTTAACATCATCTAATTCAGATGATGATGAAGATAAGCAATCATCACACATATCCTCGGATTCAGCTAGTTTGCGATGATTATAGCAGTAGCCGAGTTTGGAAATCTCAGAGGCATGAGATTCACAAACAAGATCTCTGAAACAAGACTTGTTCGTACACTTGTTGGGCTCGATGATGTGCTCGATCCTAGAGCAACATATGCAAGGCCTTTTAAGGCCAAAGTAATCGGCGAATTTTAAGATTAAGTAAGAGAAAAGAGAGTTCAGAAGAAGTAAAACGATGAGAATCCATTCGAGTAAAGAGTAAACAAGAACCAGGGTCGGTTTGTTTGTATTCCTGTGTAACATTGTTGCAAACTTGTTGGCAGCCATGGATGAACAAAAAGAAGATGAAGCTGACGACGATGATGTTGAAGATGCTCTGTTTTATGGTATTTACAGAGAAAGGTTTGTTTTTTGGCACACAAGAGTATGAGACTGAAATTGAACCAGAGGAATTGTTAGAAAGAAAGAAAATTCTGAAATTTGGGAGAAGTGAAAAACTGGATTGTGTGAAAATGACTAAATGAGAGAGAGGAGAGAGAGAGATGAAGAGGGAAAGTGGAAGAAAGTGAAGGAATGGAATTACAAGGAGAAGGGAGAAAGAAGATGTGCTTGAGTCAAAGAAAATTAAAGAATGTTTAACTATGTAAGCAGCATCCAAGATTTAACTTTTTTGTTTTTTAAAGAAATTCTTTTACACATTCCAATATAATAGTTTACAGGATTTTATGAGAATATTAACACCTTTTTAAATATTTGAATTTTTTTTTTTTTAATCCTGAACAGAACTTTTGCTGTGCAATTCCAATTCCATCGTACTTGTTCTTTTGCCGTTGCAAGAGTTGAGAGTTCAATAACTTGAATCTAATACTCTCACATGTACATGCATGCATGTGTGTAATTCAACTAATTTATTGTATTTCAAATGAAAAAAAATTAAAATGATGATTAAAAATAAATAATATATATATATATAAAATATGAATTGTCTGAGTTGGATTTCAATAATTTTATAAAATAATTGGCAAAAACTGTTATAAAGTAATAATATCAATGTGCTGTTATTTTTCATTAGTGCATATATTTGACTTGGGGGTAAAACAATACTGAGTGACAGCTCCTCTTGGGCAACAAATGGGGTGGCCCACCGAACCACACACATGAGCTGGTGGACCACTCTTAAAGTGAATGGTGGGCCCACTTTGCATGCACATCGGCACATGTTCATTTCATTGTGAGGCTATGTTTACTAAGAAATTAGTATTCCCTACTGTCCTAATTATATGACATATTTATCTAATTTTAAAAAATTAAGAATAGTAGTTAAATTAATTAATTTTATTTATTTTTCAAAAATACCTTAACTTTGAAGTATTAATTGGAGCACTTTTTATATCTGAGGAAATTGTAGTTAAGGACCTTATAACTCATTATTTGATTAATAAAGTCAGATTTGATCCATTCATTACAAAGATTGAGAATTAATTTCTCTAGCTAGTATGCCTGAGAGCCAAGAAAAAACCACAAACAACGTGTATTACTCTCTATTTTAAAAGACCATCAAAAGGCGTTAACTTAAAGTTTCTCAGGGTTTCAAAATTATTTTATTTAAAAAAAAATAAAAGAAACGATAGAATTGAGGTGTATGTGACATTAATGAGTTATAAGTATTACTCACTTTATAGAATACATAGGTGTATTATAAAATTGTTATTGTGTTTCATTATTATTAAGAAAGTATTAATGGGGGGTATTTTAGGAAGAAATTGACAAAAATTAAAACTTTATCTTATAATTAGAACCAAAATCAATTCCTAAATATTGTCCTATAATTAGGACCAGATGGAGTACTATTTTGATATCAATCTAATGTATATGACTGAAAATTAAAGTTAAAAATTTCAAGACAAGTATGGTCCCAGAACAAAGATGAGTAAGTATATTTCAGAAAATCAACTGGGAAGTCCTTATATAATTTAACCTAAATTTTTATTTGGTCCATGTGGTTTTTACTATCAAGTCCTTAAAGTTTCATTTGATTTTTAATTAGATTCTTGTATTTTTTTTACCAGTCCTTTATATTTTCCTAGATTTTTAGTCAGGTTTCTATAAGTTTTTTAGGGTTGACTGAATTTATTTTTGTCCGATGGGTGGGTTAACTCAATCTTTAGACTATTAAGCTTGCTCTCATTTTAATTTTCGTCATTTTATTTACGGTTAAGGTGTAAATTTAGTAATGAAGTTTTGTCCAAGGAGCGTCTGGCACAAATATCTTTTAGAAGGGGCAAAAATACCAATGAACAATTAAAAATGGGCAAAAATAACAATGAACAATTAAAAAGGGGTATCCATCACAAAAACAGTTAAATCGGTATTAACGCCGTTAGGGGTTTTCTTCTCTTATAATTTAATACCGTTAGTACAGATTAACTATTTTTGTTGTAGATGCCCCTTTTTAATTGTTCATTGGTATTTTTGCCCTTTCTAAAAGATATTTGTGTCAGACGCTCCTCAGACAAAACTTCATAGGTAAATTTGCACTTTAACCCTTTCATTTAAAGCATTAGTCTTTATAATTAAATAAAAACGGACCATTTTTCCCTTAAGTTTCATCTCGTTTAAAATGTCAGTATCTATATTTGAATAAAAAATCTGAACAATTTTACCCTTTAAGGAATCAAAACCTATAATTTGAAACTTGAGGAATTAAAACTAAAATGAGGACAAATTTAAAAGATCAAATATTGTATTAACCCAATTTTTATTAGTAACATGAGTTGTAAATAGGAGGGAGACCATTGTAGTTAGAGTCGGTAATATGGCCCTAACCCACGGGCCCTTTGGTTGAGATAGGGTTAGGGTTGGGAAAATTCCAACCCTCAAAAGTGCGGGCCTATGCAGCATGGCCCGTGGGCTGATGCTGGCCAGCTCGCAGGTTGGTGGGTTGGCTCGCAAATTTTTTTTTTTTTTACATAGAATAATTTCACAAAATTTATAAGTTGTTTATTCTTATCTTGGTACCTCCCAATTGAAAGAGAAAAAATCTTAACCTCTTCCCTTCTTTTTTAAACAAAATTATTATATTTTGGTTGTTTGAGGATGAGTTTATATTTTGTTTATAAACTTTAGCAAATTTGATAACTTTATCTCTTGAATTATGAATTAAGTTTTTAAATTTTTATGAGAAGAATAATTGATGCTAGGAAGATAAATTTAATAACTTATATATTTGTGTCTCAGATTTTCGACCCCTCTTTAAAAAAATAGGAATTTTTTTTTTCAAAAGATACATGCGGGCTGGCCTATAACCTGCAAACTGTGAGTTAGGGTTGGCAAAATGTCAACCCACAGAAGTGCGGGCCGCGGGTTGGTGCGGGCCAGTGGTTGGCCCGTATTCCCAGCTCTAAGATTTATAGTTATACTCTAAATTTTATAAGAAAATGTATGAAGTTGGTAAAATAAAACTTTGTTGACAAGCAAGTTAATTGTCAAATTTAGGCAATGGTGACAGAAAAGGAGGAAGAAATTGAAGGTAGCTTCTATTCTCAAGGAATTGATTTATAGCCATCCAATCTTACTTCTTTCTTGTTCTCTTTACTTCTTTTGAATTCTTGGACGTGTCTTGTGGAATGACTCACTAATCAGGTCATCTATTATTAATCTTAATAGCAAAAATAGAAAGAAAATTAATTAGTGTGATGAAGAAGCTCAAATTAAATACTCACCTACTCTGAACTCTTAATTATATATAATATGATTTAGGGCTGCACCGGCTATATATCCGACTTATTGCATCACACTCTTTACTTTTTCTTCGCACGTAATTTATGATTTATTGACCATTTAAAAAGTTGTTCCCAGCAATTGATGAATATTTTGAATAGTTAAATATGTTATCAATTAAAAATTATATTAAAGGTTTTATTTGTGGTTATTTAAATAAAAAGACTGTAATATGAACTATGATCTGATTGAAAAGTTAGATAGATCAATCCATCGAGATGAGCCCGACCTAGAGAGTAGAGATTGTAGGGATCTCTATATCTCTTAAAGGTTTCAATCATTAATGTAATATTAAGATTAAAAAAATATGTTTATTGATAAATCGAAAGTCCACCACTTCTTTTATAGAAAACACAATAAAATTACAAGGAAAATTTTTTTTACAATTTTCTTTGAAATTTTTATTTACATGTGAACATGTTCTTTAATATGTAACTTTTTTATTTCTAAATGTAAAAAATTAAATTTGTGTGTGTAGACAACCTTCTACCATTAATTTGTTAATTTTCTCAATAACGAGTGAGAACGTGATACTTTATCCTGTCTTTTTTATAAGAGTTTAAAATTTGAATTGTTTTAATCATTTTTATAAGAGCCCGATAAAAGTTATATAGACATTTAATAATTGTTTTTCATTCTTATCCCTAATTAATTATATGTATTACATTAATTAAAAAGTTGGTGATATTTATATTTTCTTTATTTATCTATCTTATTTTCCCCATTATAAATAAGGGCATATTTAAAAAAATAAGTTTATTTCAGACATATTATTATTTTAACTAATTTTAACCAATATCTTAAATCATATAATTCAATTATCAGGTTTTTATAAATAGAATTGGAGGAAAGTATATTATGTAGTATCTACAATTAATAGTTTAAGGCACAAGCTATTAGTTTATGCGGATAATGTGAAATTTATAGAGGTTGATTAATCCACAGACACGAGTCATGTTATATTAGAGGGTAACAGAATGACATACTGATATAGTCGAGTTTAAATTAAAATTCATAAAATTATTACCTCTTCTTCTTCTATTTATTAGTCATTTTCAACTAGAACTGAGCAATGGATGGTTTAGATAGCTCATGTCCTAACTCATAACCCACCCGTTTAAAACGGGTTACCCATTTTGATATTAACCTGTTTTTTGTAATAAAAAACACATAAATATAAAAACCAACTGAACAATAATGGGATGAAGATGATATGATCGAACCTAGACTCTCAAAAAGGAAAAATGAATAGATGATTGCAGGTTTGTTTTGATTTTTGAGGTATGAGAAGGAGACACCAGACCGAGGAAGAAAGCAGAAAAAGGAAGATATTTTGAAAAAATAGAAGCATTTTTTTTATCCGCTTACCAGTGAATACAAGAGTAAATTGTACTAATATTCATTGTATAAAAGGATTGAATTGTCACTTTTCTGTTTTGTTCCTCCTCATTAGGGGCGTCCGATGAAAATATTGATGGGAACATGACACTGATTCCTTAAAAGAAAATAAACTTAATTTAAATTTTGATTTTAGATATATAAACATATTGTTGAGATTTCAATATAAAATAAATGCAAAAAGAGAAATTGGTGGCATTGGAAGGCTGAAGACTCGATCGGTAAATATTAATGGCTTGTAGAGAAAAAGAGAAAGAGAATATTTTAAGAAAAAGATATTAAACCATCCAATTAGGCATGGATTAAAATAAGTTAGAAGGAATAAAAAATTTAAAATAATAAAAAAGACAACTAAATTTGAGAGTGAGTAATAAAGTGAGAGTGAAAATAGTTAATAATAAAAAAATGATAATACAACTAAATGAGTGAGTACAGGCTGCTCGAAGGTGTACCCGTAGCCCACCTATTGAATTTTAAAATGGGCCGATTCACTGGGTGGTGGATGCTTTGCTCATCCCTGCTTCCAACATATTTCATAGGAATAAAGAACACTTATTCCTTTATTTTTGTTGATTTGCAGTTAGGCTTCATTATGTATATAAAAAACATAAATTTTATTAATTTTATCTTAAAATTTAACAACTTTTCAACCCTTGTTTAATATATGCTAACCCAGGAGAACAAAATTTATATAATAATAATTGAAAATAAAATTGTATATTTATATAAAAAATTTAATAGTAAAATACATTAACATCTCCTCTATTTACTCTGCATTACAGAGACTACTCTTTTATTTTAAAATCCTATATAAATCTTTTTTAAAATTAAAATATATGTTATACAAACCTCTCTTTTAATTTTAAAATTTAACTTCTGTTAATTCAACTATTAGTTGATCATTAAATTATAACATTGACATGTTATTTTGACCAAAATGGCCCTCCTTAAAATAAATATTTTTTCATAATTATGTATTCTTTGGCAACAAAATAATAGCTTAATCACATATATTTATCCAAAATTTTAAAATAATTTTAATATATATTCTTAATTTTTTTTTGACATACTAATAAATTGATTACCATATTTCAAAGTCAATTAATTTTATCATTATAAATTTTTATTTTTCAATAAATTTAAATGTTTAATCTCATTTATTTAAAACTTACTTATGATATAATTTCTTAAATATATATGTTTAATCTCATACTTACGTTTGTTAAAAAAATTACTCTAATTTTTTATCAAGTATTTTCACATATGGCAAACTTTTTCTAAATTTAGTAAAAATATTTAAGAGATCATTAATAAATATTGATGTTAAAAGATAAATTAGAGATTTAGTATAATGAGGGGGTAAATTAGTAAAAAAAATTGTTTTAATTAAAAAAATATACTTAAAGAATCTTTTCAGAATATTCTTTAATGGTGTTAGTGGTTTGGATTAGAGTGTATGTTTTCAAAATAGAGAGAATGTTTGTATAATTTAGGTAAAACAGAAGAGTGATTAGAGTATTTAACTCAAAATTTAATGATGTAACTTAAAGATAACATAAAAAACCCTATTTCTCTATTTTTTTTTTAATTATAAAGGTAAGACAGAGCTTGAATTAACCAATAACTTGGACAAATTACCTATGCACATCTATTTCTGTGTGTTATACTACCTACAGTCCATAATATAAGATCTCCTTGATGTAAAAGTGACTACCAATGAGATCTTAAATTAAGTATCGGAGATAGTAGTAAATAAGATAGGGGAGTACTAAAGTTTAAGAGGATTGGTTGATTCTCTTCAGTATTTAATTTCAAGAATCAAAAGAGATTTTTTTAAAAAAAAGAAAAAAGAAAACTACTAAAAGCTCCATATATTATATATATACATAATGAGATTCAGGTACTTTTGAATTAAAAATGATATGTAGATACACATAAATTAAATATTTGCATCTTTTTTTAAAGGAATGAATAGGGAATATATATGTTGTGCTTAGGCCCTCCATGTTGCTTTTACTTTTAGTCAAGTCCACGCCCCCATTAGTTTTTCAGTGTCTTCATCAATTTGGCCCTACTTGTTATCATTCACCAGATGCTTCCCTATGCTCTAGTTCATATTATCTATAATTCACATTAAATAATTATTCTTCAATTTTGAGTGAGTCCAATTAATAAATCATTAGAAAGTTTATAATTTCCAAGTTTTAAATGTGAAATACTAAAATTGCTCTCATATGATTTCAAATTCAATATATATATATATATATATATATATTGTAGTACAAGTTAACGTTATCAAATTCCTCGATCGAGTACAGACATGTCTCCTCAAAGGCGAAAAAAATTAAAAGACACAGCTAGATCAAACTTTTGCACCTTTTGATGAACCAATTAATTTGAACGAAAAACAAAAATTTAAACATTCAATATGGCGCAATAAATTTTATCCCCAATTGTCAATTTTTAACTAAGCATGTACTGATCATTATCCTTTCGCTTAAAAATCTTCTATATGCAATGAATCTATATTTTTTTGTTTGGTAAGCTTTTTTTTTTTTAAAAAAAAATTATGTTTTATACAAAGTTTTGAAACATAATTGAAAGCAGCGACTTTCAAAGCTAAAAATCATACAAGTTGTTAGTTTGATCAAATAACTTAGGGAGAATCATTCATAGGTCCCAAGGAAGGAAGATATTATCAGAAAGGTCCCTGGTTACAACCTCAAAGTTTGTATTCACAACCTTTTAAGTGTGTTTTATAACCTCGAGGGACATTTTTGATAATATCTTCCTTCCTTGAAACCTAGGAGTAATTTTCCCAATAATTTATATCCCACGAGATGTGGGTTTGAATCTCGCCAACAATAGGAGGATTTGAAACAATTTGTAAATACTTCTCCAATTCTAAATACAGGAGTTTATTAGGGGTTGATGTTAATCATATTATATAATACCTTAATTCATTTTATAGCTAATATTTATTATTTTTTTAAATTAATTTATCTAACTTTTTTTGCCTTCTAATTTACCTAACTTATAAATTAATATAAGTATTCTTAAAAGATCATTTGTTATGATTAAGTAATTTATCTTACTTTCTTAATTTACCAAATTAATTAAGTAATTCTTGTATTAAAGAATCAAGTCGTGAGAACTATTCTAACCCTCATGAATCTTTAATTTAAGACGAATTCATATAATTTTTTCCTCTTTTCTTTTAAAAGAAATGTTGTCATTGGATCAAGCCTTTTAGCAAATGAACCATCAAACCAACACTAAAGAAGGCAACATAGCTTCAGGAACGAAGAGGATCTACCTTTTTTTAATAAAAGGATAAAATGATATATTAAAGATAAAAAAACTTAGAGTACAACATAACGAACAAAAAGAAAGATTACATAAATGCTGAAAAAACTAAAACGATTGCAAAAAATTGGAATAAATGAAAACAAATTAAACCAAGCAATCAAAAGATATCTTGACTACTAATTCCAAACTAAGCAAACTTTGAGACCACAAGTGGAATGAATTGCTTTTGAATGCAAATAATATTCAGCTTGCTAGTATCGGTAAAGAATGAAGAACGATACATCCAAAGAAGAGTTGATCTTAGACACTATACGTGAAAAAACCAATGAATCGCATGCACACAGGCACACATATATATCAATTTTATTTTGTTAAGAAAAACGCAAGTGGATAAGCAATTCTACACCAAAGATTATAGTGAAATTTGTAACACCACACTTTTTATTCACCAGTATTTCTTATAAATATTTGTGGCATCTAATAGATTAAAGTGGTGAATTTTAATGCATTTGAAAGGATATAAATATTCTTAACTGAGGTCACATGAAAATTGGGTTAAAATAAGACATAAAGTTCAGTTTTTGTTTTCCAAAAGTCTTATTATTGAAGCCCAAATTGGAGAATAGAAGAGCACAAGTTTAGCCCAATAATAAAGGTGAAAAGTTGTCTAAGAAGAAGGAAAAATGAGAAGGCCCAAATTAAATACAAAAATATATGGGTAAAATAGTTATTTGGCTAAATAAAATTAAAAGCCAATATTTTTTTTTCCTTTTCCTTAGGTGTTGAACGGCCAAAAAAAAGAGAGGCAATAAGGGAATAATATTTATTTGGTTCAAATTAAGCCTAATATGGTGAAATTGTAGCTAAGTAAAAAGATGTTAGAAAAGTCAATAATAATAGGCAAATTAAAAGTAATATTGAAGAGATGAAATTTGGATGATTCAAGGAGCAATTATCCTCTTCCAAGGCTCTCATTTTTGTTCAAGCTAAATGGGAGAGAGGAAAAGAAAATGTTTTTGGCCAAAAACAAAAAGATGAAGGTGGAAAAGTCAAAGGAAAATATGTGGTGAAATTGTAATAAAATAACATATTTTGAGGAGCTTCAAGAGATGATATTTTAAGTGATTATCATCCTCTTTTATGACTTGATTTTCGGCCAAAGGGAAATAAAAGGAGAAAAATATATACTTGGAAGTTAATGATGCCAGGTGGAATTATCTTAAGCCAAGTAAAAAGTAAGAAGTCATAAAAGTAAATCACATGATGAATTAGCAATAAAATATATAAAGTTAAAGAAAGATAAAGATGATATTTTAAGAGCTTTTCTCTTTCATTTGAGAAATAATTTCGGCCAAGTGAAAAAAATAGAGAGAGAAGGAGAGCTTTGTCACGCCCTTATTTTAATTTCACATTTATCAGAGTATTTGCGGAAAACGATATGCGGTTCGGTGGGCAACACAGGAATGTATAACTATACTGATAATATATACATGATTACATAAATTTCCCATAGGGGTTTGTACATGATACTTATGATTAAGGTAGCCGCACAAGGCTACTAGGGTGTCTAAACTCATCCCAGTGAAACGGAGACTTCTTCCCGTCTTCGTTCCACTACTGTAATCCCCTCGTATAGTACTCTGCATAGTTGTTTGCATATCTTCTGTCGTCTCCTGTTTGAATTGTTGGTAGGGGAGGGTGAGATTCGAGAGAATCTCAGTAGGAAACAGATACCATAATGCATGCATGATTGATGCTATGTGTATGACATATTAACTTTATCTATATGTATGCCCCATAATGACATTTCTGCATGCTCAATGTTTCATGTAACAAAACTATGGCCACAGCGAAAACAGAAACAGAGCTTCATTTATTCAAGTATGCTCTACACAATCAAGTAAAGCAATCACATACATCACTACACAAGCAAAGATATCAAATACATGCAAGTAAGGTAAGTCCCCTATCTTAACCCTTTTTCGCCTCGATCTACGTGCAAACAGCTCGGGACTCCATATTCGATCATACAATGTCAAATGTACTATTTAGACACTTCCATAGTGTTTCTGGTGGTTATATGAGTCTATCTTAAAAAATTACTAAAATACCCCCGGGGACCCGACCCGACCCTGCTGTACCCCGGTCCGGCTGTACTTTTCCCGAAATTCTAACCTGGGCTATCCTGACATATTTTTGCCCAAGAAATCCATTTCCTGACTTGGAATTATCAAATTCAATGTCAAATTATGAAATTGCCCTTGGCAGCCCTACTTTTAGGGTTTTAGGGGCATTTCCGTAATTATGCTTTCTCGGCCTTTTCCGAAAAAGTGCCCAACTGTAAGCCTACCTAATTTTCCCTCATGAACTTAATGGAACCATCAAATCATTGAAAATCCAACTCTAAGACCCATTTACAATGCTAGCCGAAATATTTGGGTTTTCAGGGGAAATCAGGGTTTTTCGGTTTCGGCTCCGTAAACGTGTTCCTTTATACTCCTAACCACTTTATTGACTATTCCTTTAGGTTACAACTACCATTTAGTACCAATTTTGGCAGCATAACAGCCCCACAAACCCATTTTTCATTTTTAGAACCAAAGACAATCCGGCGAAATTTCACCGATTAAATTGTTCACAACAGCTAGAATAGTAAATATACAAGAGTTTGGAAGTTACCTCAAGCTCCCACCGGCTTTTCCTTTTCTTGGCTGAAACCCTAACCTTCCCAACTCCAAAAATCTTGCTTCAAACACCTCAAACAACATAGAAGATAAGCTTAGGAAAAGGATTATACACGTTAGGTACGAATTCACCGAAGAAATCGACCTATCTCGTGAGTTTTCTCCTCTCCTTCTCTCTCTAAACTCTCTCTATGTTCAGCTACTATTTGCACGACAGAAACTGGAAGAAGATGAAGCCAAAAGTTCTTTTTATCATATATTACAATTTCCTTTATTTATTTTCCCATTTTCAGATTTTTCAGAAATTCTGGCAGATTTTCTGCCCTAACTTTGAAAAATCATAACTAATTCTAGAAATATTGAATTGGAGTGAGTCCAAAGCCTATAGAACCCTTATTGAGTCTAGTTTTAAGGAAAAATATAGAATTTTGCTGAATGGAATCACAAAATTCCCAGAATTTCAATCTTTGCATATTGTTCCAGAAAATTTCCAGTTTTTCTGTGCTGACTTCAAAAATTCATATATTTTTTTATATATCTCTATTTGAGTCATATTACCTTTCAAATTAAATCTTAGGATGTCTAATTTCATCCTGTAAAATTTCATAATTTTTGCTCATCATTTGATCATTCAAATGAACATGACAAGCTTACTACCTCATAAGCGATTTCACCAAAAACATAATTACTTTCTCCAAAACTCATCATTTTACTTTCTTAATATCCCAAAGATATTAGAATCATTAGGGGATAAATTTGGGCTCTTGCTAAATTGGGGCTTAGCAGTCCACTTAATTTAGGCTTATTCCTAAGCCTCCAATCCCAAATTTCAGGGTATTACATTTCTCCCCCCGCTCAATAAATTTCATCCTCGAAATTTGAACGTCTACAATTTAGGGATTAATCCTATCTCATTCTATTATCACATGCAGGCTCATAAGCCATGTAACATCATAGTCATATTCCCATTAGTAATCTCAGATAGTATTTAGCATTCATCATCCATTTTGTACATAGCATGTAGCATGTAATCAAACACAAGTTCCCACAATGCTTGGTTCCATAGGCCTTACAGCCTCTTCGGGACTTCACCCAAATTCACACGATCACTTTTTTTTTAACGGCCCAATCCTCACCCCCTTAACGAGGCCTATTGGATGTCCCTCACCCCCTTAACGAGGTCTGTTAGGCTAGTGAGCTGGCTATGGTTCACTTCGTTAGGTTCCTTCCATGGTAGAATATCGTGCCTCATGTGAGACATGGTACTATTGGACACCAAAACTCTTGGTCACACTGGTCTTAATGCCTCCACTACAACCTGGTATGGTTTGAATGTTTTGCCAACCTTAAAAGATTACCTTGGACACACCAGTCCAATGTCATTGTGCTAGGCATCAACCACAGTACTAGACACACAGGTCTTACAGTCTAGAGACAACGTCTATGCAACCTTGAACATTGGGTCTTAACTTCTTTGTTCTCTGTTTTGTACTCATAGGCCACCCAACCCATTACTGTACTGATCGTCCATCAAGACACTTAATATATTATTCTAAGCCTCATTGCCTTGTTGGAACACTACCCTGTGTATTTAGCCTTGCAATTTGTGTCATTCTACTTGCACAACACTGAATATCCTGGTGTCACAGCCCTGTACAAACCTGTACACTTTCTGTAATTTATGCCTACCTGTTCGGTGTTCAGGATCAAATGACTATTTAACCTTTACTGGTCGTATTGTGTGCACTATTCACTAGTCATACGATGTGCACTATTCACTTGGCATACCATGTGCATTGGTCACTATGTGTACTATTCACTGTGTGCACCATCCACTATTTGCATTATATCACAAGTGGATGATTCATTCTGTAAGGCTACAACCATAGAGATGCTCATGCCTCTACTTGAACTTGTTGCATCAGAACACATCCCAATCCATGCCTACTTGCATCTGTATAGACCTTAAAGCTCGACTGTGGATCTGGGATTGTTATCACTGGTGCTGTTTAAAGGTATTCGCCACCATTCTTTCCTACTACACTAGGGTTCATCCCAATTCCAGTTCACATGTGTCACCACAAACTACAAAGATTGTGTGACTGTTGACCATACAAGTTATCATACTGTACACCACGCAGGGTTTAATACTGTACACCACGCAGGATGTAATACTGTACACCACTCAAGGTGTAATACTGTACACCACGCAGGGTGTAATACGGTTAATCACATATACCGTAACACTGTTGACCATCAAGGCCATATTGTGTTTTGGGATGATCAACAATGGTGCGAACATCAACCCCTCCTGTAAGTTTCAAAATTGCACCTAGATTCATCACACTTCCGCTGCGCACTCTAATACTTCACACTGTTAAATACAATATAGGTGAGGCTATATTGTCCGCCCACCCTTGTCTTACTACCTCAATTAGATTCTACTTGGCCTCCATAGTAACCCACAATCATCCATAGAAAATGTGATAGATAAATATGTCATGCACCATATAGTGTAAAATGAAAATCACATCAATCCGTGTGTGTACACAAAGTTCAAGGCTAACCGTCCAGTTGAAACCCTTACGTGTACCTCAGCCGAGTCACCGACTACATCTAGGTAAATCATGTATCATAGCTGGGTCATTACTAGGCTGAATGGTACATATACACTTCCCATCGGACGGTACATATACACTTCCTGTACCACAACTAGATAATATTCGTGTACCTCAGCTGAGTCTCAGACTACAACTAGGTAATGTACCTTAGGCACGTGTTCATATCACAGAATACAGAACATACAACATATTAACCATCACATAGTGTACGAGAGATTATAGTTACTACATTGGCCTTTCCTGGATAATATTGGATTTCTAATCTTTCCCTAGTCTGTGTTATGCTGTATCTCTTGCAGCTTATTACTATGATCCTTGATCATTACATACCACTTGTTAACGATCTGAATCAGAATAACAATATGCAGTTCAGTGTACCCATAGGCACTATTCATCAATTTCGGTTTTTTATTATCACAGTCGCACCAGATTGCACCAGTATTGCACCCTTCTGGGGTAAGCTGGGTAACTGGGCTCAATCAAATATCCTCGCTAGTTTTTTTTATTGTCACATCCTTATTCTTTCTGACTGGACCCCAATTTGATGACTGGATAACCTAGTCGTCGAGGCCAGAGATGGACTCACAAAGATATCGGCATTCCCCCCTTTTGATGCCTTTTTATCGCCTTTCGCAGGATTCGAACACTCACCCTAGGGGTTAAGATGAGCGCCGTGGCAAACCCTACTACCATTGAGCTAATGTCACACCCCCAATCTCTGACTGGACCCCACTTACTGATACCAGATCACCTCGCCTAGAGGCACCTGCCTCGGGGTCGAGGGTGAACTCACAAGGAATATCCCTACTCCCCTGATCCTCAATCTAGTTGTAAACCATGCATCACGTATACCGCTCCAACTCTGGGATCGGTAATGAAACCCGGATCTGTTTCTGTCTTATTTGTTTTTGGCATATCTTCCTGTCACTTAACTACCCACAACTGTGGCTGGTCACTATTCAACCAATTGGTGATTCTGTTTTAGGATGAGGCTCTACACTTTGGCCTTACTTGGATCCGCTGCCTTGGTGTCTATGTCATCCTTGTACCATCCTCTCACTGGTATGGTGACATGTACTGCCTTCCGGGTATTCCACTCTTTCCTTTAGGCATGTCTGTACCTTTCAGGGGCTTGTGAACTAGCCAAAGTAATTTACTTCGCTGTTCCTACCACTGTGTAATCAAGCATATCAGTATACTATCATGTTGCCAAAACCACCGCACTTACTCTCAGCAGACAATTCTGTGGCCAGAATCCTTGCTCTGATACCAAAATGTCATGCCCTTATCTAATTTTCACCTTTTTCAGAGTATTCGTGGAAGATGATATATGGTTTGGTGGGCAACATAGGAATAACATGAATATATTGATAATAAGTGCATGATTACATAAATTCCCCATAGGGGTTTGTACATGATACTTACGATTAAGATAGCCGCACAAGGCTACTAGGGTGTCTAAACTCATCCCAATGAAATGGAGACTTCTTCCCATCTTCGTTCCACTACTGTAATCCCCTCGTATAGTACTTTGCATAGTTGTTTGCATATCTTCTGTTGTCTCCTGTCTGAATTGTTGGTAAGGGAGGGTGAGATTCGAGAGAATCTCAGTAGGAAACAGATACCATAATGCATGCATGATTGATGCTATGTGTATGACATGTTAGCTTTATCATGTATACATAACGATGATGTGTTTATATTATTCATTAATTGGTGCATACATGGCGCATATCATATTTACTTTTCGCATTTTATATGAACGATAGCATATTTCTACTGGGATTTCTTGGAATCTCACCCCTTTTTCTAAACAAACATCATAGCGGGTGCCAGTAAATCAAAAGGAAAAGACGTAGACATAGGGAAGTGATTGGCACATGTCTCAAGGTAAAGTTAAAGTTCGTGATTATAGTTAGTTTATGTTAGCATACTTTTGGGTATCTTGTAAATATTGTAAATACTGTCACATTCCATATTTTGACTTTAGACTATAAACAATTACTTTTATTAGTATATATGAATTTTTATGTATACTTGTGGAATTTGATCTCTATTACTCTGCGAATATCAAAATAGAAACGGCTGTTGACAACTTATCCCGATTATATTTTATAAGACTAACTTAAATTTTAAATTGATAATGAAAAGATGTACTTGCCAGATGTCCAAAATTAATTGATAAAGCTTTCTCAAGTAAAAACCAATTCTATATTCTCAATTAACTCACACAATCTCTTGTCTCAATTAACGAAAACACTCATTAAGCTCTAACCTCAAATAGACAATGCTAGGGTGATAGATATATCTCTATTCCATTAACAAACCATCCATTTAACCCCTAAACTTCAAGTTTAGCACGATTTATTTAAGTTTTACAATTAAATTAGCTTTCTCAAGCAACACTCAATTGAACCTAACAATCTAAGTGGTGGCCAATCACCCAGAAGCATTAAGCACGAGATAAAATCAACACATAAATTTCATTAATAAATAAAATAAATAAATAAAGAAAAGTCTAAATCCATCTAATAGTTCAAAGCAATCCTAGAATAAGAAATTTAGCTACTCATAGTCATAACCAAAACCAAATCAAAGCAATAATGATGCATAACAAAATAAGATTTAACTAAAAGGAAAGAGAAGAAATTAATAAAACCAAAAGATTGAGCTTCGAATCTCTTTTAAGCTTCAATTCCTTGTGTAACCCCGACCTCACTAAGGCCGTACGTAGTGTTAAAACACATGTCATAAATAAATAAGAGATCGAGAATAACCAAAAGCTTTTTACAAAACTTGTATAATACGATCTCCATTCATTTTTATAAACCATTTGGCCTATTTGGTTCTATTACATACCACAATATCAGAGTACTAACAAATTCTCGACATGCACCCGGATATATTCATTAACTAAAGGGTTTTATAGAGCATCATTGCCCATCTACGTTTCCCTTATCGGGGATTACAATACAAATACTATTCTGAACAATATATACAATTGTCCAAAATATGATAACAAAAAACTAACTGCAGATTACGACTAGCAATCCTAATTGCTCTTATGTACTTTCTTGTCCCTTGATCCACTTGCCCTGGCTAAAGATTTGATAATTAGAAATAGTGAGATTCAAAAGAATCTCAGTAGTAACATTTGACATATATGATGCATAATTAAACTAAGTATATAAGCATATATCACAATTCAGCAACACAACAACATTCAATCAAAACTTTGATCACAACCGTGAAAAGCTTGACAATCGGCAACATTCAATCATTACCATAATCACTTCTGTGATAGGCATGAGAATCAGCAATAGCAGCATTCAAAACCAGGCTACTTGTCGTGACTCAATTGTCCGTTCAAAGCCGGGCTAACTGCTATAACTCAATCATTCATTCAGCAGCATTCAAATCTGGGCTACCCGCCACGACACAATCATTCATTCAACAACATTCAAAGCCGGGCTAACTGCCGCGACTCAATCGATCATTCAATGATACATACAAACAGACAATGCATTAAACATGATATTAGAGAAAGTGTCACTACCTTGTTCTTTCCGTTCTTATTCAGGCATAGGCCTCTACATTCAAGGCAAATATCAAATCCTATCATCATAGTTGAGGACGACAAGTTATCACTTATTCCAATTTTCAAATGACTAGAAAACACTTAGGTTTAGTTATCATTAAAGTCCCTTAGGTAGCTATAATAAGCTCAAACGAAAGCCTAAAAGGTTTGGGAAGGCTATATCAAAAACTACCTTCAAAAGTTCAAAATGCTGATTTTTGGGGGTCCTGGCCGTGAGACCATATTCAATTTTCTGTCTCAATCGTTAGACCATATTCCATAGCCACTCGTATATTCAATTTTCTGTCTCAACCGTGAGACCATATTCCATAACTAGTCATTATTCTATCGAGAATTATTCTCATTCAATATGGGAATATTCTAGTATCAAGATCTTTAGGGGTTGGCTGTGGCCAAAATTCCCCTAACCGTGGCAAAAAACAGGTCAGAAACATTTGGGCCGCTGCTAAGAAAAATCCTGTTTCTTGGCTGAATTTTGAAAAATCATAACTAATTCTAGAAAAATTGAAATAGGATGATTCCAAAGCCTATGGAAATATATTTGAGTCCTTTATAGAGAAAAAAATATGAACCACTACCGGCCACCACCCCAAAAATACAAAATTCAACAAATCTCTTTGCTGTTCTAGAATTAATCCCAATTTCGACCTCACATTTTGGAAATTCATAACTCCCAACATACAAATAAAAATGACCACCATAGTATATCAAATTAAAACTTGGCATGTCTATTATTAGACTAGAAAGTTTCAGAATTTTTAAACACCATTTACCCATGGTTACACTAACTATTCCATTAGCCATTTAATCATACTCCTTATTTCTTTTAGTTAGTAATTAAGTTCTTCATTAATTACTGACTAATAGGTTGGTAAATTTTCCATTCTTTAAATTTTTTCCCTGATTATGACACATTTACTAAAATTGCTACATGACACATATTTTAATTCTTTTTCCCTTCCCCATGTGCCATTCCCTTTAATTTTAGCCTAACAATAACTTTGCCACATAATTATACTAAAACACAGGATTTTTGGGCATTTCTAATAATTAATTTGGGTCTCAATTCAACTTTAATCTCACAAAAGCATTTCCTTACATTAATTACATTCTCAATAGAAGTCATTAGCCCTAATCAAAATTTGGGGCATTACACCTTGGCTATTACCTCCAATTCTCCATAGCATCCTCTGATCCAATGCACACTGACACTTCTGGTCTTCAAATTAGTCACCTCTACAGTCCTCTCGTTCTCCTGTGAAGAAGATGACAAAACCCGAATGCCTCTCCTTCCGTCCGTACCCGAACATGTGTTCTCCTCCTCCCTTCCTGAAGAAGCTTAACCCTTATATATAGGTCAGGTTCCTAGATCCTCATGCAATATTTCTTTAGCAAAATAAAATCAAACAAATAGATAAAAAAAATAGATAATGATAATGATAATAACAACAACAACAACAACAACAACAACAATAATAATAATTGAAATATCTTTTTCTTTTTATCTTAAATTATTATTTTTATTATTAATATCATTTTTTATCTTTAATATCAAAATCATTATTTTTATATTAAACTTTGATATTTATAATAAAATCCCTTTAAATCGATATCTTATCAAAATATGACTAAAGTCCAATGTTGTGAAAATCGGACCGGACCGGATGGTGGACCAGTGCCCGGGAGGGCTTTCGGCTCGTTCAACATGGTTCAACCGTTTCAGGCCGCTTCAAACCGGCTATTGGACGGGGAACCGGGGTTGAACCGGGAACCGGAGTGGTTGAACTGGGAACCGTTTATTGCTATTATTGACATGTTATTGTGTTATTTTTAATGATTTCAATGTATTAGAACTTAGAATTTAGGAAAGATGATACATATAAGCTTTTGTATATGTTTATTTTTAAGTAATGTTAAAATTTCATATATTTTTTTATATTTATATAATTATATATACATATAATATTATTTTTATTTAATTATTATGTTATCAATCTGACCACCGGTCCGACCATGCGACCCATGACCTAATAGTCTCTCCGGTTTAATGTTCGGTTCAGCTTTTAAAACATTGCTAAAGCCATTTAATTTATTATAGATGACTCTCAAATATATTAAAATGTCTTAAAATTATCTAAAAATAGGGAGTCATCACACCCTCACACTTGCATTAAATCTTGTCCTCAAGATTTTAATTTGTAAACCACCAAAGAAAATATTGGAAGCAAGATTTTAAAGAAAACATTATAAAAGTAGAACCAATTTAAATTCTTAAAATTAGACCTTCATAGAATTCTTTTCCACATTCTAAAAATACAAGTAGCAAGGCAAATAACTTGGTAAAAGATAAAACACAATAGAATGTCCCTCACAAGGCAAGTGTTTACACTCATCGCTCAATATAATTAAGGTATTGTGTTTCATTCAATTCTACTTATAGCAACTCATCTACCATAGGCTTGTTTATCATCTAAATATCCACTTTATTATCCCAATGCATATATAATTCAAAAGGACTTGATAATGGATAAAACTGTAGTTAGTATCAAGCAATTCAATAAAAGCCATGAAGAATGAAGGGAAGTTTTATGAGGAATGAACATTTTATTTAAATTTAGTTTGTCTTTTTAGCCATTGGAGGTCCCCTTTTAACGTGACTCTGCACATGGGTACCGGTTACTCGGTTATTCCAACAATCTCTTTTTTTTTTTTTATCTTGAGCCGTTGGATGTCCCCTTTTGACGAGACCCTGCACATAGTTGATACAACACCGGTTACTCAGTTACTCCAACAGGCACCTCAAGAGGCTTTTAGCCTAACTCATAACCTTATTTGAATTAACCATTTGACGTGAGTGCTAATATTGATGATGAAGTGCCCCCAGTTACTAAGTTAAATATAGAGAAATCAGCATAGTTGTTGTTGTTGATCTTATTCCTTTTCTCTTTTTTTTCTCCCTTCAATCCCCTTTGTTTTTTTAATCTAACTAACTAAAGAAAAGAATGAAATGAATGCCTAAATGATCTTTTTGTATCTAAAGGGAATTTTCAGCTTTAAAAGAGATCCAAAACAAGTTTTAGAGGTGAAATCACAATAAGTGTACTCTCTCTTGAAAAAATAAATATATAGGCTCAAATTCTTCATAGGTTATTTGACATCCTGAAGTGAATCACCTCAACCAAATCTTTGCCTATTACTAACACTCAAGAACACAAAACCGAGTTTTAATCAGATTCAATCCTTTCAAGTTTAAATCAAACCAACTTTAACAATGTACAGAATCAAAATCTCAACTTTCAAGAGAAAAAAAAATTGTTGTTCACAAGTTTCCAAAAAAAAATCTGTTTATGCTAAAGAACAATTAAAAACTTAAGGACAAGTTGTGCAAGTTATGCAAAATTAATATTACCTCCCCCACACTTAAGTTTCACATTGTTCTTAATGTAAACATACAACATGATATAGTAAAAGTGAGGAAGAATGAAACTAGTTTAATCATATTGAGATACGGGGTTGATATGAGTTCCTAAAGGTTCAAATTTGCATCAATTCAACAATAAGTACTACTCCCTCAGGTCCTATTTATAAGCAACTTTCTCTCTCATAGGGCTGGTCCCTTTTATAAGCAACTTTTACTTTTTATTTGAAAATGTAAGCTTCTTTTTCCTATTTTACCCTTATTAAATACTCATTTTCTCTCATATCTTATACTCATTATCTCTCATACTTTTTATCTATTCTCTCTCCTATACTCTTTTCATAAATAGGGGCATATATGAAAAAGAATGACATTTTTTACACACTTATTGCTTTTAACTATCACTTCGTTGCGCAATCAAAGATAAAGTTGCTTATTATAAATAGGACCGAAGGGAGTACATGCTAAATAACAATCATGATCAATATCTAGCACATGAAAATTCAACAACAATTCAAAGTAAAGTAGAAGAATACTCCCCTATTTGTTCTTGATGATTTGCACTCTTAATTTCTCCTTATCATTACTGTCAAGGTGGCACACATCATCAGGGGCTGTAATATGAACATCAAAGCAAATCTAGAAAAAGGAAAAAAAATTAAATTACCAAAACCTTGGGTTGCCTCCCAAGAAGCGCTAAGTTTATAGTCTTCAACCAGACTTTGCAAAACAAGCACCTAATTATAAGTATCAAACACCATTACTACCTTGTCTCTATTTATTTTCATGCAACAAGGTTTAAAACAGAAAAGGTGATCATTCACATTAATTACATGTACTTCATCAATCATCAGCAATCTCAGGGTACTAGCATTCATTAAATTCAAAGAAGACACAACATGCATATGCAGACAATCAAATGCAGAAGCTTCTAAGAATTTAGAACACCCAACAAAATCCATTTGACTCTCACTAATAAAAGTCAAAAATTCAATAGGAGGATCATCTATAACAATTCTTGGGATCTCCACACTAACCTTATCATCAAACTCATATGGATTACGTTCCACAGTCGAAACCTCTTCTAAACACTTAGTATTGTTCTCTCCTTTATTAATTTCTAACTCACAACCGCCACTAGTTTTATCACAATAGTAGGGATACTTTGTCACTGCCCATAGTCAATTGTTTATTTGATATCTCATTTTCTGTAGGAGAGCCTTTTGATATATCATTGAAAATTACTTCTTGATTCAGAGACTTAAGATTAGAAGCCGTTTCATCAATTTGAAATGCTACTTATTGAGCATGATCATTAGTTTTTTCTTCTTCAAAAATTCTCAAGAATTTATTTTGACTATCTAGAAGACGTTGAAGTAAATCCTTTGTTGTAAGCTCCTCCTCATCAATGGAAGTAATTTCATCTACATGAGTATTTGGTGATATATGAGAATGTGATGCATATGAAGGAAAAGAATAATTAGGATCCCAAGATAATAGTTGCTCATGATTCCATCCAAGGTTAAAAGTATAATCATGTGAATTAGCTTGAGCCCTAGCAAAATCATTCTCCCTATAATCTAAGGTTGAGATATAAGGATATTGCTCATTCAAGTGAAAATATCCATAAGAACTACAAATGTAGCCATATGAAGATTCACCTACATAAGAGTCATAATAAGAATGTGTATAATTACTTTGATGGACAAATCCACCACTAGCCCTATTAGTCCACCAAGGATAATCCATAACAGTTTAAAAGAGGGTGTTTGGATCAGATGAAAAAATCTATTTTCAGCCTAAACTATGGTTTGCTCAAAAACCATCCAAACACCCAAAAAAATCCCATAATCCATTCTCAGCTGAAACCTTGGTTTTGAGAGGCTAAACCTTGATTTGGCAATAATCCATTCTTAGCACACTTTTCCTCCCATGTGAAGCCCAAATATGACCGTTGTGCATTAATCTCTGACATTTCTCTCTCTTTCTTTTCTCTTTCCCTTTTCTTTTTTTCCTTCGATATTCCTCCTCTTTCCCTTGTCTTTTTTGCTTCAATATTTTCCTCCTCTGAACCTCAAGACCGCTTGCTCCTTGCCATTTTCTTCTTTCCCATTTAGCTTTGATTCTCGTCAAAACTCATCCGTGGCCTTCTCTTCCAAATCTCATCCAAGCTAACATTTTCGACTCCTTCTCTTCCAGATCCAGTCGCCAGTTTGGTCCCCTTCTGATCTCCCCATCTTTGGCGTTTTGGGTCACCATTTGCCCTATTTCAAACTCGTGGCTGGCTAGTGGTGGGCGGTGGCGGAGTGTCACGGTGTGTACGGTCCCCATTTCTCACCATTTATCTGCTACAAATTAGGTTTGATATGAGGAGGTGGTGCGTGGCGGTGCTCTGTAGCCCATCAGAAAAGAGAGAAAGGTGGTGGTCGGTGCCAGTGAGTCTCTCAGTACTCAACAACTCAAAACTCCCTCTCCTCTTCACCGTTGCAAAACCTGTCCGGTGAGTCGATCATTCGCACAAGTTCTATTTTCTTTTTTTTTTTTGCTTTAGATTTGCGTGCTTTGTTGCCATTTAATTTTTCACTTCCCTCATGAATTTCAATGCTTACACGATGTTGCTATACGTGTATATATATATACAGAGAGAGAGAGATTTGTTTTTTATTCTTGTTATTGCTATTTGATTGTGACAGAGAAGGAAATAGCTCACTTCTTGTCCCTTATTTCATTCATCTCTTTGGGGCCCTTACATGCGTGCTTGTTATGGTTAGAAGAAAGCAGTGTGGAATATGAATAGAGACAATTGAAAATAGTTTATTCAAATAAAACGGTCACACAGTTTTTTTAAATCAATTTTTCGTGCCCTTAATATCTGCACCCTTTGTGTGGTCGTGCTCAAGGGGAGGATAATAAACAAAGTATAATAATGAGAGGTGATTGTAGCAAAGGGTGAGGCTAAAAGAAGACCTTCACATGAAATCCAATAGACTTTAGCTGAGTGAATGAATTTAATACTTTTCTGTTTGGTTATAATTCAATGCTTGTCTTTGTTTGCTTTAGAATTCTGTTTGGTTTGAATGCAATTAGTGGACTGAGAATGATCGTCAATCATAGATTTTTGTTTGGTTAGAATGCAATGGTTGTCTTTGTTTGCTTTAAAATTCTGTTTGGTTTGAATGCAATTAGTGGACTGAGAATGATCGTCAATCATAGATTTCTGTTTGGTTAGAATGCAATGGCTGTCTTCGTTTGCTTTAGAATTCTGTTTGGTTTGAATGCAATTAGTGGACTGAGAATGATCGTCAATCATAGATTTCTGTTTGGTTAGAATGTAATGGCTGTCTTCATTTGCTTTAGAATTCTGTTTGGTTTGAATGCAATTAGTGGACTGAGAATAATCGTCAATCATAGATTTCTTTTTGTTTAAGGCGAAACCATAATGAGTAAGGGTAAGGAAAAAGCATCTTGGGATGTAAAGAGCACAAAAGTCTTTATTGACCTATGCATAGACCAAGTTGTGAAGGGAACACGCAAAAGCACTAGCTTTAACAAAATTGGGTGGAAAGAGATCTCGGAATCGTTCACTGCAAAGACAGGCAGAATATATGAGAAGGGTCAATTTAAAAACAAATATGATGCCCTTAGAAAGGATTGACAGCTATGGGATAGGTTGTTACACGAGACGGGTGTTGGATTGGATAGTGAGAAGAACACTATTGTTGCCGATGACGATTGGTGGGAGAAGAAAATTGCGGTTAGTAATTAATTTATGTGAGCGAACATATTTATTTCCCTGACATCGTGCTTGTATAAACTAGTGTAACATAATTTGATGATGAATGTACAGGAAGTTTTAGGATATGATAAATTTAGGATTAAAGGACTTCAATTTCAAGAAGAATTGACCCAATTATTTTCAAGTGTCGCGGCCACGGGATCACAAACTTGGGCTCTTTCATCCATGTCTCTTCCTGTCCCACTCTCTACTGAGGCAATCACAGAATATGATATGCAAGAGGGATCAGGAGTCAGCGATAAAGTGTTAGGGACACCTACTGGGTTGAGCGGGGAGATGAATTCATTCAATGTTAATACCAACAGTGGAGGTAGTGGTGCCAACAATGACAAAGGGAAGGGAATCAGTGGTGGGGAGAGAACAAGCAGCGGTGGTAAAGAAGCTAGCTCGTTGGGGGTCAGGAAGAGGGGTGCGGTAATGAAAAAGAAAGAGCCTGCCTTAGCTAAAATAGCCGATGCCCTATGTAGGATTACTGATGCAAATGACATTGATGTTGAAGCTGCACGCGTAGAACGGATTGCAGCAGAGGCACGGACTGAGAGGATGCTGCAGAGGCACGTGCAGAAAGGATGGCAGCAAAGGCACATGCTTACAAGATCTTAATTCTGGGAGTAATGAACCACCTTAGACAGGTTCTTGAAGTTGTCAATAATGATGACTTTTATGTACGCTGTGTACACCTCTTTATGAGGGATCCACCTGCAAGGGAAATGTATGCAGCAGTGAAGGATATGCCACACCAACTCCTCATTTTTCTTAAGCATGAATGTTATGGAAGTTTGTGAAATGTATTGCTATATTTACCTTTTCAGTATGAATTATGTTTAATTATGACATTGATTACTTGTCTCTTAACATTGTTAATTTTCAATTGGATGTTATCTCACTTGTCTCTTAACATTGTTGATTTATAGTTGAATGTTATCTGTGTGCATATTATGACTATATAGTTGTTGTCATTACTGTTTATAACATTTAATATATATGTCAACAGTGGGGGTAGGTATGGATAACACATTGAAAATTATGGCAAATCATAGGGAACGTCGTAAAGAAAGAGTCCGAAAAGTGGCCGCATATGTTGGTGCATATGCTCAGCTATATTTATGTAAAGAACTGTGGCACACAAGTGACTTTACAGGTGCTAAATGGGTGCGTGAAGTCTTAAGCGGTAATTCGAACCGTTGTTATGACATGTTTAGAATGCAATTGCATGTCTTTCACGAGCTTTGCTTTGAACTGCAACGACATGGTTTGACCGAGACTCAAAATGTGGGTGTACATGAAATGATTGCAATATTTTTTAACACAGTTGGATTTGCGGCATCGAGTAGGCTGCAACAGGAAAGGTTTCAACGCTAAGGAGAGACAATTCATAGGGCTCTGCATGCTGTCTTAAACGCATGTTGTCGTCTTGCAATGAGTAACATCAAACCACAAGATCCTAAGTTTGAGAACATTCACTTAAAGATATGACTCAGCAATAGATACTGGCCTTTCTTTAAAAATGCTATTGGAGCAATTGATGGCACTCACATTCCATGCAAGGTCAAAGCAAAGGAAAAAACAAAATACATTGGTAGAAAAGGATTTACATCACAAAATGTTATGGCAGTTTGTGATTAGGACATGTGTTTTACCTTTGTATTGGCTGGATGGGAAGGAACAGCCCATGATGCGCGCATATTTGAACATGCACTGACAACGCCGTCGATGAATTTTCCACATCCTCCAAAAGGTATGCTTATAACTCCTACACTTTAATTATTACTAATTATATATATATATATATATATATATATATATTGACATTAACCTAATTATTTTGTAAAGATAAATATTATTTGGTGGATGCTGGCTATCCCACCCCGACTGAATACCTTGGTCCATACAGATCCTAGCGTTACCAACTCCTAGATTTTTAGAGGTCATCTACGTTTCAAAACCACAATGAGACCTTCAATTACTTACATTTCAGTCTTAGGTGCACAATAGAAAGAATATTGGCGTCTGGAAGAACAAGTTTGAAATATTACAGAAAATGCGTAGCTATAGCTTCCCCACACATGTTAGAATAGTTTGTGCTACAATGGCTATACACAACTTCATTAGAAGAACATCTATTTCTGATCCTGACTTCCGGCGCCATGATCGAAAGGATATTTTGTGTGATGCCGATACAGATGACGATATAAAATCTTCAACAATACATTCATCAATTGCATCTTCATCTGACATGGCTTCTCTTCGTGATTCAATAAGAGATCAAATCATTTATTATATGCACGAAGCTTAGTCATGTATTGTTTCTTTATGTTTACGTACGCTTTTATTGACAATCTGTTACATGTTATTGTGTTTATATTTTGACGTATTCTATTTTTGACAATTAGTGAAATGTATACATATCTCTACTCTAAACTTGTACTTTGGTATTTTGTAGTAGATTATTTTATACCCTAACTACTTATAAATGATTTTTTGTTACATAAGTTATTACTATACATGTACACACACACACACACACACACACACACACACACACATGTATGTTTGATCCAATTTTTTAAACCACATAATCGACTAATAATATAATTTATAAAACAATTTTATATATTTTTTGATATTATATATTTGACTAATTTTATAATTATAAAATTTTTTTTACATTTATTTCAAAAGTTTTGTATTTATTATACAATTAATGTTTAATAATGTTTAAAATATAAATTTATCCCTTACATGTAATTATCACAAAAACTAATATCCTTTTTAGTAATTTGACCATGAAAAAAATTATTTTGACCATAACATCCAAACACTTTCACTTTATCAAAATTACTTTTTTCTCAGAATCTATTATGCTCATAATCTATTCTCTAAAAGCTATTCTCTACTTTTTCTCCAGAAGCTATTCTGTAAAAGCTAATCCAAACACACACTAAAACTCATTCATAATTGATCACACTATTGCAATAATTAACCACACAAATTTTTACCGTTAGTCCCCGGCAATGGTGCCAAAAACTTGTTAGTCGTCTATACTACTACAAAAACCACAAGTTGTGACACTTAATTTAAAGAATACTATGGTGCTTGGGAAGCGCCGTAGCTTCCAACGCCATTAAAATAAGCTACGACACTTCTTGAATATATAGAAGTGCCATAGCTTGTTTAATATTTTCTTTTGAAAAAAATCACTTCCTATGGCGCTTTTCTAGGAAAGTGTCGTAGGAAGTTATTTGACTTCCTAGGGCGCTTCCCTAGAGAAGCACCATAGGAAGTCTTTTATTTTTTTAAGAAAATAATTTTTCATAATTATTTTATTTTTCTGATGAAAACCTCTATTTATAATCCAAAATCTACAGCAAAATGAAATAACATAGCACATATCTTTTGCGATATTGCGTTTTCATGTAACAAGTATAAAAGAATTCCAGCATTTAAGTTGCTTAAACTTGAGCCATACACGTTACTTCTATGGAGGATTAAACTAAGTATTATTAAATTTGTAAGTTCAAAAATAAAAAAACTTACAATGTATAAGAAGTTCAAGAAGATAGATTTGATACTTCAAATAAATACCTGAAAAAAAATTATAAGCACACATAATATTCATGACAGATTTTAACTAAAAGAAAACGTGAACTAAATGTTGAAAAAAGAAAAACACTTGCAAGCTAAGGAGCTTCTGAAGAAGGCCGAGACAAGGAAAAAAAACACATGGGAGAGGAAGCTTTCTACAGCAACGGAGTTATGGGAAATAGGGGATCTGGAGAGAAAGCTGGAAGATGAAAACGAAAATGAAAACAAAGGATTATGGAAATTAAATTATAAGGTGGAAGAAGCTATGACGTTTTTTGTCAAAACGCCGAAGCTTCTCAATTTTTTTTTAAAAAAATGATAGCCAATTTAAGAAAAAAAAAGACAGAAGCTACGACGCTTTTTCTCAAAACGCCAAAACTTCTCAATTTAAAAAATGATGACCAATTTTTTTTATTAAAAAAAGGTGTTTGACGGTGCTTAGTTACTAAATATTGTCTAAAACTGAGCTTTGAACGACGCTTGGAAACCAAGCGCCGTCCAAAATCCTTAAAATATCAAGACTTGAATATTCAAGGCACCACATGGTGCCTTGAATTATCAAGGCGTGATTTCATGCCTTGATAAAAGGTGCCTTAGCTGGCGCTTTGAAATAAAGCACCGGCTAAGGTCTACCTTAGCCAACGCTTTGTTCTAAAGCGTCGACTTAGGCCACACCTTGGACAGCACTTCATTTTGAAGTACCGTCTAAGGTCTTTTATTAAAAAAAATTAAAATTCTTTTCTTAGTTGACGTTTTGTTTCAAAGTGTTGTCTAAGGCCACATCTTGCACCACACTTTATTATGAAGCGCCGTCCAATGGCATTTTTTTAAAAAATTAAAATCTTTTTTAATAGAGATGATTTATTTTTAAGTTTTGACATCTAAACCGATTCTTAAATTTAATTTTTGTTTCTTAATATAGATAAACTTTCTCAAGAAAGCATCTTATCATAGTAATAGAGCTTTGACACTTACGGAATTTCTATTATTCCATAGTTGCCACACTTTTTTTTATAATAGTAGTAAAGGGATTATTTTTTTTTTAAATAACACCTTGTGTGGCGCTTTCTCAGGCAAGTGCCATACAATATATTAAGCAACTATGACACTTTCCTGCTCAAGCGCCGTAGCGTCACATGTATTTTTTTTTAAAAAAATAACAAGTCTTCTCCGGTGCTTGGTTGAAAAAGTGCCATAAGATTGGCGCCATTAAATCCATATTTTGTATTAGCAAAATCATTCTCCCTATAATCTAAGGTTGAGATATAGGGACATTGCTCATTCAAGTGAAAATATCCACAAGAACTACAAATGTAGCCACATGAAGATTCACCTGCATAAAAGTCATAATAAGAATGTGTATAATTACTTTGATGCACAAATCCACCACTGGCCCTATTAGTCCACCAAGGATAATCCATAACAGTTTAAAACTCAATCGTAATTAATCACACTATTGCAATAATTAACCACACAAGCTTTTGCCATTAGTTCCCTGCAATGATGCTAAAAACTTGTTAGCCATCTAACTTAACCGCAAGCGCACGGATCGTCACAAGTAGTATAATAATATCGTTCCCACGAGAACTTGACAAAAATGAATTAATTATCTCAATTAAGTTCTCAATCAGATTAAGTGAGAATATTTTGAAATTTAATTTGCTAGAGAAAAGATTTATTTGAGAATTCTAAAGTTAATATGTTTCTTCAAGATCGGAGGAACTTAGAATTACTTATCCCTATTATACTTTATAAGATTAACTTAAATCTTAAATTGATAATGAAAAGATGTGTTTGTTAGAGGTCCAAAATTAATTGAAAAAGCTTTCTCAAGTCAAAACCAATTTTATATTTTCAATTAACTTGCGCAATCTCTTGTCTCAGTTAATGAAAACACTCATTAAGCTCTAACCTCAATTAGACAATGCTAGGCTAATAGATATATCTCTATTCTATTAACAGACCATCAATTTAACCCATAAACTTCAAGTCTAGCATGATTTTATCTAAGTTATATAATTAAATTAGCTTTCTCAAGCATCATTCAATTGAACTCAACAATCTAAGTGGTGGCTAATCACCCTAAAGTATTAAGCACGAGATAAAATCAACACATAAATTTCATTAATAAATAAAAGAAATAAATTAAAAAAAGTCTTAATCCATCTAATAGTTCAAAGCAATCCTTGAATAAGAAATTTAGCTATTCATAGTCATAACTAAAACTAAATCAAAGCAATAATGATCCACAGCAAAATAAGAGTTAACTGAAGGGAAAGAGAATAAATTAATAAAACCAAAAGACTGAGCTTCAAATCTCTTCTAAGCTTCAATTCTTTGGCTATTCATTACTACAAAATTTAGATTTAGCGACGCTATTCTTATGGCACTTCTTCAAATAAGCGCCAGAGGAGACTTTATTTAAAAAAAAATACATGTGGCAGCTATGATGCTTTTTTGGTTAAGCGTTGTAGCTTAATAATACTTTGTATGGCGCTTGCCTAGAAAAGCACCATACAAGGGGTTATTTTTTTTAAAAAAAAAATTAGACCACTTCTATGGCGCTTACCCAGACAAGCGTCATAATTGATCTTATTTTTTATAAAAAAAAATATAGGCCATATATATCGCTTGTCTAACTTTCAATACTAAGGCGTCAGCGGTAAAGGCAAGGGCCTTCAATGACGCTTAATGAGGCAAGCGCCATTGAAGGCCCTGCCATTAACAAACGCTTTTTTTAAAAAATTTTTTTAATAAAATGGTCAGCCTACACCAAACACCGTCCAAGGCTCTTTAATATTCAAGGCACTTAAGGAGCCTTGGATGACGCTTGGAATTGCCTTGAATATTCAAGGCACTAGGTGCCTTGAATGAATATTAAAGCGCCTTGGATGCGATTGGTACAGGTGCCTTGAATATTCAAGGCAATTCCAAGCACCTTGGACGGCGTTTGGTGTACATGCCTTGAATATTAAAGAGCCTTGTACAGCGTGATAAGTAAAATATTTGTATATTTATTTTCCTTTATATGATTATTTTTTGAATGATATTTGAGCTCAATTTAATGAATTTGGGTGTAATTGATAAATAAATAATGATTTTGAAATGAAATAAAATTTCTTGAAAAATACTAAATTAGACCCTCTTTTAGTTTTCAGGAAATATCTGGAGCTCTAGATGTCAGATTGGGTAGTTCTATTTATGAATAAAAAGCTAAGAAAGAGCTCTACAACTTTTATGTTGAGACCAAAATCTAGTTCTATCTCCAAGGGTTTTGAATTTTGCTTGGAAGTTGAGAGCGGGAATCATCTATCATTCTACCAATCATTCCACTATTACTTCATCTTCCTTTTCATCTACTACTTCATCTATCACATTTCATCTACCACCTCATCTTCCTTTTCATCTACTACTTCATCTTCCATTCTATCTACCACTTCATCTTCTTTTTCATCTACCACTTCATCCACCATACTCTATTCTTCCCTATTATAGCCATAATCTCCCTCACATTTAATAACACACCATTTCATATCCATTACTCTCCTCTCTTCTCCACATACATCGTCTTAGAGTAGTTTAATGCATTGTATTTAATTCTTGCATGCCTCCTACATGGAAAGCTTAGGTAGTCCTCCTTTATAGATGGTATAGATTGCCACATACATGGAAAGCTTTACTTCCTAAAGGGACAGCTAGATTTTCTCCATTTTCATGTATCTAGTTGTTGTATATTTATATTTTAGAATTTAATATTCAAGTTTTATGCAATGTTAATTTATTTTGGTTTTGTTTTTAATTTCATCATGTGCTAAACTTCCATTTTTCTATGGTGATGATGTAACTTACTAATGACAGATCGAATCTTAACTTTTTAAATCTAGTTTGAATTTCTCCTTCATAATTGAGTTTTAATTATTATTCTTAATGCTTTTGATTGATTGGCCATCTTTTGAATGATTTCAATATGCATGTTGAGACCGAAAAGAGATGCTTGTGTATAGATCCTATAATTAAAACCATGACTTACATATAAAATAGGAATATATTCATATGAGTTGTGTAGTCTTACTGAGTTCTATAAATCTTAATGTATAATTAATTGCATAAATTCATATAGGAATATATTAGATTAGCAATTAATTATAGAATTGCTTGACCTTGGAAGAGGCTAGTAATTAAATTAGGGAAACTCGACTGTTAATCATGTGGAATAAATTAGGCTAGAATAGATAAGTGATTCAATCTGAAATTTGTTAAGTGAAATATGATTCCTAGGGCTTTTTCTCATAGTTGCTTTCATATCATTTGCACTTATATCTAATCATATTTTATTTTGTACTCTCAATCACCAACTAATCGATTGACTAAATAGAATTAAAATTATCCATTTTGGTACTTAGTGATCAATCCTCGTGGGAACGATACTCTACTCACTTCTGTATTACTTGATTACGACAGTGTACACTTGCACTAGTTAATAGACCATTTACACTTATAACACAGCGCTTGGAATTCAAGGCACCTGGTGCCTTGAACATAGGCGCCACGTGGTGCCTTGAATATATTTAAGGCATTAGGCACATCGTTGTACCTGGTGTCTTAAATATAGGCATTTTTTTTAAATTGGAAAGTTATGGCGCTTTGACAAAAAATACCTCAGCTACTCCCACCTTGTATACTATTTAATTTTCACAATCCGCTGTTTTTATTTTTATTTTCATTTTCCCGCGTTCCCTCTAGCTTCCTTATTTCCCAGAACTCCGTTTCAGTACAAAGCTTCCTCTGCCATGTGTTTTTTTTCTTATCTCGGCCTCCTTCAGAAGCTCCCTAGCATGGAAGTGTTTTTTTTTTCAACATTTGGTTCACATTTGTTTTAGTTAAAATCTGTCATGAATCTTACATGTGTGCTTATAATTTTTTTCAGGTATTTATTTGAAGTGTCAACTCTGTCTTCTTGAACTTCCTATATATTATAATTTTTTTAATTTTTGAGCTTACAAATATAATAATACTTAGTTTAATCCTCCGTAGAAGTAATGTGTACGGCTCAAGTTTAAGTAACTTAAATGCTGGAGTTCTTTTATACTTGATATATAAAGACACAACATTGCAAAAGATAAGTGCCATGTTGTTTCATTTTACTGTAGATTATTTTGTAAATTACTGTGGATTTTGGATTGTAAATAGAGGTTTTCATCAGGAAAATAAGATAATTATGAAAAATTATTTTTTAAAATAAAAGACTTCTTGCGGCAGTTCTCCAGGGAAGTACCATTGGAAGTGTATATTTTAAAAAAAATAAAATAAAATAATCAAGCTATGACGCTTCTATATATTCAAAATGTGTCGTAGCTTGTTTTAATAGCGCTGGAAGTTACGATGCTTCCCAAGCGCCATTGTGTTCTTTAAATTAAGCGTCACGGCTTGTGTTTTTTGTAGTGGTGATTGCCTCTAATTCTCCATAGTGTCCTCTGATCTAGTGCACAATGACACTTCTGGTCTTTAAATCAGTCACCTCTATAGTCCTTTTGTCCTTCTATGAAGATGATGACAAAACCCGAGTACCTCTCCCTCTTTATGAATTCTTCTATAATAATAGAAAATCATTTTAAATCCATTATCCATGCATGCATTTATAAAAGTTATAAAAAAAATTACACTATTCATAAGTCTGATTAATTTCAATTTTCGAGTTTTGTATAAATGCATTAGGCTCATTATAATTTAAATCTAAATACTCCCCCATTCTAAATATAAGGTATGTTTGGGGAGTTGATCCCGGTTTTAAATATAAGACAAAGTTTCATATTTGTTAATCTTTTCCTAATTTTCCCCTATTGATGTTTTTTCAACAATAATTAAGAAGGAGAGAGAATTGGGGAAGATAACTGTGGTATTTTAGAAAATACATATCATTTTTTTTTTGGCGCGGTATTAGAATTGATAGCTGTGTATTGGTATCCGTGCCTGTGAGATTTTGACTCTGGATGGATGACTCCGGCGCTCTGATTTTGCCGCCGGAGAATTTGCTGGCTTCTCTGGAACCGGCTGAGTTGTTAGCGGTCGCTGAGAAGGTCCCTTATGGACCCCATTCTCATTCTCCAAGCCTCTCTGATCCTGCTTGCCTGGAAGCGGAGCTCGCGGGAGTTGGTCAGGTGAAAGCCTCATGCAGAAAAGAGGCTATGGCATCTTATAAGGAAGTTCTCTCTGGCTCCGTGGAATCACAAGGTAATGGGTCTGTCTTTGTGAACTCTAGCTCTGTGGTAGATGAAAACCTCTCTAATCTTCTCGAACACTCCTGGGAGTTACCTGAGCCTTCACTTGAAATAAAACACCTCATGGAGGTGTACCCTGTTTTGGATATGTCGAAAGAGGAATATAATCGTTGGGCAAGACCTTGGTGCAACTCCCTTGTTATCACTGTTCTAGGTGCTAAGTTTAGCTTCCTTAGATTGAAAAATCACCTTTCCAGAATCTGGCGTTTAAATGAGTTTGATTTAATCGACATTCCCAATAATTATTTTGTGGTTAAGTTCAGAGCTAAGGAAGGGTGGGAGGATCATTACAAGAACATTCTGTTGGGTGGCCCGTGGTCTATTGCTAATCACTGTATCTTGGTCCAGAGGTGGACTCCTCATTTCGACCCTTTCCTCAATCCTCTGGGACGTGTAGCCACTTGGATTAGGATTCCCCACATCCCTCTGTTATGCTATAATAAGGAATGCTTATGGAGGCTAGGTGACTTGGTGGGGAAAACATTGAAACTCGATATGAACACTATCAAGAATCCAGAGGAGGAGGAGGCTGTGGTTCATAGGGGACGATTTGCTAGGCTTTGTGTGGAAGTTGACTTGCAAAAGAAACTTGTGCCCAAGATCATCTCAGCCTCTTCCATTTTCAACATTGAATATGAGGGATTAGGCTTGATTTGTTTCTCATGTGGGAAATATGGGCATAGGAAAGATCAGTGTCAAGCTAAGAAGGTGAATGTCGCTGGAAGTGCTGAGGTGCCTCCGAGCAGAGATTCTTCAGAAACGGTGGCTCCTATTCAAGTTGCACCGTCTTCTTCAAAACTCCCTCCGATAAGCGACGATCAATATGGCCCTTGGATGATTGTTCGGAATACTTCTAAATCGCGAATCTCTAGGAAACGCGACTTGGGCAGCGCTAACAAGGCCAGAGCAGGAGTAGAGTGTCTTTCTGCCTCTGCAGATGATAGGGGTATGGGCAAGGCTACTCAATCCAGATTTGCGTGTCTGGCAGAGGAGGACGTGGGTTATGATGTGGTTCCTGGAGATAATTTGAATTTGGAGCAGATTGGAAAAAAGGTCCAGCTGGGCATTGTTGAGCATAAGAGGACAAGTGAACCAACTCATAATCTTGCTGCGCATAAGAAGGGAATAATGGGCCATAGAAAAGAAAATAAAGGATTCCATGTGGGCACAAAAAGGTGGGCTGAGGTAAGGAAGCCCAAGAATGGCATAGCATCTACTTTAAATGGGAAGAAAGTGTTGAGCGATCATGTGGGCCTGGAGAGTTCTTTCGGTTTGAAGAATATTGGTATGACTAAGTCAACTAATCCCTCTTCAAGTAGGACCCATAAAGTCATTAAAGGCAGCTTGCAAAATGCTGAATCTCTCCAACTTGCGGCTGTTAATGGACCCTCGGTTTTGGATCACCTGGGCATCAAACCAGCCTCCTTTAGGGTCCGTGATCTTATTCCTTCTCAAGAGGAGAGTCAACCAAAGAAAGGCCATGGGGTCCTAACCATTCCCTCCCTTCCTGAACAGCCGATTTTAGCTCCATCCCATCTTGATAATGATGTCGCTCGTGGGGAAGCTGAGGAGTCTGCTTCAAAAATTCTCCCCGTAACCAATTTAGAAGTGGTGGTTTTGATGGAAGAGAAACCTCCTGACGAGTAAGTTTTCTCTTCTTACCTTTTCGCCCTTGTTTTATGATTATTTCTTCTTGGAATTGTCGTGGGGCGGGTGGACGCACTTTCCCACGTGTGTTAAAGGACATCGTTCAAAAATATGGCATTAGTGTCATGTGTTTAATTGAGCCTAGGATTAGTGGTAATAGAGCTGATAGGGTTGTTAAAATGTTGGGTTTTAATGATTGGTTGAGAATTGAGGCAACGGGTTTTGCCGGAGGCATATGGGTTCTTTGGAATAATTGGGATTTTAGTCTTGAATATATTTCTTCTAACACCCAGCTTCTTCATTGTAAGATTTTGTCTAGGAATAATCTCAATCCTTCTTTTGTGACTTTTGTGTATGGGGATACTAGCATTCTTAAGAGGAGAGAGCTGTGGGATTCTTTGCATGTTATTAAGCAATCGGTCAATGCGCCTTGGCTGGTTCTGGGGGATTTCAATGCTTTCATTAGTCCTAGTGATAAAGTGGGCGGGGTTGGCCCTATCTCTAGATCTATGATGGATTTTCAAAATTGTATTGATTGCTGTAATCTTATTGAGGTCCCGGTGGTGGGTGATAAGTTTACTTGGGAAAAATCCGGTGTGAGGGAAAGACTGGACTGGGTTTTTTGCAATTTTGAATGGGACTTTCTTAATCCTAACACTAAGGCCTTCCATAACCTGAAGTTTAAATCTGACCACCGGGTGATTGTGGTTGCGGATAGTAATAATAAGATTGGCTGCAAAAAGGGCAGAAAATTTTCATACCAGGCAGCGTGGAGCATCGAAGATGGTTTTAGTGATGTGGTCAACAAAGCATGGCAGGGGAGAAATTGGACGCAAGGTCAGGAGCATTTCTCAAAGGAAGCCTTGGAGTGGAACTCAAAGGTTGTAGGGAACGTTGCCAGAAGGAAGAGGGATATCATCCGTAGACTAGAAGGGATTGATCGAGCCAGAAGCATTAGGACTGGGCCTAATGGTCTTTTCAAGATTGAAAAGCGGCTCTGGGGCGAGTATCAGAAAATCGCATTACAAGAGGAGTTGATTTGGTTTCAAAAGTCAAGGTGTAAATGGATCAATGATGGTGATAGAAACACGAAATTCTTTCATGCTTGTGCATCTGCAAAGAGGAAAAGAAACAGAATTGAGGCTCTGCAAGATGATTTGGGGAACTGGGTGTCCGACGAGTCTATGTTAAGAAGTATGGCTCTGGATTATTTTAAAAACCTTTTTTCGGCGAACAACCAGTTTCCTTTTTCTCCTTGGCCGGCTAGATTTCCTCCTCTCAATGATTTTCAATTGGACTCCTTGCAACAAAGGGTTACCCCTACGGAGATTAAGAATGCTGCTTTTGAGATGGGTGCGTTTAAAGCTCCAGGTCCGGATGGTTTAAACCCCCACTTCTTTCATACCCAATGGAATCATATTGGGCAAAAGATTTGCGATCTTGTCATCATGATTTTTGATAATCCGGAGGTCATTCAGGATATTAATCATACGAATATCACTCTCATCCCTAAGATTGACCATCCCTTATCTTTAAAAGACTTCAGGCCTATCTCGTTATGCAATGTGAGTTACAAAATTGTCAGCAAAGTTATCGCTAATCGTTTCAAAGGGGTCATGAATCACCTTATCTCTGAAAATCAATGTAGCTTCATTGCAGGAAGACAGGGGGTGGATAATATCATTATCGCCCAGGAAGCTATTCACACCATGAGAACCAAGCGTGGCAACAAAGGTTTTGTCGCAGTGAAAGTTGACATGGAAAAGGCTTTTGATAGACTTGACTGGCGTTTTATTGAGTTCACTCTTCACAGCTTGGGTCTTGGTGCTAGCTTTGTCAAGCTAATTATGTCATGTGTATCATCAACTTCTTTGAGCATTATTTGGAATGGCATCGCTTCGGAGCGTTTTCGCCCATCCAGAGGTGTGAGGCAGGGTGATCCCCTAAGTCCTTATTTGTTCGTCCTTTGTATGGAACTTCTCGGTCAACTTATTCACCAAGAAGTGGAGATGGGAAAATGGAACCCACTCAAACTGAGCTCATCTGGTCCTAATATTTCCCATCTCTTCTTTGCTGATGATCTGATCCTCTTTGGAGAGGCTTCAACTGAGCAGATGATGGAATTTCGAAATGTCATGGCTCTTTTTTGTCAAGTTTATGGTCACAAGATTAATCTGAACAAATCCAAGATGTTTGTTTCAAAAAATGTTCATTTCAACAGAGCTTATGAGATGAGCCAGACTGTGGGTGTTGGTCTGACTGCAGACCTTGGCAAATATCTGGGTGTTCCCCTCTTACACAAAAGGATGGTTAAGAGGACCTTTTTTCTGCTCGTCCAGAAGGTAAAATTGAGATTGGCAAACTGGAAAGGTAAATTCCTGAGTATGGCGGGTCGGTCGACTCTAATTAAATCGGTCCTCTCAACAATCCCCCAATACCAGATGCAATCTACTCTTGTCCCGAAAGGTGTCCTCCTATCCATTGAAAAGCTAAGTCGGGATTTCTTCTGGAATCACCATGAAGACTCCAAACAATTGCATCTACTCTCCTGGGATGTGCTAAAACAAAGAAAGTGTGAAGGCGGCTTGGGGTTTAAAGACTTACACTGTCAAAATAAAGCCTTCCTCATGAAGTTATGCTGGGGTCTGATTAAGAAACCGGATGCTTATTGGGTGAAATGTTTACGTGCTAAATACGCATGTGGAGTGCTCACTGACCCTCTTGTCCGGAAGAGGCGAAATCAATCAGCGGTTTGGAGTGGCATTGTGACTGTCTGGGACGACTTTAAAAGAGGTCTTGGCAAATGCTTGAGAAGTGGTCATAATACACTAGCCTGGAAGGAGCGCTGGTCTCTGGTGGACAATCCTCTGGAACTTCATATTGATCATAATGTTCACTTGGTTGATGTCAATGCCACTGTGCGATCTTTCGTTACTCAATCGGGTCACTGGGACAAAGCTAAATGGGAATCTTACCTTCCTACATGGGTGGTTGATAAAATAATGTTGATGCCCCCGCCTTCGGGCACTGAGGACGATGTGGTTTGTTGGAGGAATGCTCCTGATGGGACCTTCAGCGTTAAATCGGCCTATGATGCTATATATCATCAGCATGGTTCCAGAAGCCAATCTCACTGGCAGGCTTTATGGCATCAGGGAATTCCTGAGCGTGTCAAAATCTTTCTGTGGCAGGTTTACCATGAAAGGCTTCCTACTAATGAGTTAAGAGCGAGACACAATCCGAGCGTCCTAAACACCTGCCCTTTTCAGTGTGATAGTGTGGAGAGTATCCTTCATATTTTGAGAGATTGTGAGCAAGCTCAGAGAGTGTGGTCAGTTTTAACTAACCCCCTATATTATAGTATGTTTTTCTCTGGTAACTTGCAGGACTGGCTCAGTTGGAATGCACAACATTCACCTGGAAGCAATAGGATGGCGAGATGGTCTTGGCAAAAAGTATTCAGTTCAACATGCTGGCTACTATGGAAGAACCGATGCCGACAAGCCTTTGAAGGGACATCGGACAGTCCTAAACAGATAGCCCACAGATGCATGTATCATCTCTCGGAAGGGGTGGAGAATGGAAGGTTGCGGCACCAGATATTCCAGGTTCCAGAACGAGGAGTACTTCACTGGTTCCCCCCAGATCCGGGAATTCACCGTCTAGATGTAGATGGATCAGTAAGGAGAGAAGGCCAAGCTGCTTGTGGAGGTGTTATTCGAGATCATCGAGGTGTTTGGGTACGTGGATTTCAACAGAAGCTAGGATATACTTTCCCAGCTGCTGCAGAAATCCATGCAATCCGTCGGGGTCTACTACTATGTAAACAGTTGGGGCTCAGGAAAATCAAGTTGTTCACGGACTCACTCCAGGCGATTCATCTTCTATCCAATTATTGTGATGCTGATCATCCATTGTATGATGTTATTTTAGATACCACTTCACTCATATATAGCGATTGGGAGGTAGAAATTTCCCACACTCACAGGGAAAGTATTAGATGCGCAGATTTTCTGGCGAAAGAAGCACATAGGATTCCGCTTGAATACGAGGAATTAGGGGCTTCCCCTACAGACTGTATTCCGCTTTTTGATTTGGATCGTGGGTTGACACCTCATGATCATTCTGTAGGATCTAGCCTATAGACTTACCCCCTTCAAGCTTTGCTTGCCTTTGTAACCAAAAAAAAAGAAAAAAGAAAATACATATCATATTAATTAACTCAACTACCTTCCTTAATCTAATGAAATTAGGTAAATATATTTTATATTAAAGACACGAAGGAGTAAAATATATTACCCAATTAAAAGTTTTTCTTAACTTTTTCTTCATCGCGGTTGTTTGTTTGAAAAAAAGATGTCATACTGATGTTATTTTCCACTAATATGTAACACCTAGGTACGTTTGATTTTTTTTCTTGTTATTTTAACATTTATTTGAAATTAAACATAGAACAGAATAAAAAACAAATCTTTAAAGTACTCGTACAAACTTTCAAAAAAATAAAAACAAATAAAAATAGTTAGTGTGTCTGAGAAAGAATCATTGCAATTAGCTTGATTCAAACGGCTTGTTCAATGACTTAGTGTTTGTTTAGATTAGTAGTAGAAGCTGCTATTCTAACATGATTTATGTTATACGAGATAAGTTTATGAAAGAGTCTTGTCTCGACTTGCATGAATAGGCTTTTCCACCGTTAACTCCAACAGGCCCTTAAGTTCATTCATTCCTTACTCTTCATTTTTTTTGTACAACACGACAGTTTCATTAAAACTTGGGAAAATCATTTTGCAAGTATTTATATTTTCTCTTAATTTTGAATTTAATGCCTATATTTTTTTCTCCCTTAATTAAATCCTCCTCTGATTTTGTCATGTTAGCACAATTAACTTATGTAACTTTAATCTATTAGCATTATTAAACCATTGTGATGTCCCACGTTGGTTGAGAAAGGCAATGAAAGATGCATGTGGGGATACCTTCCTGATACGTTTTAAAACCGTGAGGGGTGATAAGAGTCCCAAAGTGAACAATATCAAGAGCGAGGCACTAAAATGTTACAAATAATATCAGAATCAGGTTCGAGTCTATGTGTATTGATGTGCCTGTAAGAATGCTGAGCTCATAAGGGGTGGAGTATAATGTCACACATTCACTAGGAAGGGGAACAAAATATACCTTATAAGAATATGAATACTTCCTCTCTCAACGCTTTTTTAATTCATGTGGGGTGACAAAGTTCCTAATGCGGATATTATCGAAAATGAGGCACAAATAGTTTTACCTTACAACTAAATATCAATACATGTAAGATAATGGACCTGCCAAGTTAACAAGTAACCTAGCAAGGCCATCATATAATAAAAGTCTAATAGAAGCATATAAGAAGCAACCCTCCAGGGCCATTATGTGATAAAGGTCTACCAGAAGCATATAGGAAAGTAAAAGCATAACACATCCCTTGCTCCATTTCATACCTTTATCCTTGGTCTCCTTTACATGTGACCAATAGAAAATAAATTGTGAAGCATATAAATAATCAAAGAGCCCAAAATATCAACATCAACTCGTCAATTCTAATTTTTAGATAATTGAATTTGAGAATAAAAAGTAGAGAAGACGAATTATTCATTCAAAAGATTAGGCTATTTAGGTCTTCAAATAATACTAGTATAATAAGTATTGATAGCTCTGTGTTATACGGGAAGTTCATGTTTAATTTTGAACTATGATAATTACTTAATCTATGGAGATAAATATTTTTATCTATTATATTTTTTTGGTAAAATAAATTTTTAATAGAGAACAGTTGAAAAAAATATATCTAATTTTAAATTATGATAACTTCTTAATGTAGTGAAATAAATATTTGGGTTAAGGTGCAGATTTACTAATGAAGTTTTAAGCAAGAGGCGTCAAGCACAATTATATTTTAAAGGGGGGAAAAATACACATAAGGAATTAAAAATGGAGCATCCACCACAAACCCGCTCATAACATCTGTTAGGTGTAATTGCAAATTGTCTATATGGCATTTAAGGAGGTAAAACGTCCATCGCAACGCCACCAATATGTGACGATTATACCTTTTCAGACCTTCATAGTTGTCCTTGTGATTGGGTTGTTGCAGCAACACAACCCTCCATTTGCATCTTTTGGTCGATGATGATGAAGATGCAGCCACCAACATTGCTCTTTGACCTCGCTTTAGCTACTCGATGGCTTTGGTCTTTATTCCTCTTCCAGGTCTACTTTGTCGTTGCTTCTTAGAGTCGAGTAAATTAAATTGTAAAGAGTTAGGTTTCCTCTTTAATAAATTTATTCAATCCTCTCATTGCCACGTTTTATCTCCTTAAATACCGCATAGATAATTTGCAATTACACCTAACGGATGTTATGAGCAAATTAACAAATTTATAATGGATGCTCCATTTTTAATTCCTTACATGTATTTTTACCCCATTTAAAACATAATTGTGCTTAACGCCCCTTACTAAAAACTTTATTGTTAAATCTGCATTTTAACCCTAAATATTTTTATCTATTATGTTTTTTTTGGGTAAAAAAACTTTTAAATTTTGAATTATGATAATCCTTGATTTATAGAGATTTGTTTAACAAAAAAAAGCGAAAACACAAATGACATTAATTAGGCGCTAATGGAATTAAACGATGTTACTTAAAAACAAGACGAAATTTAACAATGTTCCTATAAGAATTAGAGAAGATAACAAAACAGGATTTAATAATGTTACCACAAGAATTAGAGAAGATATTGATGATGAAATATATTTTGAACTCTTGAATGTACTAAAAGATCAGTAGTACTTTGAAAAGTTTACATAAATTTGAGGACTTACATACACTCTCTCTTAAAATAGATTAATGAATAACTATTTATTCCACATATAAACATATACAATTCAATGTGGATCACAATACTTGAAAATAATCTCTCTAGGCCTACGGCCACAATCCATCAAAATAGTTTCAACGTGGAAAAAAAACTAATATATATATAATTTTCCTCTCTGCTTTTATTTTTCTGCATCATATCTATATTGATTATTCTCTTGGCCTCTGCTTCCAATACATGTTGATATTGTTGCCTTCGTGACGGAGCCTGCACAAACAAATGCATGTTATACATAAAAGCCAAAAAAAAAAAGATCATTGATTCAGGCTTTGGGGTACTACAAACCTTGGGGGTATTTGCATTGATGGCGTTCTTTGCATTGATGGTGGTCTAAAAACAGAATTCATAGAGAACACCCTATGACCAACATCAACAAATGGATTTGTTGGGTTCATTGGTGTATGTCGCTGCTGAGGCCGATAAGCTATGCCGGGATTTGCTTGCGGTTGAGCCATGGTGGCCATTTGGACGGCCTGCGGTGGAGAGATGTTGCTTGATGTGGCAAATGAATTCACCTGTCGCTGAGCCATAACGGCCATTTGGACTGTGTGTGGAGGAGAGATGTTGCTTGATGTGGTAAATGAATTTGCTTGCGGGCAAGCGACAGAGTCTATTTGGACAGCCGGCGGTGGAGCAAATGAATTCAGAGTAGTTGCTCCATATACTGCCTGCGGATTATGACACATATTGCTGTTCCTTTTCTCAGTTGCTTCATGTTCTGATTTGTTAAAGCAACCTTGGCAGCTACAGTTTTCGCCACATAATTCTCCAGCAGCATAACATTCACAATAACTACAAAACAAAAAAAAAATCACACAGATTAACAAATACAAGAAGTGATAATACCATAATTATATATTAATACAAACTTATAAATTAAATAGACTTACCGCTTTTGACATTTGCTGACCTTACATCCACATCGCTTGTTTGATATCTTCTGCCTGTAGAGAGATATAATAAAATTAGTTTGAAATTTAAAAATTTAGTCTTCAATTTTTGTCATTTTGAACAATCCTTCACAGTAAATCACACAAATTTTTCTGGTTTAGTGAAATCACATAAATTTCACAAAGAGATATCTAGTGTGATCAGAAATCAACCATGAAATTATTTTAAAGAGGATGAAGAAAAGAAGCAAACCTCTTATTTGGGTGAGTTGGTAATTGGATGATTTGGTGATTATGGCCAATAGACTGCAGGGGAGTTGGCTTAGGTTGATACTGTTGGGCATGAAGATGTTGCTGATTTGAAACATTTTGAAGTGACTGGGAAGTGGAAACAGGAACTTCCAAAGATTGTGAAGTAGGAACTTCCCCAGAGTAATCATCAAAAGGTTCCTGAAATTGAAATGATTTTTTTAATATTTAAATATAATAATATGTGTTTTGCAAAAAAAAAAAGAAAAAAGTCACTGCACATAGGGTAATGTAAACAATAAAAAGAATGAGCAATAACAGAGTCATATAGAGAACCAGAGATGATGAGATTGTCAATTATGAAGCTTTTCAAGGAAGGACTTGTGGTTCTCATTATTCAAATATCGATGTGGAGTTCGCATGAGTGGAAATTATAAATTTTAACTACTCAGCTATGTAACATCCCAACACGCCTTAGCTCTCAAAATTGTCCACTTTATGGTTTTATTACCCCTCATGATTTTAAAATCAGTCGAGAGGGAGAAGACATCCAAATGGGCTGAAGAGGGGACAAAAGACACTTAATAAAGGTCTAAATACCTCCCCTCTCAACATATTACCAAGAGGAGTAATGGTGCCTCAAAGCTAACAAGTTTAAGAGCAAGATGCTGAGATGTTACAAAGTAAGTTTAATTATTTAACATTTTTGTAGGGGTTTCCTAAAATTAATGTAATAAATATACTACTATTAAGATATGAAATACAGTACCAGCAAGGCAGAGTGATGTTGAGTTGAATTTTGGAGAGGGTCATCATCCATTCTAAAGTAATCTTCAAATGCCTGAAATTTAAAAATAATTGATTTTAAAACCATAAGGGGTAATGAGGCCTCAAAGTGGACAAGTTCAAGAGCGAGACACTGGGATATAACACCTTAAGTATAATTATTTAACATTCTTATAAGAGTTTTCTTAAATTTAATGTAATAAATATACAACTATTAAAGATTTGAAAAACAGTACCAGCAAGGCAGAGTATTGAGTTGAATCTTGGGGAGGTTCATCATCCATTCCCAAGAGATATTCAATTTCCTGAAATTAAAAAATAATTCAGCGTCCAAAAGTGTAGTAATATAGTAAATGTTTGAGCAGAGTTATATTAGAGATGAACATCATAGATCCCAAGGACGTCCCATCGTTCTCAAAACTGTTTACTTTTGGGCCCAACCCCTCAGGATTTTAGAACACGTCAAGAGCAGGAAGTATTCAAATCCTTATAAAGGATTACTTGTTCCCCTCCTTAGTTGATATCAGACTTCATAATCCATTCCCTAGAGGCCAGTGTCATTGTCCGCTTTTGGGTTCACTACCCCTCACGTAAAACGTGTCAAGATGAGAAAATATCAAGAACTTTATAAAACATCTTTCGACAAAACTCTTGGACTTAACACTTGGCTCTCAAAGTTGTCAGCTTTGCAGCCCATAGTTTTCAAAAGAAAATGTATTTATATCCTTATAAGGGGTCTTTCATTCTCCTCCTCAGCCGATGTGAGATGTCATATAAAACTCATCAATTAAAACAAGGGATTCAAGTCACATAATCTATCCTCAAGAATAAGGAGAACTAGCTACTCATGCATCTAATGTTAAAGAAAGTATGGGGGGGAGGCAACACAGTATGTACGTACCTGTAAACTTTTGATGAGATGAAGATCAGAATTCATCGTCATGCTTTTTTTAAGAAAACTGTGAAAATGAGAAGGAGAATGGCAGGGGAGCTTAATATACAAGCTTGTGACTTGCGTTTAAAGCAAGATCAGTTTTAAATCAATTTACCTGGCGGATTGATTAAATTAAAAAAAGAAAAGAAAAAGAATTAGTCCATTGATTAAATTTAAAAAAATAGAATTAATCCATTATTTTAAAAAATGGAATCACACTCACATATGCTGAAATGAATTATCAAATTTTATTTTAAATATTTGTTAATTTTTCCCTAACATAAAAGAAGTTAATATAAAATATTATTAAATCTATAAGAAATCATATCATTTACATGATAAGATTTATGTAACATGGGAGAATATCTTATGTCCTAAAAATACAAATCTTACAAGAAAGATAGCAAATGATTTTGAGTTGAATTTTCAAAAAAAAAAAGATAAAAAGAAAAGTGGAGTTAAATTTTTTTAATTAATTTTTTTTAATCTTTTATCATACATCTTCGCTTTATTTAAATTTTATAACCCCATTTCTCCATTTTTTTTTAAAAATTGACTCATAAAATTTTTCCCTCCCTTCTCACCTTCACTAAATCCCTCATACCAAACAGGCCCTAAAGAAAGATATCTGATCTCCAAAAAATCTCAATCAGTCTATGCACCAGCCCAGAATCATTCCAGTCTAAGAAGTTGGTAAAACCAGCACACTAAAATATAAATCAATTTCATGAAATGGTAGAATAATAAGAAAAATATGGCATAAAACTATTTACTTGTGATATTGAGAATCATGACATAAATCAATTTCATGAAATGTAGAGACATACAAACTTTTTTTTTCCCTTTTACCTAATGCAAATTCATAAGCAGAATCTGAATTATTTGAGCTTATACGCAAAACCAAGTAACCGTACTTTAAATTTAGAACTATGTGGATATAATAATGGGGAAGACTTACCAATTGTCTCTCATTGACTGAAGAAATATTGTTACTTGGAGTGGTGACGAGGGCAAGCTCCCACACTGTTGGATCAAAATTTTTCGTTTGGGCAGAGAAAAGTTGATGCCGTTCCTATACGCAAAACACATCCATTACCTACTGAAGAAGCAATAAACTAGATCATGAAGCAGAATTTGATGAGAAACGAAAACGCCAAAATATTACCTACAGATGGCTCCCGTTCTTCAACAGGTAATTTGCTGTCTTCTGAAGCCGAAGCTTCTTCTGGCCAGCATGTCAACTGAAGCTGTTCATAAAGAACAAGATATCAGTCGTACCAAAACAAAAAAAGATAAATAAGATTTATAATTTTCAAGAAACATTTTCAGGAAAACTATGCACTAATGGAAACAAACTATGAATCTATGATAATTACACTCTCCCTAAACTTAGTCAATTATGTACTAACCAATGGTTCACTTGGAACTGTAACCACTCGTGGTGCCTCCCTAATGTACTCTTCCATGGTTGAGAGAAAGGATTGTGGAGGCTGCGAAAGGTCAGCACTGCAAGCACAATGGGAATCAAATCAAGGTTAAACAGGGAAGCATGTTAAATCAAAACACGAAACCACTGCAAGCACAAAGAAATGCCTCTCTTAAGACAGGAAACTGAAAATTTCTATCAAGTTCTAATCCTTCACAGCCTTCATAGAAATCACAGAGACTGGCAGCCTACAACAACTTAGGGCTTTTAAGATATGGATCTTGAAGTTAAACTGCAAAAGCCCTGCTGGCTGCTTCCAAAAACAGTGGCAAAGCATTTGACAAGAATTCTGAACAAACTATAAACAAAGAGGATCTTTAGAAAAACATGGCTAAAGCCATACCAGAGCCAACATATATTGTATCACATAAATGGTTGCAGCAGCTCCTTCTGGCTGAAAAGTTGTAGCACACATTCAATCAGTACTATTGAGAAGATGCAGAACACAAAAGCAATAAACTTCCAGAAGAAAATTGAATTAAATCAATTCCAACCAAAATGATATGTAGAAATACAGTGGTCAAAACAGAAACACAAATATCGAAAAATGAAGTTAATAATTAGAGTATTAATTAATATCCACAAGTTCAGGAGCATTACCCGGCAACCTATAAGCCAATAGAGCAGCTGCTGCAGAGCAGGCAACCGCACCAGGAGCTCCTCACTGTCCAAATCCCTGGTCCTACTGTACCCCTACTAAAGCTTATCAGAAAAATAACAGTTAAGACACACAAAGCTGTATATTTTTTAATTAAAAAAATGTGCTTTATTAATAGCAATTCTAATAAATCTACACCAATCATTGCAAAGTTCATAAAAATGTCAATCAGAAACATGAGCAAACCAAATAGGAACCATAGACAACTAAAAAAAAGAAAAAAATAGTGTTCATATGTTGGACCTAATCTTGGAGAAATCAGTCGGTAAATCAAGAGGTGCATGCATAAACTGCGTTTCCATAAATAGAAATCAACTTATCAATTGGAATAACAATTGGATTTTTATATTTGAGGCACGTTTAGCAACACAATGTAAAGGGGAAATGAACATAGATCATGAAAACGAGACAGCAATATGAGATGCAATATGGTATCTTTGTTTTTGTTGGCCAACAATGATGTTGTTGTTGTACTTCATATCACCTCTCTTTGTCTTTTTCCATCAAGCAACCAAGTATACACTCAGATTTTCATCATTTTGAGCAAGGTTTCATTATTGCTTACAAAATTTGACAGAGCTTTAAGTCCGGATAGGAGGACGTATTAAGAGTAAATAGTAGACATTAAAACTCTGATGCAGCTCTGACAAGCTGAAAAACAAGAAAGATAATGCACCAGGGAGGAAACAATTATAGATAAGTATAATGAAAAAAATATTCATGTAATCTATTAATCTTCTGTTTTTCATATATCTTTTCAGTTCTAATCAGACAACATTATTAGATGCCACAAACTTGAGGTTTGACTTGTTATCAGTAAAGAACATGACTACCTAATGAAATTACCTTCTCCTGTCTTTCGGCTGGCTTGGGTAGACACTCAGCTTCAATGTCGTACTTCAGAACCCGCAAACATTCAAGTCTTTCTTCCAAAATTAATGCATATGTACGAACCCAAGCAGAACAATCCCAAGCTGCAAGTAAGTCAAATCATAATACATATACATAACATTAGACTAGAGTTTGATGCATCAGAGTTCTAAGCTACGGTTGATTACACATAAAATCCTAATTATTCATGGTATAAAGCGTAAAAAAGCGAAAATAAAAGATAGAAGAGAAGCTGAACCAGCGGTGGAGGGAGGAGAAAAGCCGACGCCGTAAGATGGAGGAGAAACCACCGGACCTCGCTTCTCATTCTTCCGTGTGCCACTCCGCCACATCGCTCCGGCTCTCTCTCTCTCTGTTTTTTTTCGGACAAACATCGCTCGTCTTCGGTCCTCTTCCTTTTCTTTCTTTTTTTCTTGTTCTTGGTTTTTTCCCCCGATTCCTCCCCGCTTTTGACCAGACACCCCAAATATCCCTAATATTTTAGGGTTTGGTTCAATAGAATTAATTTTGATGGAAATAGATATGGATATGGGGATAAAAATAAATTTTAAAAGTATATTTAATATGATATAGAAATAAGACTTAATTTTTATATCAAAAGACCGAAATACCCTCCTAAATGGAAAAAGAAAAAAACACCTTCTCAGAACTACAAATCCCATCTATAAAAAAAAAACTGCACATCCCATCTTCATCTTCAAAGAAAACATCTCCCCAAAATCATCGTACTCTCTCCTCCCTCTCCTTCTTCATCTGGTGCTCCCACAACCCAGATTTGCATATCTGAAACTCGAAATTTCATATAAAAAATTACAAGCTTTATGGTGGGTGTTTTTGGTTCCAGAAGAATCGCTGCCACTCGTCCTTGCCGTCATCTGCAATTTGCCGGCGATGGAGGTCTTTGAAGGAGGATTTGCACCGTGGTTGCCGACGGTGGTTTGGGCCTAGGGTGAGTTGTGCTCGAGCGGCGGTGATGTGAAAGGGTGAGGTCAGAAATGGGTGGTCGAGCATGACGGTGATGATTGAAAACTACAGATAGGGTAAGGTCGGAAATGGGTCCAGGGAATTGTAAATCTGAGCTATTTGGGTGGAAGTCAATTTGATGGAATTGGGGAGATTTGGCTTCCACATGGAATTGAAAAAAATTCCAACTCCATCATACCAAACAAACTTAGACATGGAATTGAAACCCAATTCCAATTCCACCCTCCTCAATTCCATCATCCCAAACGTGCCCTAGATGTTCGTATAATATGTCACGGTCGAACACCTAACATACGTACATTATTATGTGATATTTAATTAGGTTATATGAAGTCACCTCAATTTAACAATTTATTTGAAAAATAATAGAGAAAAGTTGAAAAGAAATCTAATTTTGAACCTTACTCCTTGATTTATAGAGAGAAACATTTTTATCTATTATGTTTTTTGGTAAAATACACTTTTAATTGTGAAATGTTGAAAAAGTTTCAATTTTGAATTATGATAATTCCCTGACTTTGTAAAATAAACATTTAAATTTTGAATTATAATAATCCTTGATTTATAAAGATTTGTTTTAGAAATAAGAGGGAAAATGACATTAATTAGGGTCTAAATAAATTAAACGGTGTTACTTAAAAATAAATTAACAGTGTTATTACAAGTATTAGAAAATATAACAAAAGGAAATTTCATTGTGTTACTGCGAATAGTAAAGAAAACATCGATGATATTTTGAACTCGTGATTATAATAAAAGATCGGGAGTGCTTTATCTAAAAGTTTAGATAAATTTGAGGCCTTACGTACTCTCTCCCTTAAAATAATTTCCTAGATAATTCTATTGATGCCAAATGTAAATATATACAATTCAATGTGGACCACAGTACTTTAAAATACCATCTCGAGGCCTATGGCCACAATACATCAAAATATTTTTAATGTGTAAAACAAACTGTGCTTAATCAAAGCTTCATTTACAATTATGAAATGTACAAGTACATATTTATATACAATTAACACAATATGAAAACGATCTATACAATTTTCTAATCCTATACGTTTCATGACATTCTTTTGGCGGTGGACGATATTTCTGACTCCAAGAGATATTGTTGTTGACATGGAAGATGCTCCTAACAACCTTTGACTTCTGACAGAAACTACTAGACATGTACAATTTCCCTCTTTCCTTTTATTTTCTACATTATATCTATATTGATTATTCTCTCGGTAACTGCTTCCAATACATGTTGATCTTGTTGGCTTCCTGATGGAGCCTGCACAAACAGATGTGGGTTATATATTGAAGCAAAAGAAGAAAAGAAAGTAATATCAAATTTTAATATGTTTTTCATAAAAAAAGCCTTGGAGGTATTTGCATTAATGGTGATCTAGGACCAGAATGCACAGAAAACGCCCTATGACCCATTTGTTGTGGATTGGTTGTCTTCATCAACATATGTTGCTGTTCAGGTTGATAAGTTGTGCCGGGATTTGCTCGCGATTGAGCCATGGTGGCCATTAGGATGGCCAGCAGTGGAGAGATGTTGCTGGATGTGGTAAATAAATTCATTTACCAACGAGCCATGACAGCTGACAGTGGAGCAAATGAATACAGGGTAGGTGCTCCATACATTGCCTGTGTATTATGAACCATATTATCGTTCCTTTTCTCTATTGCTTCATATTTTGATTTGTTAAAACAACCCTGGCAGCTACAGTTGACAATTGGATGATTTGGTGATTATGGCCAAAAGACTGCAGAGGAGTTGGCTTAGGTTGATATTGTTAGGCATGAGCATGTTACTGATTTGAAACATGTTGAAGTGATTGAGAAGTGGAAACAAGAACTTCCAAGGATTGTGAAGTAGAGGGAGGGTGTTGTTGAGTTGAATGTGGTGTGGGCTTTGAAGGCTCAACACTGTCACTTATAGATTATCTTGTAGAGGTAGAAACATCAAAAGTGGGTGATCGTGGCGATTCATCATGCCTTTTAAAGAAAGTTTCAAATATTGGATCCTAAAATTCAAAAATAACTGTCACACATTCATATTTCGTCTATGTATATCAAGGAACAAAAAATTGGACCGAGCAATGAATCGGTCACGCTACAAGTTCAAGGGTCAATAGGTTAACCGAGGTCTAATTGGTGGTCGGCCGGCTATATTAAAATATATTTTTTGAAAAAAAAAATAATATAGGCATGTGCGTGGAATTATATCTTATCATGGAGATAAGTAATATATATATAAAAAATGTTGTTAGAATATTACCACTATTAATATTATTATTATTATTTTAAAAAATATATATTTTAATGAGTGCCAAACCCTAAACCTAGCCCTATATAAGACTCTCTCCTTCTCACTCTGCTTGCTCTCTCAATGCCGCACACCAACTGTCTCGGGTTAGTACTCTTCTTCTTTGTTGTGTTTGTTTTTCTCTTACCAGACATCTCCCATTTTGAATTTTTACTGTGCATTGTCTGTCATGATTTTCAACCTGTCTTTTCATATTAACATTTTTCTTTAATTTGCTCGTCTTTCTTTCTATTGTGCTAGCTTGACTTGTCTCGTATTCTCTCCATTATTTTTACTATGCTTGTGTTTATATTGCTTTAAGGACCCAAGGATCTTCATTGATTCATTCATCTTAGCTTGACTATTTTACTCTCTCTCCACCCATTAAATATGTGAGATTTAAAAATCTTGAGCCTTTTTCCTTCAAAGTCTGAGTCTTCCGTGATTTCTCTCTCTCTATCACACACACATATATATGAATGTATATTTCCCCTTCAACCTCACATTTCCTCTTTTTGATTTTATTTCTTTCTTTCTTTTTTCTCGTGATCTTTTTTGATAATCCACCCGGTTCACCGGAGCTTTGCCTTGACTTCATCTAGTCCGACTTGCGTCGCGCATCTGGCTGGTGGGAGAGTCTCCCAATGGAAATTTTCTGCTTATGCAAGGCTCGAACCCGAAACTTTACTTAAACAGAATCAAGCCACTTATCACTTAGACCAACTCTCATTGATTTTTTTTTTTCTCTCGTGATCTGCCCATATGTCAATTCTCCCAAAAATTCTATCCATTGTTGAACTTTTTTTTCTTGTTATTGATGGGTGTGCGTGAATCT